>BLKR01002561.1:0-189473 GCA_011170035.1 Teleogryllus occipitalis
AAGTTAGCCAAACTTATTATATAATAATATGAAGTTAATATAAGAAACAGTAATACAAATTATTAATTTTCAAGTGTTAGCAAATTTCGTGGGATGCAGAAACGTATGATGATAAAAATTATTCACTTAACTGCAGTATGGGGTTAACTGATGCTCTTATTGTGGTGAAGTGAATTATTAAGAGCATGCTGAACACAGTTATACGAGTATATTATAAATAGGAGACAGATTTTAATGAAATATCATTTTTCTTGCATACCTACGTATATACGGAGTAATATACGTAATGTAGAGAAAGTTATGTAATGCTTCGCCAAAAAACGGTGGATTTTCGGCAGAAAAAATTCATTGCCAGATCCTGATAACGAAAAAGTGGATAAATGCAGTTGCTTAATTAAGAGAAAAAAGTCCTCTTATATGTGATGTAGCCAGAATTCCTATTTTGTTGGTCCTTGATACCGAAAACTCAATTGCAAGCGAAACGCCCGCCGTCTGTCCGTCAGTGAACACTACTAGCGCTTAAACCATGCGTAGGATTTTTTTCAAATTAGAGAAACATCTGTCTATCTGTAGTTGAAGCTTTGAAATTTTGAAAACCATTCTTTAAAACTTGGGGGTTTTTAGATCAAGCCCCACGGACATTCTCGAAATTTTCTCACAAGTTTTGCTCAAAATTTTTTCTTTAAATTTATTGTAATAACAGAGCAAAATACACTTATAAAAGTGGCATAGGTTCTATTTTCACGGTTAACAGGATTTTCAAAAATTGCAAAAGTTTGAATTTTTCTAGCGTGTTCTCACAACTGAAAAAATTGCAATTTTTTTGCGAAAATTGACCAATTGAATAACAAAAAATTAAACTAATGATAAAACGATAATAATATAGAAGATGTAGCATTACAATAAATACTATGAAAATCGAAAACAGTACACTGATTTTTAGATACCTGTAAATGCCTTTTATCCAAAACCACAAATTTTTGGAATTGATCACTTTTATCAATAACCCTGCGATATTTAAGAAGCTATTTCAACAGTAAAAATGATAAAAAATGTCTTTACATATTTATGGGCTTTAAGAGTGTAATACAAATTTATTGGGGATCCTATTGTATTTTATTTCAATTATCTATGTCCCCGTCTGAAGTTGGGACTCATGGCAGTTGCTTAGGCCAAAGGACGATCTTGCGAACAACTAGAAAACTCTAGCAGAAACTTCTACGAATCTAATACGAACGATATGTTAGAAAGAATAAAGATATCAAGTTTAGAAATTAAGAATACTCTTTTTATTCCCTTATATTACAAAAGTTCAAAATGTTACCAACTCTCTGGTATTTGGAAACAAAATAAAATGGCCGTTTTTGTAAGCTTAAAAAGTTTTCGTACACAGCTGTTGAACAAAACATATTACGTTATTTAATACTGGGTATGAATTCCATTTGCTTTGATTATTGTCTCTAGTCTTTGCAACATAGATTTCAGCAACGTTGCCGTAGTCGCAGGGTCAATTAAACTTCGATCTCTCAGGCATGCATGTTTAATATTTTTTTATTAGACAAACTGCATTTTCTATTTTCAATCCCATAACTGACCACATATGACCTACAGGGTCATATGTGATCAGTGAATGTTAGGGAATTTAAGAAGTGAATGAATTTGCTTTCTTAGTGTTTTAAGGTAGCTATGATCTAGTGGCGCCTCTAGGGTGACCAGATTAGTAACCAGGGAGGGCACCAAATATAAGAATATTTACCGCTTAAATGTCCGACCTATTTTCATTACTGGACATTTGATTGATGCACAAGTCTGGTTTAAGGGATCCCAATTCTTTTGTTAATATTCTGTCTTCATAATTCACGTTTCTGTTGGGTAAATATATTACTTTATTCATGTTAAAAATGGATGACGATATTCATATTGTTTTGTAAAATTTTTAATTTAAAACACGTTTACGAATTCTCGTACAGATCAAAAACCAATTTCGCACAGAAGCATTGAGGAACAGATTTTTTATACACCGTGCCAACATACGTTCCTAACGTGTTTGCAAATGTCAAAATTCAGGCAGACACATGGCGCGGTCGCATATGAGTTGTGACCGACGAGTGCAATAAGCTCACATAATTCCCTCTCACTTTCTTCCCTACAATGAAGAAACCATCCTTGTATTAAAGGGCCAAGCGGCGGCCACAGGCCTCCTGTGTCCAATGCCCTGTTGCCAAATTCTGAGCTGTTGCCACTTGCTCGGTTATCGCTTCCCAGCTAAGATAACAAAAATTACACCGCTGGCTTGAATAGCCGTTACAGCTTTCTTTCGGAAAATAAGGGTGACAGTGCAGCTGGTAATTAGTCGATTCTCAAAAATATGTAATTGAAAAAAGCACCTACCACTGACGCAGTTATTCACTTTCTATTCATCTGACTACCAATACAAACAATAAAAAACCGGTCTTATTTTCTTGTTTTATTGGTAACGGTTACGTAATATATTACAACTTTTACACTACTAACACTTCATTCTTCTAATAAACCTTAAGGAAACGACAGAGACACGGCTGAGAGACAAAAAAATGTATAATTATTGGAAAGCAAAACGATATATAAAATTCCACGTCTACAACTGATTTCAAAGTCATTTGTCAGATACATACTCTAATGTACAGAATAAAAAATGAGTAGTGCATGCAAGGATTTGAACCCGAGATCTTCAGCACAAGAAGAAGCCACCCAACGAAATACGCTACGATATTGTCCTTCGGCAGGTTACTTATGTAGTGTTTTGAATATTACAATGTTCTTGATGCCAGAAAATTCTTTCGAAAAATCGCAAAAGCTACTGTTTATTTCAGACAAAATTCTAAATAAAACGTATTTTAAAATTTAGTATTGAAAACGATTGCACTTGGAAATAAGTCTCCAGCATGTGTATTGGTGGTGTTCGAAAACATATATATTGTCACCATATAACTCAAACTTTTGCAAAAACACTCATATTTTAAGAAACGTGCACATGAGATGATTTGAAAGACTAATAATGAAGAGCAGATTACGTTAAGAAAGAAATATGTATAATTATCTTTCGTCTAACGCAGTGTATTCTTCTGACAACGTTCACAGAAGTAACGAATAGTATACAGAAAACTGCCACAATAGCAAACATTCGTTTCGGTACATTTTTCAGTTTTAGAGGAAGATCATTTTGTCACTCAATAGATCTTCATTGTATTAATTGTAATAATTAATTAATTGTATTGTAATATTTTTTCAAATATACAATTTGTCCGATTTGTTACACACGATTCAAGCAGGAAGCTTTAAGTTAAATTTACTATGCGCACGAATAATACGAAACAATGGAATATTTGTCATATTGAAAAATTAAAACTTTGTATGGAAAAAGACTTACAATGTTTTGAAGTACACGTTGCAAAGGTTGCGATAGCTCAGTGGCATCGTTACAGTTTTCCCTGTAACGTTACTGACCGCGAGGCCCTAGAGTTCGAGTTCCGACGTTGGCGGATGTTCGACTGTGGTTACATATGTAGGTCGAAAAACTTTGGAGCCGTTTTGAAGAAAAGTTTGAAAATGCTCTTCTGGGGCTTCAACTAAATTATCCCAAAATTTAAAGAATTATTTTCAAAATAGCAGGGCCTCGATTCGGGCCAGATCGTTAATGGAAAATTAGTTTTGACAAAAATTCTACGAAAAGTTACTCACTAATGTTCACAGAGAAACAGACAGACAGACCAGCGGACACAAGGACGGAGAGACGGACGTTTTGATATAATAACAACACTCTCTTGGTAACTTAAGATCCCAAAACGTGTAATTCCATTAAATTCTCGACACTGATTTACTGCAACATTACATATATACCTCTCTAAATATTACTTTTGTTACTCCGAATGTGTACGAGAAAGTAAAAATAAATATATAAATAAATACACTTTCACACACCACAGAGTAGGTTACACGCAAAAAAGAATAATTACAGAGCCCGAATTCCTGCCCGTCAGAATGCAGTTGTAATGTTATTACGTAAACAGGGGGTCCCACCAACTATGGATCACCCCCACAACTTCTAAACGGTTCAGGGTATCGAAATGAAGTGTTTGCTGAATAATGCGGAATCATGGGGCAAGTAACGAGCCGTAGAGAAATTATCTATAATATTTTTAATTTTCTAGAAATTTAATCATCTTCTTTTTTTTAAATGGAACTATATATTTTTATCACCAGCAATGGATAGACCATGAAAAGAGGATTAAAATGATGTATCATTTGCTAATATTTTCATAGTAACTTGAGTATAAAATTAGGCTTTCTGACATGTGATTTTGAATTAAACAGGTAATCGTGTAGCAGATCTTGCAACTCTCGCTTTTGGGGAAGGTGGCCATCACGACGTCTAGACTGTTGCGTCTTGACTGAGAGGGGTGGCAGTGGGGGATAAGAGGCATAACTACAGCAATTCTTGGTGATGGCACAGACATCACACTAAGAAATACCAATTTTGACAATCAGAATGGGAGACATTTTCCATTTATTTATTTGGATTTAACTTGCCTTCTACTAAAATTTCAAAACATTGATCGTTCCAAAGAACGATATAAAAAGTTTGTAGCGTAAAGAAGATGTTAATAATAATAAATATCATTTTCAAACTGAACAAGAAGCCAACCACCGTCTCTTCGTTGGTAAATGTCATTTTTAATTAAAATGATCACTCGTCCACTTTGCAACCATACGACTGCTGTTCTTGAATGGAAAAGAAAACTGTACACTTCCGTCTTCTGCATTTTCAAGTTTGAGGCAGCACTTGGCGCTATGAAATGAAAAACTCTCTAATCAGAATGAACAGTAGCGAATGAAGATATGCATTTTTGTTAAAGTTTGGTAGTTACACTGATAGAACTGTCAAGAGTATTTCAAGTTTTTTATTACTTTGTTCTTCTGGTAGTACGTGTTTAAATAGGAAGTTAAGTTACTGTGAATAATAAGAGAAAATGTTTACCTATCTATTATTTGATGAATTAGTCAAGATATTACAATGAAAATCTTTAAGAATTCATTCGCTTCCCATGTATTAAAGTGATAGTTTGTTTCTGCATTGAGTTCGAGTTTTGTAAATTTAGAAATGACCTTTATTATTATTATTATTATTATTATTATTATTATTATTATTATTATTATTATTATTATTATTATTATCATCGTTTTCGCTACGATATTTTTTATTTCGTTCTTTTCGATTATCGTTGATTTGGAATTTCAGAAGAAGAAAAGCTCAACTCAGATCAACAACTGGGAAAAAATTCTCATTCAGATCGTTAAAATTGATGTTTGTTCATTTGATTTTCATGTCAAGATCATGAATTGCTGCAATTACACCTTCATCCTACACGGCCATCCCTCTCACACTCCTCTCTTCACAAAACAGTATCAACGTCGCGAAGGCCACCTTCCCAAAACGGCGACTGTTGCAAAGGCTACCCGTTTACTTGAAAATGTGATGCCAAAAAATCTAATTTTATACTCAAATTACTCTTAAAATACTAACATATGATAAATCATTTTATTCCAATATTCATGATGATAACATTGCTAATGAAAAAATATATAGTTCAATTTAAAAAATCAGAGATGATTAAATTTCTCGAAAACTAAAACTATTATACAGAATTCCTCTACCAGCATGTTTCCTGCCCCAAGATTTTGCATTGTTCAGCGAAAACTTCAACTCGATACCCTGAACCGTTTAGAAGTTACAGGGGTGGTCCATATTTGGTGGGACACCCGGTATCATATAAACATTAGAAACCCTATGTAACATGATCGATGATAAATGAAGGCGATTGCTGTATACTAAGCGAATGAATAGGGATGACTAAATACGTCTCGTAGTGGAAACCTCGAAATGTTTACTTTTCATAGCGTCAACTTCGGGTAGCTATATTTTCTTAATTAAACCCCAAAATATCCAAGCAGTTATTTCAAATTAAATAAAACTACAATTTTATTGACAATAATACTAACCTGATATGACTTTCTACAAACAATTATAAGGAGATGTGAACTTCTTCATCCTAAATGTTCATCCTAAATCGTTACTTTTCATTTTAACGATTTTGTTAATGTTTGCTACTCAGAGACACGGAGCACGCTCGAAAGAACACAAAAAGTAAACGAAATTGAGGATATTATGATTATTATGTCGTAGTAGCTTCATTGTTGAAATGACGACTGATTCTTTCATATGAGATTTTCTGTGTTTCATGAAGATGACCTCGGCGTATACGTATTTCGAAGACGTTTCCATGATTTTGACGCGATAAGCAATGACCTCAAACAATCCACTTAGATTCAGAGGGTAGTGTCAAAAATCATTGGCGTGTTAGTGTCGAATGGAAAAGAATGCGTCTAGGAATTGTTCTGAACTTGGAATAATTGAATTTTAAAAACATGTTTATTTGCAAACTTTGCACATTCATTGAAATTTACTTAACTGCATACGTAAGTTCACATTCCTTCAATTACAAATGTCCATAAATAAACATATGTAAATACAATATTATAATAGTATTATTACTTTTTCGCATATTCTATGCTGATGCTATATGCTTCTAAAGGCAGCAGACACTGTTTAGAGTGAAATTGTAAATGTTATAACAATGTATTTCGTATTTGGTGCGTGTGAATACTGAGGAGCCGGAAGCTTTAATGTCTATATTTATACGTCAAGACAATTAATGCAAAATTATTGTTTTCTTGTATATTTAATTTGAAAAATTTTCCACAATTTTATATGTAAAGAATTGGCTTCCTAAGAAGGTGGATAAAGGCTTTCTCGAGGGAAAGCGAGTGTTACGATTTACGCTTACAAGCTCAGGCTATTTCGCCTTGAAACGTGTGGAGGAAGGACGCAATTTTCACCGGGAGGTATTTCTGGAAGCCAATTGATGACTCTTTCTTGCTCCCAAGTTGAAGATTGTTCGGTAGCCGACTCGAGTAGTATTTTAAAATTTATGCTGTAATTGTTAAACAAATGGAAATTAAAGTGTTTGGAATAAAATGAAAAATTAAGGAGCTGAAAACCAGGAATATCTAACCAGCAACAATTTTCGTGGCAATTAATGCAAGCGTTGTGGCCGCTTGTCCCCTCCACCCCGTTAGGAACTTCAAATGTATTTACCGGAGAAACTAAGCGAGCCGTTGCAAAACGGCTTGTAGAAAAGCTTAACGTGGGAACAGACAAAAAAAGGGTTGTCATGACATGCTAATTTCTTATAAACAATTACGTGTCTCGAAAACGAAAGAAAGCGCTAATCAGATTGCGGAATTTTACATTTCGTTTAAAGGCAATTTTAAAAAAGCAATACTTTTTTTGTAAAATTCAAAAATTTATAAACAATTTCCAAATTTTGCAATTCTAAAGTGGGAAGGGTTTTCTGATGTCCCAGAACCAAAAACTGCGAATTAACAATTTTGCAACAATTAACAATTTTATAAACAATTCCGAAATATGCGCTATTCCTGCCGGGGAGTGTCCCCAAACTGTCCCTGATTTGATGATAGCAAAATAACAATTTTGACATGAGATGCAAATTAATTGCTTAATATCTAGTTTAATTGTTACTTTAATGATAAATATACAGCTGGTCTTTGAATTTTACTTTCTTTTATTGAAATGGTTCCCTAGAAGTCCTAACGATTCGAGAAAGACAGTATTTTGCATTTTTGCAAATGTAATATACATATGAACAATTGAAAATGTGCAATTATAATCGTTTTTCTTATCGCAAAATTCTGTAGTAAACTGGTCATTTGATAAAGTTCATAAATTGCGTTTGGACAAGAATATTGGAATTTAAATATCTATAAGAACGTAATTGTTCTAAAATTAGTGTTATTTTATCTGATATCAATGTAATTTCATCAGAAAGAATTGTGTTAACAGTGGTTAAGTGCTATGAGTTCATATATATTTCAATGCATTTACTTTCATGTTCATACAAGTGTTTCTTTCATGTATTTTTCATTTGAAAATACTTCCACATCTGAACTGGCGGCGCCCGCCATTTTGTACGACGTAATTTTGTTAGGGCACTCCCCCCTGCGTTGAGATTGGCTACGATGGTTTGTGAGGCTCCGCCTGCGACGTTTCGTCATGACAAGGGCTGTCCAAGCCGTGCAAAAGCTGAACTTAGCCGCAGACAGCCGCGATCAATTTATGTTTCCAGTACTGTACGTAAATAACTATTCTATCGAAAATTCTCCCTTTTTTTTCCGCAGCATTACATTACTTTTTCTGCATTGCGTAAGCAATAGCGAGAATGTAAAAACATGCCTCACGCTACCGTCAACTATTCCTCTGAAAAAAAAATTAATTTAAAAGAGAGAAAAATAAATCCAAGAAAGATTGTGGCAGAACTTTTGTCCATTATTTACTATTAAAAAACACTCCCTATATTTTTCACTCTTCTTGCATTATTTTCCTCTTAAAATTGACAATTCTGCAGTTCTCGTTCACAAAGTACGTTTATACTACGCATAAGTCACGGCACACAGAGCAAACAATGTCTAAGAAATTAGTCTTGCCTTAACATGTATGTAGGTCATTCCATAATTAAAGAGACAAGTTGGTCTGAAGAAAAACACTTGAGAGGACAAGTTTGGTAATTTTAGGACTTTAAGTTGGCATCACTTAGATGAGCTCGCACCACCGGAGGATCATCATTGTGTTCATTACTTCAAAATTTATTTATTTAGTCAAAAGCAGTCAAAGACTGTATGTGACGTTCAAGTATCTGAAGTTAAGTTAAAAGATGGAGAGTCTACTTGAAAATTCCACATTCGTTTAACAGCGTTTTGTGATTCTTTTTTTAACTTGTGAGTGAAAAAACAACTAATATGATTCTAGAATAACTAAAGTGTCTAATGAAAGTTGAATGAACCGCGGGAATTTTTACAAGTGGGTAGAACAGTTCAAAAGTGGTCGAGACTCGTGACTGACGAACATCGTTTTGGCCGCATCAGCAGGAAATGTCCTGTTGACGGTGTTTTGGAACTCTGTAGGTGCGTTTTTTTGTGATTATCTCAAAGAACAGCGTACAATAAATAGCCACTACTACTCAGATATGCTTTTGGACAAGGTGAAGCCACCCATGAGTGAGACGTCGTGGTTCTCTGAGGACAGGTGTGATTCTCCAGTAGGCCAACGCACGTCCACACACTGCTCAACAAACACGTGGAACCATCGACAAAAGGAGTTGGGAGGTTCTGCCTCATGCCCCTTACAGCCCGGATTTACCATCATCCGATTTTCATTTGTTTGGTCCACTGAAGGAGGCATTACGTCGGAAGAAGTTTCAGGAAAACGATGATGTCAAAAAATTTGTGGAAAATTGATTCAAACACTAAAATAAAAAGTTATTTGCAGCGGGTGCAAAAAAGCTGGTAACCCACTGAGACATGTGCATAAATGTTGGTGAGAATTATATTGAAAAGTGGGAAAAGTCCTGTTTTGCAAAAATAAACCTTCATTTCTCCAGACCAATTTGTCTCTTCAATTATTGAATGCCCCTCAATAAATAAAAAGTGTGCCATGAAATAACAGTCAATCTATTTCAAATGTGATATCTATTGTAATTAAATGTAACTTTATGTAACTTCAATCATACCTCGCCCCAACAATTTGTACTGGTGACCCCAAGCTGTCTTCAGTACTAACTACATTTGTCATCACGGATCTTATTATACATTTTACAACATACATTTACATGAGACACCTTACATAAACTAATATTTTTAATTAATATTAGAAAAGTTTGTCTGTATGCACCCAGCTTTGGTATTTAAACAGACATTAATTCATTTACCTTGTATTAAATTTTACACCTTCTATAATTGTATTTATTAATTAACTAGAAAACTATTATCTGTATGCTTCCAGGTTTGGCATTTAAAGTCTTTACTATTTTTGGGCAGTTTACATCGATACCTTTCTGATTATAATTTTTGGCATTCTACAAGAATTCTTCAGTGTATTCTAGGTAAATTGGTCTTACATTTCTGTCAGTATTTCATAAGTCGAATTCACTTCTCAAAAATACTACATGGGGCCTATTTTGTCATAAGGTTCATCAATATTTAATTTTTTTTGTCCTAAAGTCTATTTTTGACACAAAGCTGGTTTCATTAAATTCGTTTTTGTTTAATTAACTAAATATGCTCATTAATTCCATTAAAAATCATTGATTATCTCTATGTTAATACCACTCATGAAATTAAAACTTTACTGTGCAATTAATTAAATTTTCCACAACTACCAATCAGAATTCAGAAAAGGATCACAATATTTAATTAAGACACCATAACTCAGACGTGGCCAAGGTATTTCCAGTTGGCCACAAAACATGAATAAAAATATACAACACAGATTATGTACCAACATCAACTATAAACAATGAATGAATATAGCTAAATTGGTGAAGTAAATGTTAAGATTGCTGAGAGAAAAATTCTAGAATTTTGAGTCTACTTTATTTTCTCTCGTACATTTGATTTCTTTATGCTTTTAGAGATCAAATAATTAAAATTTTTCTTCTATTTGATTATAAATAACTGGCAAAAATGTAGGTTTTTACTTCAAACATCATAGCTCTACAACAAATTGATATATTTTGATAATTCTTTTTTTATTTAATCACAATTGAATATTCTAGTGAATGAACTAGAATGGTAAAGGAACTGTGAAAACTAGAGTTAGGATTTGATTATTTGAGAGAAAATAATCGTTTATAAATTCATTCTGGATATTTCAGTTCACAAAAATGAAACTTTTAGAGTCAGATCATCTATTCCAGTTTATTCACTAGAGCAAATCATGGGTTACATGCTGCGAAAAGAATTATATTATTACCTTTTTTCGTTTAGTTAACTAAATAATAGTTTATGATTTATATTTGAAATGCATAAATGTGCTGAAAATCCCAATTCGGGAGAATGCATCTGAAGTTCACTCACTAAGGGCTTGATAGTTGAAAAAATATATTTTCTCAAATACTAAGAAATGTAGGAAGAAACGGATCGAAGCATTTAAAAAAGAGTAAAAGATAGCATTCTACCCAATAAAAATCGAAAAACACGCAATTTCACGATTTTTCATCATTCTCAGGTAGACAGTAAACTTAAGCCAGCTAACTAAAGCAACAACATAAAATATAAAAAACATGAATAAATCAAAGGCTTTACATGAAAAACATTAGGTAAGCATTTTCTCTCTCATACCTGTCTTAACTTTTCCTGGGAAGTAATGTTTTCATGGCTTTGTCAGCTTCTTCTGTTTCATGCGAAAGAATTCTTCCAAATACATTTCTTTAACCTCCAAGCCCCTCCAAACCCCTACCTCGAATGGTAAAGATGCGCTAGAAATTCTCAAAATTTAAATTATTTTTAAATGAACGTGAAACGAAAAAATTTCGAACGTAACAAGTGGATAAAGGGTAATAATTGCGCTCGTAGTAAATAAGAAAACTTGCTCCTATCGTCGCTCGTTTTCTTGAACATACCAATCATGCAATTATACCCCTCATTATCCACACGTTTCGTTAGTTGCTATTATTTGGTATTTAAAAAATCACGAATGACTGTAATATTGCGGTGATTATCTGCACATCTTTTTCACCTTATTTACAACCTGGGTTTAAATGTTTGCCGCCGACACGTTATACGTACATCAAGGACTTTCGTATGTGAACTGTGCTGCTCTCTGGCGATTGCCGACGTACAATGCTTCTGGACGATCAGTTCACACGTGACAATTCGTTCGTAAAGTGGTCACTGAACGATTCTGTATTGTCGTTTTAACACCAAACCAAACTTAGCAGTGGCGTTTTCCACCTGTGTGCCGGAGGTGAGCGGTATGTATTAGGAAAGGTTCTTAAAACACCGTTTTTGCATCTACCGACCAAGTAAAAACCTTATAATAGAATCGCGATTGTTGACATGTATCTTTTCATTATGTTGCAATGGTCATGCACTTACGTACGGTAGTTGCGAAAATAATTTCAATTGTAGGTTAGGAATTGAATATTTTTTGCGTAATTGGTTAACAATAACAAATAATAATTGCTAAAACTAATTAATTTCTATAGAAACGACGTTACATTAGATTTTGTTATTGTATTGTGCTGTCTCTCTTTCAGCATAATTCAAAATAATCTTATTGACATTCCAAGATGATCCGTATTCAAGGAGCTGGTGAGCGTTTAGACCCAATGGAAGAAAGAAAGAAAGTTAGGCAAACGGTTTTAGTGAATTTGGGAACTTTCTTTTTATTGTGTGGACTCATTCGAGCAGGTACTATTTTTGAATTAGTGTATAAGTTTAATGAAATTGCCTGCAGTACTTACGTTATTATTTTTCACAGTTCCTGTTGCTGGAAGAATGTTCTGATTCATCCACATTACAGATATATTAATCATGTACAAATTATATGGAGGATCAAGAACTATGATAAAAAGATTGATATGAAATCTGTAATGGCATGACTGAATTTCCCCTCACCTGTAAATATTTTTTTCCTTTTGTAGTACAATGTTTTCTTTTATATCAGAATACAGAAATAGTGCTCTGTTATGTACTTACATTTATCAATAAATAATAAAGGAATTTATTGATGTATGATTTCAACCTAATAATTCTGAGTAAAATATTATAAGTACTATTATCATAGTCTTTTTATCAAAGCAGAAGTTTGAAAACTTAAATTATCATATGCTGAAGTTTTCAGGTTTTTAGAACTAGATAAAATTTAAATAACCTCACAGGTTGCTTTAGGATATTCCTTGAATGATTAAAACAATAATTAGGTAAGACAAATTTATTTTCCATACTATTGCAAATACTTTTTTCACAAATTACTCTGGAATTGTGGAGCATTGAAACGAATGGTCATGGCATTGTTAGATTGACCAGGTTCAAAAGCATACCCCAAACTCTTGTAGAAAGGTATTAATTTATCTTTACAATTGAGTACTATTTTGTAACAGCCAAGATGCTCTGCCAGAGCAACAATTGTTAGAACAATCAATTTTCCAAGTTGTTTTCCACGATACGTATTGTTGACCACCACGTCTTCCAATTGTCCTCTAATACCAGCATCGTGAAGAAACTTCTGTTCCACAACTAGTGTAGCAGCACCAATGACTTCGTGGAGAAGCGTATCTTCGATTACGGTAACGAAGTAAGTATTCTTACAATCCTTCATTGTTGCAAATCTCTGGTGAAATTGTTCACGTGTAACATGTCCGACTTTCGTCAACTGACTTAAAATTTTTAAGAAACCCCGATCATAATCTCCTGAATTTAGTGGGCGCACAAGAAGGTTGTCACCTGGATTCATAATAGAAATTCTTGGATTAAACTTCGACATATATTTTGAGAAATTGGCCCGCCTCAAAATTTCGGGATCATAAAGGTCCTCATCCATTGAAACTCGTCGATATGAACCACTCATTGTCCTTTGCAAAAATCACAATACGTCAAATTACAATCGAGACCGCCCTCACTCGACAATGTCACACGTGTCGTACCGTTTCACACGCTTGCGAGTAGTCGACTGCCACTGTCTGTACGTCAAAAGCCCGACACAAACCACACGATAACGTGCACATGGAGGTGAACCGCTCATGGACCGTTATAATAAATGACCTTCAAATTCCTTTAGTGTCAGGAAGGAGAAAGCCGGCTGCTGCAGTGTCGAATGCGATCAAATGTAGATGAAAATACTTACATTGGCTTACTTGGTAACAGTAAACATTGCTTTGAAGCGCACGTGTGAATTTTTTAATGAAAATATATTAACATCTGGAACACTTTTCTAATGACTAATATTAATCAAGTTAATATATTATATTTGTAAATATCAATTTCTTTTAGTCGTAAATCATAAAAACATTAATATAGTCTCGAAAGGCAGCGATTGTCGGTAATAGGATAGTCATTGGTTTTTATTTCCATACCGAATGCAATTATGATTTGCAGAAATGCACGAGAATTCGCTATAAAACTAATTTTGTTTGAATTGACAATTCAAGGATCGATTCCAGGAAAATGTCACATTGATGACATGGGATGACATTATCATGAAAAGAGGATTATCAGGAAAAATACGAATTTTCAAGTGTGATAAAGGATTAGAATGATACTTGAGTTGATAACAGAACTTTACCTTGCCTTGTAAGTTTGCCTCATTTCGCATTACAGTTTAACATGAAAATTAGTTTACAAAAATACGTTTTTTTTTTAAATTATTTGTTTTTGTTTATCAAACCACTGCTGCAGGGACTGTGTTTCAAAATAGAAAACAATTACAAGTAAAACCAAGATATGATTTTTACAAAGAAACAGGAAATTGTCCATCACTATTAAATTCAGTCATATTTGAGGAGTTTGACCACAGGTTTTTTGACAGGCAGCGGTTAAAATAAAGCGTTTTGAAAACTCTCAGAATCACAATTTTAAACTTAAAAGGTTTCATTTCTCAAAGTTTGTTCTGTGGCGTTTCAGGGATATGGATTTTTCCTCCACCTTCATGTTGCAGTGCATATGAGAAAATTAAGTTTTTAAAAAAATGTAAATAGCTACTAATGTTTATATTAAGTAAAAAGTTACTAATGTTTATATATAAAAATGATACCATTATAATGAAGCTTGAACTCGATATAAAATAGCCTATGAAGACTCTCCATTTGAAAAATCTTCATTCAAAATTTTTTAAAATTACATTAATTGATTCATGTAAAGCCTAGGGCCAGACATGAAATCAGTGTCCTCAATTTTTGAAAACCCAGAAAGTTTTTTCTTGCAAATATTCTTCAACAATTTACAAAAAATATAACTTTTTTCAAAAATATTGAATTAGAAAATAAATATCAACTACCCATGTTTGAAATGTCCATAGATAACAGATAACACTTGTTCTTAATAGAATGCTGGAAGGAATACGAGAGAATGCAGAAGTAAAGAAAACTATGTTTATTCTGGACATTTATTTGGGTAAAAGCAGTTGTAATGACCATAGTTCAGAACATTTTTGTAGTTTTCTTAAAATTCTTAGGTTATCGTACTAAATTATGTGAAACTCAATTTTGGTAATGGTGAGATACTTGACTTGGATACCGCACCCCCTGAATACGTTCAAGATATTTTATGTTCACAAATGTACCAGTTCATAATTGTAGTGTTAATATTAACAAGGTGTTTTCAACCTATCCTTTATACCTAAAAAATTAAAAAGAAGTAATTTTTTCCATTCAATGCCTTGCGTAAGCTACACCTTCTGAAATGTAAACTGAAACTTGTACTGAAAATGGTCACTATTAGTGTCTATTTAATTTTTATTCTTTTGTACAAAATGAAAGAAACATGGTGTGCACAAAGATGAACATGAGCCAAATGATGGTGGATTAAGAAGGTAGAAAATGGGCATCACCTTTATTGGTTTCCCCTTGCCTTTGTGTGTCTGAAGCCACAATTATAAACTTATTGTACATCTCTTGCTTGGCTGGAAAATAAGGGGGCCATTCAAAACATTTTCTTTATGTCCCTAAATTTAGATCCCTAAAAGTGAATGTGAATTCTAAACACTATTTAAAATTCTGCAATGAACTCCCATGAATTAACAATGGTTATTTCAATAATTCTGGTAAATACCACCCAAAACCATTTCTCACTAACTTATTTTCTTACTAGCCAATAATGGTGGTTAAAAAGTAGTAGACACAGATTGTATGAACTCAGAAGTGCAGATTGCGGTAGTTTGAATTCTTCTGTTGGTCTTTCCACATGAATACAGTATTCAGAAGCACAGTGATATCAAAACTGGTGCCATTGGCATAACATCATTATTATTATTGCTCCATCAAACTAATAATATTTCAATTTTGCTTCTATTGCAGAGATATAGTCAAATCTAGTCTCCAAAAATGAAAGAGAGAGGTAGTTTGATCTACACAATCCTTGTACTGTACTATTATCCAGTTGTTTTGTACAGTTGCACAGTGTCGTAAGTTTTTGAAGAATTACACAATCACTTCTTGTAAAAAATAGAGTGAATTGTGTGTTAATGTTATTTGAAAAGATTTGATTGTTGCAACGCAATCCAAAGAAATAAGTATCCCATATAATTTATCAAATGCTTTATGCTTTTACAACCTAGTAACTTATTTGAGAGGATGAATTCCAAGAAAAATACAAAATACATACAAGCAGAAAAGTCAAGCAATTTCTGTGGCTAGAAAGATATAGTATTCTCTTTGTAAGACATTCAACAAAGCTAAGTTTTATAAATACAGTGAAAACTGTCATAAATTTATGCTAGTTTTGTTAACGTGTGATTCAAATTTGTTCATTCTCCCCAAAAATATTGAGTTTCATTTGAAAACACATCTATTTTTCATTTATAGCCACACATTCTTTGTTCAATCAACTGTTAAATATTGAAAATAATTAAATCAATTGATTCAATGGGGTATATGGGTTAAATCCATTTTTCAAATTCACTTCAAAATTTCATGAGGTATTATTCAAATTAGGCCATTCTCATTAAACCTCTTAGAACTGTTTTTTTCCCCACAGTTTAATTGTAAACTTGAATTTTTGACCTTAGCTTTATAAACAGATGCATCGGGAAGACCACATAAAAAAAAGACAGTAAAAATTCCCTTATAGTTTTTCAGGGGACTGAAAGGGGAAAAAATGTAGAAGTGAGAAAAACACACAATTGAAATTGGAGATCATGAGCAAAACAAAAACGAAATATTTTTATATTGGTGCGCTCCACCCTTGGACTGGGAACAGGACTGCTACCAATGTGACTTTTGATTTATTTATTTGGTCAGAGAACGGTGCAAACTGTATGTGGTGTATGGGGGAGAAGTACCACCTGTATGCGTTTCTTTGAGCTCCAGAATCTTTTTCCACGTTTTAACTATAAGGCCTGTGTCACATGAGCGTTGAATTGACGCGCGTCACATCGCGTCGATGCCGGCTCACGAGCGCTCTTGACGAATTGCGTTGTGCCTACAGCACAAGCTACCAGTGAAGATAACGCGCCTTTATCGCCCCTGGGCGACGCGCGTTGGCAACAACGCACGAAGCTCTTGTGTGCCGCTTTACTTAAATACAGTGTTAATCTACGACGCGAGTTGACGCAGCTGAGTATTTGTTGATGCGCGTCAACGAAGCGCTCACGTGACACAGGTCTTAGAAGACATGTTCGGTGGAAAAGCTAGCACTGATATTCGCACTTTATGCAACTGGTAC
Organism: Teleogryllus occipitalis; assembly: GCA_011170035.1. Lineage (NCBI taxonomy): Eukaryota > Metazoa > Arthropoda > Insecta > Orthoptera > Gryllidae > Teleogryllus > Teleogryllus occipitalis. The sequence goes on from BLKR01002561.1 coordinate 17,332, forward strand.
GAGAGTCACTCCAAAAGTTTTGAGAATACTATATTTAAAATCGAGATAAGTTCTTACCTTCACATCTTCTCGAAGTACTCTCCACCACACTCTAGGCAACGTTTCATCCGATTAAACCAATTATCAAATGACGATCGCCACACTTCTTTAGAGATACTGCGAATCTGATCTTCATATGCAGTCACTGCATCGTTTCGAGCTGACTCGAAACGATGACCTCGAAGTTTTCCTTTCACATAAGGGAAAAGAAAAAAGTCACACGGGGCCAGGTCTGGACTGTATGGTGGATGAGACTGTGTTTTAACCCTTGATTCTGTCAGAAATTCAGTTGTTGCTCTGGCTGTGTGGGATGAGGCGTTGTCATGGCGGAGCAGGATTCCACGCAAACCTGATTTTGGACGGTTCTTTCTCAGCTCTTCAAACAATCTGGGCAAGCAAATTGTAGTGTACCACTTGCAGTGACTGTCTTTTGTTCCTCGAGTGGCACTGTCACAATATGGCCACTAGCAGAGAAGAAAGAACTAATCATCATTTTGTCAACGCTTCTGGGTTTTCTCACTTTCGTTGGAGGATTTTCATCTGGGAAGACTCACACTGATGAGTGCCGTTTCATTTCTGGATCAAATTGATAAATCCAGCTTTCATCACCCGTCACGATGTTAAAAATGTTTTTTGATATTCCTCCATTGAACTTATCCAGGGTCTCACGACACCAATCCACTCGCGCCCTTTTTTGTTCATTTGACAGATTGTGAGGGATCCAGCGACAGCACAGCTTCCTAACGTGAAGCATTTCTTTCAGAATCGGTCTCACTGCTGCTGATTCAATATTTAAAGCTTCCTGAATCTGAGCATATGTACAACGAGGGCCTTCCCTTAGCAAATGTTCCACTTTCAGCACATTTTCATCCGTTGTTGCTGCGTTGGGCCTGCCAGAACGGTCTTCATCTTCCAGAGAGTCCCTTCCCCTCTTGAATTCGGCAAACCATCGATAGACAGTGGCTTGTGAAGGGCAACCATTGCTAAACGCACGCTGTAATCTCTCGATGCATGATTTCTTATCTAAGCCAACCTTAAAGTCATGCAAAATCATAGCTCTCAAATGCTCTCTAGGTCCATCGTTACTGGCAGAGGAACAACAACTAATAGAACACAAATAGCCCCACTAAGTTAATAAATTACCCGAGCGTGTTCAAACTTGCGCGAGATTCTTACTAAACGTTCCACCTAACAATGGAAATAGTTTCATTGTTGCTGAATAACTCATTGTTGCTCATTCTCAAAACTTACGGAGTGACCTTCGTACTTTAATGTCATTATAAATCTTTTGATTCCTTGGAGTGTTGATATTTCATTCACCGAATTTTTATCGTGCAACGTTGGCGAACACGTACGCAAACCCGCGCCGGAGGCAAATCTCTCTGTATTCGATCTGTGTAATGACAATTGCTTACAAATGGCGAAATGGAACTAGTGGTATTTCAACAGCACTTACTTTCCCCCGTTATTTGTAACTTTTGCATTTTCAAAAATTCAGTTCAATGAAAACGAAACTTTTGTTTATTTTTAAATATCCTTTGCTCTCTTCAAGAAAAAATGTCAAGGAAAAAATGTTGAGCTGTTTTTGGTTGTTGTTTTTTATCTTTCCTTTTTTCTTTTACAAATTACCTTTACTTCAAGCAAAAAGTATGCGAAAACTGTTTTTTTTTCAAAAATTTACAAATGACTTTATTTTAAGATCTGCCTTTGAGGAACAGATTTTAGTTTTTAAAAATCAGTTATCAATACTCAGGTTGTAGGAAGACACAGGACAAATTTTGAACATTGACAATTTTTGAAAAATAGTGAAAAAAAGTTTGCTTAAACGTCTTTACTCTGAGGAAAAAATTCAATCAAAAAGCTGAGAACCATTTTTGAGAAAATATTGAAAATGTGTTTAAAGTGTGAAATAAAGTACCCTACCAAAATCAAAAAATCATTTTTAAATATAAGGAGGACTTAAGTTTGGTCAGATCAATGGAGAAATATCAAATTTGGAGAATGGTTTAGGCACTGGTGTTGACCACAGACAGACATTGAGAATCCACCACCTGATTTTGAAACATTTATTTGCTTTTTTCTTTCTCTATCTGTCTCTCTCCATCACACGCCAGTGCAAATACATACCATCTTCTGAACTACAATTTTTATTTTCACTGGCAGTAACAAGACTTAGCACCGATGCATAGAAAGCTGAAGCTGTGGAAGTAGTGTTGCATCCACAACCCCAGTTAGTTTTTCCAAGTGCCCCATTCTCCTGATCAACATTTTGTTTTGTTGACATTTTTGAAATTGGGGTATTCAAGAAACTCTCAACTAAGAAATTTTCAAGCAAAATTGTTCTCATCCACACAACAATTGACTAATAGTTTAAAATTTGTTTTCAAAAAAGTTTCTGATAGAAGTCAAAGATCATAATATCAAACACATGAATTAAAAACAAATATTATAGGTCTAAGAATTCATTTGAATCTTACTCGTCACATAAAAATGTTTTTAAAAATTTTTCAAATAACACGGATTTAAGGTTGTTGTTTGTTAGTTTGTTTTTAAAAAAAGTAGGCCATTTAAGTTTGAAATTCAATAAATGTGTTAACGGCCTTAAGAGACTAACTTTCCTTTAAAATGTCATATCTTATTATTCTGGATCCAAAGATTCAAAACCTTATTGAAATTTTCATATAAAAATTTTAATATTAATTTATTATATAATTATTTCAATAATTAATTTATATAATTAATATTAATTTTCATATAAAAATCTGTAAATTAACAGATAATACGCAATTAAAGAAGACTCAATTTTCCATCTCATTTGTTTTCTTAGAATAATGAATGTTCTGAAATCAGATTTCCAAATGATTAAAACAATTTGTAACTTTATGCTACTTCAGTATCAGCTTAACATGGAAAACCAAGTGCATATCGCAGACTTTCTTGTATTATTTGTAATGGTTATGTAAAATAATAATTAAAATCTAGATGGACTCATTTGAACAGTCCACACTTAGTAAATAATCGTTTTAAAAGTGAATAAAAAAGCTTTGTACTGTGTGTAACTTCGATTCAGACAATCCATGCTACATAGTGGGGATACTCTGCAAATAAGTAAACAAATGCCCAAAAGGCGAGTTTGTGTACATTAACGACCTCAGAAAAATAATCCTTGTCCTTTTGGGAACAAAAAAACATGGTTTAAAGATCTAAAAACCATTGATTTTGAGTTATGCACAATGGTGAAGTGTTTTGCATTGTAATGTGTATTTCTCATTGCAAGTGTGCCTGCTTTTCTCCCTAAAGCAATAATATGCAAACCCCTATTTCTTCGTGTTAAATTTGTTTGATAAAGGATTGTGAGGAGTCATATATAGGCAAGCTCTCCTTAAGTTGTGGAGGTAGGAAAACTTTACATAAAATACTGAGAAAAAATTGCTCAACATAAGACTTTTGCTAAGCACATCTTTCTTCAAGATCCTTGTAATTTGTACTATGAATTTCAATCATAACAATATGTTTTCTTGTGAAGATTACTATGATTTCTCAGACTTTTGCTCCTAAGGTAAAACTGAAAAACTTTAGTAATTAACCAATTCCTAAAATGATAACAAATGGCAATAAATATAAACATTGAAAAGTCAAAACAAAAAGTAATTAAGATGTTCTTTATTCATCCTGTTTGCTATGTTCTTCAAATAAAACAGAACAAAGTATTCCCAGGAGACGATTCCTAGCTGGTTCAAAATTTGGTTCTAACTCCAAAGATGACCTATAGAAAGTTATTGCTTTCTCCAGATCGCCCTGAAACAAGAAACAGTAAAGTTATTACTGCAAAACAATAAGTTAAGCAGAAATTAAAATTTTAACATTTATCAAATGTGTATTCTTTCAATCCACTAGTACAGAATACACTATTGTTACTATTAGAACATTAAAAACCTTAAAGGATATTATCACATACCATTGAAGCATGGATATTAGCAATGGTGAAATGGGCAACAAAAAACTTCGGAGCTAGATCTAGGGCCATATTTGCAACCACTAGAGCATCACTATTGAAGCCCGCCCTGCAAAAAGAAATTAAATTATATTTATGTAACACAGTGCTGCACAAACTATGCTTAACAATTCATTAAAACTTATGCCCAATTATTCATAATGAATGTGATATATAGTTAATGTTATATAATTATTTATAATTCTAAATAACTCACACACAAATGAGGCAATACTACTATTTGAGACATGTACTTCACACTGCTCATCTCCAAAGAGAAGCTTTATACAACAAAGAAATCAGTTTTTTGGGTAATGAAAAGGTAAGCAAATAAAGGCAACAAGTAAAATTGACCATGGTAATACAATTTGCACATACATAAAAAAAATTGGTGAACAAAAACTTTCCCGTAAGTGGACACCCAAACACAACTTTCTTGAGCATTTAACTGGATATTGGAAATGATTTTCATCATTAAAAATGATTAAGAATTAACGTGTGTTGGAAAAGGCAGCAGGTTGCTAAAGATTGATACCATCAATTTCCCATAGGAATTCAAAAATTTTCTTCCATTGGAGTCATTGAGAATTTACAGTGCGTTCTCATATACTGGGTGTGGTTCACTCATTTCTGCTACCGCTTTTGTCGATAAGGAAAACACCTAATACAAGAGGAACCCTATCTCTGTTCTTTTCAAAACTATGCTGAACTACATTGAAATACCAGCAAGACTCATTATTGTCACTCTCTTTTGCCAAACCTCATGTAACCAAATATAAGGAGATGAAAAAGATTATTGGATTGGTCACTGAAATGTTCTTAAATATTCTGAATTTCTATGAGATTTGGCTTTTCTCCTTTATTGAAGAGGACACTGTTCTAGAGATTTTCACAGTTTCACAATATATTAACTAATTTACACCTGTATTTACCTCTTCAGTCATACTTTTAAAAACTTTCACTAACTCACTCACTCATTACCTACAAAGTAAAACAAAAAGGTATAAGAAGGCATATAAAGTACTTCCATGTTCCCTCATTTACATGTTCAAGGCATTTTATTTAAACTAAACTCCATGCCCAGACCACTTCATTACATAATAGGCGTACTGTAAATTACAATTTTCACACACCACAAAATTAGGACATAGTCTGAGGGGCTTGGAGACTTAGCCTTTGGTATTTACATAAAACAATGAGTACCCTCAAAACATTTTTACTAGAAACAATAAACATTTAGTACTAACTTATTACAATGCTCTAAATATCTCTTTTCATCTTTCACAATTTCTATTATCTTCACTCAATTGAATTCCATTTTTAAGCTGCACATCAATCACTGTACTACATCTTATGAAAACATACAATAGTTAGTTTAGCATTTTAATAAATGAAGTACGCATACCACATTGATTCCTTTTAAGTAAAGTTCAGCCAAAAATTTTAACTACTCTTGGTAAAGAAGTGCTTTTACAACATACCTGGATAATACACTGGCTAGACTCACAAGAGGAATGTTTCTTTCAGTACTAGGAGCATACTGTAGGGCTTGCCTCAAGCAAGTAACAGCTTGGTCAGCTCGCCCAACAATACGCCAATATAATGCAGCTGCTGTGGCTAGAACCCATGACGTTGCATTCTAAAACATAGAATATTCATGAAAATATGAGGGGAGGAGGTTCAACATTTTACAAGGTAAAGATTGTTTTATCTTAATTTACAAATCTTAAAGACAAACATCAACTCCTTTTCTGTAAGGGGTAAATAAAGTTAGAAACATATCAAAAGTTTATTTACATAAATTTTGTATCGAGGTATTATTTTATAAACAGGCTGGTCATGTGTGACACAATTTACTAAATTTAATTTAGAGACCCTAAATTTAATTTAGAGACAGCACAAAAAGGTATTGAAATACTTGTATGCCTGCAAAGTTAGGTCGGAAAAGTTGCCAAGTTCACTAAGTCCATTCTTGTGGTCTGCAGGAAGTATAAATTGAAGAAAGCATCAAAGATATTGATTTGTAAGAGAAAATATTAAATAAAATATTTTAAATTTTTCACTACAAAGGAAAGATAATATACACTACTAAATTTTAGATGCAGAAAATAGTTTAAAAATCATCAAATGGACATAAAGTTCCAGAATCACTGACAAGAAATCTCTTCATTGAAACATAAAGTTGCAATATCAACAAGGTTTTGGGAAAAGCCCAAGAAAATTTTTACACAATAACATCTCATTGATGAAGATTTTGTGGCTACCAGATCCAAAAGAGGGAAAGGTGAAATAATTAAGTAATAAAAAACCATTTTAATAAAGAGAAATTGGGCTTGTGGTAGCTTGTGATGCATGTGGAAAAGACACAAAGAGCAAAACTTTTCATTTCAATACATGAAAACAGAAAAATTATAAAGGCACAATGTATATTAATTATTATTATTACTACTAACCTTACCACTCCACTGAATGAAAAAGAAAAAAATATTTAACATTGATTTAAATTTGTTTTAATTAACTCTCTCAATTCTAGCCAAACATTAAACTTGCATACTTTTACTGCACAGAAATTACTGTTTTACAGCAGAGCACAAACTACCAAAACATCAGAAATTTCTAAGAACCCAACTGGCTGATACGACTTAGGGCAACAACTACGTCCTATGCAGCATCTCTGTCCGGTAGGTCCTAGGGTTTGACTCCCAACGGTGGCGGATTTTCAACACTAGCTGTATATCTAGGTTGAATTTAGCTTGTCTGGAGGAGTATTCTAGCAGCTAGCTGCTCTAATGAGTAGAATGGTTTCCATGGTTTCTCTGATCGCTTATGGCTGAACCTTAACAAATGAGCTCCAGACTGCATCTGATCTTTCCTTCCTTGTCTTCTGTCACCTGATACATGCAAACTTACATACACTGCCTATGACACATGATGGAATTTAAAGCTTATCCCAGCTCGGCATAGCTGGACTGTTAGCACCTGATCTCAAATTCCAGCAGGGGAAAACTGCAACATCCTAGTTATAATATGCACTACACGTATGGAACTAATGGCCATGCTGTTGATGCACCCAGAAATAAAATAAACAATCACAAAATTAGAAATAATTACAAAGAATCACTTACTTCTTGCAGAGCCAGTGCCAATCGCACAGCCATCTCTGAGGGATTGCTTGAAGGGTCACCCAGAGCTGCCGCCAACCACAGACGCAGTCCTGATTCAGCAGATGCCTGCAGTCGGTGTCGCAGCCTCACACCAGCCAAGTGGTCCAACGTTAAGTGGGATGGTGGGAGTGTTCTATCACACTCAGGTTGCTGAGCATTGACATTAGACCCTGATGGGATTATGGGTAGGGACTCCACTCTGCAATTCACAAAGTCATTTTCTAGTTGCAAACTCTTCAACTCCCAAACTAACTTCAAAACTTCATTTATGCTGTTCCAATATTTTATTAACTAATCAAATTTTACTGATCTAATCCTTCATTTCTATTTATTAGTACTCCTTGTTTCTGAAAATAATTAATTTTACGTTGATTTTTCTGATTCTATGTTCTTTCTCTTCTTTATTTTATCACAAAAATGTCAAAAACAGTTTAAAATGTGAAAATTTTTGGACAATATTATACTATTACCTATTATTTACAATGTCTAAATTTCCATTAAGATATTGTAAATAATAGGTAATTAGTAATATGCAGTTTTTCATCATAAAAAGTTGTATGAAACTTATTAAGAAATTATTAATTAATATAAATTATTTACATTAATTAAAAATTTCTTAATAAGTTGATTTTTTTAACCCCTCTGTTGATGTCCCAACCAAGATCTATTGAGTAGAGGAACCATTGCTAGAACGGTTGTACTCAGTTCAGTTTTCTCTAAAAACACCCCCCATTCTGGTTGGAGTTGGTGCATTTCCCAACATTTGCCCAATTCCTCATCAATATAGCCTGCAGGCCCCTATTATCATGTGTACTGCCACTTGTGAATTGTGCAATTCACGGGTCCAACTTGCTCAGTTATGAGTTAGCAAGAGGGAATCACAAAATACCCAAGGGGCACCACTGCTGTCACTTGTTAGCCTATACAGTGTCACCTGAATAGGGCAAGCAAGGGAAGGATTTTTGGGAAAGGTGAGAAGAGTGGGTGGGACAGCCTTGCAAGTGCCAAGCCACAACACACAGGTAAACGCATGCGTACATGGGTCATGAGCCTGGAGCCTGCCATGAATCCACAAACCAATCTCATATCTACACACATGCCTTGGTAACCTTAACCAATGGGCTAGCTGTTTATAATTTATTCTACAACTCCTGGTACAAACGAAATGTGTGTTGACATTACACAATATTTTGAGACAGGGCCAGCAAACTTGTAATCTCCAAGTAGAACCTCAGTTTGCTAAATGAGCTCCAATTATTTCCGAATGCTCCTAAAATAGTTGTCATTCCTATACAAGAAAATATACCAAATATGAAATAATTCAAGAACACACATTTTCAGCATGAAGTTTGGAGATGAAATATTAAATATCTATGATGTGGTGTTTTGCCGTATGTCTACATTATTTTCTTGGTAAATAACATTTAACATGCAAGCTGAGGATCATTATAAAATTTCCCTGACTGCATTGTCAAATAACTCTTCCCAAACGTAGTAAATCTATTGGAGTCAGTAATTCAAGTGCAGTAACTTTTTTATAATCAATTTCACTTTTTTGTCTTAGCACTAGTAATAGAATGGAATCAGAATAAAATATTTTCTACAAAATATCATTGGAACTAATGAAGTTTCTGATGTGTTGTTTTCAAAGACAATTGATACAAGAGGCTCAACCTTGTATTATTCAGTTACAACTCTGTTACAACATTTTATATTTATAAGACATTGAAATGAATTTTGATGTTCTTTTCTCAAATATTCTGTACTGCAATCTTGTTTTCTTTTATAACAATTCTTACTTGTTTTCTTTTATAACTTATTAAATGAAACTAGCTCATATGGCTAACTAATTATCTCTCACAAATCAAAGAATTATAAATAGAATTATTTATGTGGATTATAGAAATGTATAACAAAGTGAGTTCACAACTTTGCCTTTCTTATGATTTTAATAAACCATAAAAGCCAATCTAATAACTATCTTTACCTCTCATTTTAATAAAAGTATACAGAACAGGAATTCAAATCAATCCTTTTGCAGCATCTCGTGGTCTCCCAGGCAGTACACGCTTTTAACACAGTTCATTAACAGACTTAATAGACTGTGCTCTAAGCTCATTTCCACTTTGACTGTGTGTTCTAATGTTTTAATATAAGGCCCTTGGGTTGTTTTTGCACAGCAATGAGCTATATACTCTGGCAACGAGCCACCTGCTTACACTACATAGCATGGGGTGATGGTACAATGAATGAGGGAAATACGAAATTTCTAACTTCGTATGAAACTAACAGCATTTTAATTTTGTGAATTTTGCATGTTTTTGAAAGTTCACAAGTTCAATCAATTCTTGACGGTATTGAATGAATTATTTATGATGTTTGGCAAAATTATTTTCATTTGATCTTTAGTGTCTGGATTGAAAATGTGCATTTTCAGTCGATTTGTTTTCCATAAAGTTGGCCATACTAGAAGAAATTACCCCTTTCTCTCCTTGCAAAAGAACTTACTACCAAAATCAACATGGAAGCTTTTGGATTGACAATAACATGTCACCATTTAAAACATAGAAAAAGAAACTTCACATATGAAGCACAACATGATATGATCCAAAAGAAAAATATAAAATAGATTTATTTTAATTTACAATTGATCAAGCACCAAATGTACTAGATTTGAAGATTTGAACAACTTAGTACTAATCATAATAACAATTTTCAATTCTTAAATAAAATGTTTGATTTAAATATCATGTCCAAAGAAATGATACTAAAGCAAGAATGAGAATGTATTTAAACTTACGGTGATTCTGTTGACACAAAAGGGATTGAATTAGCAGAGGAAATTTCAGCAGTATCTGCACTTTAGACAAAAAAAAAAAGTCCATGCAATGAAGGCCAACAAACCTTAATTACAAAGTTATATTTTGCTCCAAAAATTTTCTTTGCTTTAATAGTAAGGATTTAGGCACAAATGATTTATCAATACAAATATTTTATCTTTTCAACATGCTGTTCTTCAAAACTTATATGTCAATGGGCAAACAGTTACTATATATACTGACTTTTCAAAGGCTTTCGATACAGTTTGCCATTGTTTATTGTTAGCAAAACTTCAATTCACTGGAATTCATGATACTTTTGCATAGATAAAATACTATTTAATCAGCAAATTCCAGTATGTTAAATATAAATCATTTGTAACTCGAGCAATTGATGTTAAATCACACATGCCACAAGGGGAACATCTGGGCCTTTTATTATTTCTACTTTTCATCAACGATATTGGAAATCATCTATCATGTAAATTTTTATTGTATTAGAATGATCTTAAATTATTTATGCATATTAAAACAATTTCCAAATGTTTACAACTCCAGGAAAATATAATTTGATTACATATTGGTGCAACATGAATTGTTTAGCCTTAAATATTGATATATGTAAAGTTATGCATTACATTGCCACTCAATCCCCATTGTATGTGTGTCTGCGTGTGTGTCTGCCCGTGTGTGTCAGCGTGTGTCTGTGTGCGTGCGTGCCTGCATGCGTGCGTGGGTGCATGTGTGTGCATGTATATGGAAAATATGTTAGAATGTAAATACTATAAATGAAAGTATTGCGATACATAATGCTCATTTTGATCTAAACCCAACTCCACTAATCTCTTTTGTAAATTTAATCAAAGAAAAACCCAATACGTGAATCAAATTCAATAACTTATTTGCTATGAAATAATGTGTTACACTACAAAAAGAAAAGAAAGAAGAAAATAATACATTGATAACACTGTCTCAAACCAATGTACAATCACAATATTCAGTTTAAATAAATAATATTGCTAGCTAAACTAAGACCTGTAGCAAGTGGCGAAAGCCTGAACTAAGACCTGAAGCAAGTGGTGAAAAGTGTTTCTCTACGTTAAAATTAATTAAGAACTTTTTACATGAGAGAGAGGGGGAAGGGAGGGAGAGAGAGAGGGAGGGAGATGGAGAGAGAGAGAGAGAGAGAGAGAGAGAGAGAGAGAGAGAGAGAGAGAGAGCACGCAAGAGGGAGGGACAGAGAGAAAGAGAGACATTTCAACATTTTCAAATGAATATACATTAATTTCATCACGGAGATAGAATAAATATCATTTCAACTGAAAATATAAGAATTTCATACACAGGAGTCTTATTCGATTCCCTTTCCATACAAAAATTCCCTACAAAAATTCCCAACACTCTGTAAATCAAAGAACATCTATTTTATTTACGTTAATACTGAGCATACTTACATTATTCCTCCCCCACTGGAACTCAGCCACATGGCTGTTTCTTGTCCCCAATCAATGCTGTGAATGCGTTCGCATTCTGAAGGGGAAAGGGCATATGTGCCACTTTTGTCATACACCCTCAACCATGCATTGTCCATGAGGGCCACAGGCACTGGAAAACCACCAAATGAAAACAATTGCCATTCATAATACTCTTCATGTTAGTCGCAGCTTAAGAAAAGTGACCCTACCATAAAATTCTCCAAGGTTTGAAGACTGCAGATCATCATCTCCCAAAGCTATTCGTAATCGAAAATGCTATATGTGATAAAACAAATGTATCATCAGTACACAGCTTATTGTCAAAGAATTGTATGACATAATTTATAGTAATATTATTTATTTGACAGGTTGTATACAAATATATAGAATGCACAAAATGTAACATTATTATGCTGAAGCAAAGCCTGTGAGAAAACTTGTTTAAATATGGAATTATCCCGATTATTTCTTTTTGTTTTTTGTAATGTTCTGTTTACTTTGAGAAAACAAATAACTTAAAACCATTGTAGTAATAATATATTTTATTATTTAAAGTATTCCCATGTTTACAATAACGGCAAAAGAAATTCAAGAGATCACTTCAATTATAATCCAAATTACAAGTTTGTATTTAAAATTCTATTTTTTAAATTGTTTTAAATTTTATTGATTACAATTTAATATTTCCCTCCCTAGTTTTTAAAAAATTATTTAACAATTGCAACCTAAATAATGAAATTTTGCTGATTATAAGTTAATTTATTTGTTCCTGATCATGATGCTTGCAAGTTGAAGTACATTTATGCATCCCACTCGCAAAAAATGGTAAAACCATACTAAAAGCACAACCATACTTTTTGATATTGTAACGGTACGTCCTCCGAGAAAGTAGAAGAATTAAAAATAAATAAATAAAATATTGGTCACAATAGGGAGACCCGCGTTCTGCGTGCCGCCCCCACAACTCGACCGCGCCCAGCCGCCCGCGTCCCGTTACCGTCCCCCCCCCCCCACAACGAGGCCAGGCCCCTCCGCCGCCGGGACGGGCGTCACGCACCCCCGCCACCCCCGCAGCGGAACCGTTTTCTAAAGGAGTCCCTTGTTTGCAACCGTCCGGCCCTACACAAGCCTCCCCCCAGCTCCGCCCGCGTACTCAATAGCCTCTTCACGCTAAACGGCAATTATCGACGCCTGTTCTGACATCGGCCTCCGCCCAACCTTCGGCTCACTCCCCCGACATAACTCGTAGACACATTTACGACCGCCAGGGCGCTTTGTGCTATGGAGACGCCCCGGCGCGTGCCACGCCTGAGGCCCGCGACCGCTGGAGACACCCGTACATTTCAATCCGCGGACGTGGTGCAATAATAAGCAACAAAATTAGTCACGCACAGTGTTCATCCGTGAAAAGGACAGACCGGGCCCGGCACCCGAAAGAAAGGAGTAAAACGCTGTGACCGGGGCGCGAAGGCGGGGAAACGCACATGTCACTGACGCAGACGTGCATGGTACGACCACCCTTTGGTCACGCACAAGTGTTTATCCGTGGAGGGCGCGGCTTACCTTCGAACAAACTACACATTGTATGATCGAACTCGCGGGCAATTGGCTCAAGCGTCGCCCCGTTAGCAAAGGGCCAGCGAATGAGGAAGAGGCCCGCCGATTCGGGAGAGGGAAGGCGTGCCTTCGTCCGTGGGCGCGTGTTGCCCAAGATTCACTTGATTTTTGAGACTCGACTAGTGAACTTCGCTTCTGACACTTGACTAGTGAACTTGACAAGAGTCACTTGACTAGAGAACTTCACTTTTGCCACCTCGCTAGAGAACTTTTACTTGAGAATGTCACTCAAGACATGTGTTCGGGGATTTGGCACTTCAGCCTAGAATTCGGCTCCGCATGATATCACATGCTCCGAGAACTGTTAAGACTCGATACCGGAAGGAGCTTCCTTTCCAATTGACAACGAGCTGTTGTGACCGGGGGCGCGGGTCGAGGAATGTGTTCGACGACGAGCAGCAGTGGGCCCAGAGGGAGCGTGCTGTTGCTGGTTTCCCGCCTGTGAATGCGCCAAGCCGCCCGACGCCAGCTCCGGGGTACCATCCCCGCCACCGCTGACATCACGCCGCAGAAGACTACAAGATGAGTAAATTTGCGCACTAAGCGACGCTCAGCCCGATTACCGCGTAAGTGCGGACGGACTCTAGTTCACGGAGCTGTAGCGGACGTGCCGGTAACCAGGCACGAGGGTAGCGGCCAAGTGCTTGCCATTTTGTATTGTTAATCTGTTTAATATAATCAAAGGCCGCAGTAAGCGATAAACATGTTAAATTCCATTGTAAGGACCATTGTTGCATGCGATCATCATCATCATCATCATCATCATCATCATCATCATCCTCATAATTTTTGATTAATTAAATGTTATTTTTTAAAGTGTATCCCATGAGTAATTATTGAACATGCAGAGACCACACCGTTACAATATGAATGAAAAATTTCATTTTAATATCATTTAAAATTTAAAAAGACTATTCATTAAAGTTTATAAAGTCTCTATATTACTTAATAGCTCATTACTTCAGCAGATAAAGTTGCAGTTAATATTTTTTATGAAATATGATGCATGTGCTTTCATCAGATATTATAAACAGGTAATAAAACAAATTAATCTTAAAATGATAAGCCACTACACGATTTGGGTCTTCCAGAAGAAGACTTTCAAAGAAAATGTGTACATTATACAACATATCAACATCAAGAATGAATTGTACCACAAACTATTTTATTATTATTTTTAAATTTACTATTATTGAAAAGATTATACGAGCTCTTTAAACTTTAAATTAACAATTAATATGCCAATTACTGAAAAACATCATTTATCTAACAGTTAGTAATATACAATGTAACTTTTTATGTTTGAACTATCAGTCAAAAAATATTTTTTATTAATGACTGACTGATCTAATTAACTGTTTACATTACGTATGGTAGTTACATTGACAGTATATCCCTGAACTGGGAACTCCAGCTACATAAAACTGACTGTGATAAATTCTGTGAGTGTACAGTAATAACTAGAGTTACCAAAGTATCTAGGTATAAACATTGACAGTAACTTGAAATGGAATTACCCTATTGTGCAAATAGTAAAAAAAATGAGATATCTCATTTATGTATTCTGCAAGTTAAGCCTTTTTCTGATTACCAATTAACTATTAGTTTTAAAATGTGCTTCATTCTGGTCATCAGCAACCTATGGTACTATAGTACGAGGTGGAGCATATCATAGGGTGCTACAACCGTGGATGGAGGTTCGGCAGATATAAAAACCATTTTTGCAAAAAGGAAATATTATCCATCTGAATCTTTGTATAGAGGGAGAAATACAATGAGTATTAATAGAGATTTTACAGAAGAAGCAATTCAGCAATTCTGAAAAACTTTTTAAAACTACAGCAAGAATAAAATGAGCTAAATAGAAGAATAAAGCATGTAGCAATATCGAGAATAAGTAAGGGAAATGCAACAAGTCGTAATATTATTAGTCACAAAGCTTTTAATAAACTGAACAAAAAAACACCCTGAGATATACATATAAACCCACACACAAGAAAATGCTATGAAAATGAATTATGAACATTCCAAATAGTTACAATGATTTGAATTTTTCTTTACTTTATATGTATGTTTTTTATATTCTTCTTCTTTCCCTTTTGTATAAAAAAGACAATGCTAATCTCTTTTTGATACCATGTGAAAATGCAGGTTTGCACACAGGATTTAAGCTTCTGCAGAATAATTTATTCACTATTTGTACTTATTACAACCTGTTAATAAATTGAAATGAACTAGATGAATAATAATTTTTAAATATTAATGAATAGATTTTTGTTTGCTTTTTAACCAGAAACAAAGAAAAATATAATTTTACAAGGAATTCAGTCAGCCTTCTCCAGAAGATCAGATTCACGAAACTCCAGATTTTTTGCAATCACACATACAAATGATGTCAGATAATGAAAATGACATAATCCTACTTTCTTAATCCTGTTGGTATCAAACTTTCATGTTTTCATAATGTGAGCAGAAATTATGGGAATAGAATGAGAAATTGATTTTTTTGTGGATTCTTCTATGAAGTATATAATATCCGCAAGTTTGATGGTATTAAGGTTATTTTATTCCCACTGATTTTCCACGAGTAGTGTCATGTTTTTGATTTGGTGAATTAAATTTCACCTTCATTAGAACTGGCCCAACCACATGAGGAAGAATTAGCAAATTATCCAAATGCTTTGCAGATGAATATTATAAAGACAATCAGCACAACAGAAATTCAAGTGCAAACAAAGTAAAACATGCAGAAGAAACAATATGCAACACTTCACGATTGAATGTCAGTAAGTGATCTCAGTTATTCCTCAGAAATCTTAAAGAAGAACCAGACTGAATTAACTTGCAAGAAATCAGTGTGTGAAATATACGGAAAGACATAACTATTGTAAAACATTTTTAGCAAGATGAGAGTGGAAAACAATTTTTGTTTTTCTTATCCTTTTTATTGATTTAGAAAAGTTTTGTCGTAGTGTTGATATTTCATTTACACCAAATAAAAAACCTTGTTAAAACTGTGCAAATGTATATCAACAACCCAAATTAGTATTTGATCTGTTTATCCAAACTAACCATTTTTTAATATTTTGAATTTTCTGTGGAGTATCTTCATTTTCCTCCTCTGTATTCTAAGAGTTCAAAAAACTTCAGTAGATCAAGCGTTAATAGAGATTTTAATACACATGAGCAATGCCAGATAGTCAGCTAGTAAATAAGAAAGAAAATATAATTGCAAATGCCAAACTTACTTTGGGTAATGAACTAGGGTCGCCCATTCTTTCCAGTTCAGTCTCATCCGGTTGATCCAGGAGGTCTTCCCCTGCACACTGGCCGTTGCCTGGTCCCAGAAGCCGAGCCACTGTGGCAGCGTCCAACGTCATCAGCCCACCTGTCAGGCAGTCAGCTGTCCCATCCGGCCTCTTAAGAAGCAGATTTTTTTGACAGACAGTCAGAAGAACAGAAGGAAAAAAGAAATTAAGAGCAAGCTGAAGCTTCTCCAGAGTACAGAAAATGTTTTTTTCCAGACGGTTATTACGGGCTGAACTGCAGAACAGAATTTATGTTTGCTCAGAAAAAAACGGTCTTAAACAACCACTAATGGTTCTGGTAAAAATTGGGAGTTAACAAAGGTGACAATTTAATCAAGTTTATTTAATTTATAGGAAGTGAATACAGGGTCTAATTGTGCTAACTGCTACGAAATAAAAGCTTTTCCCTTTAACTATTTTTTAACAACTTTAAACTCAAAAATACAACTTAAAGAAGGGATGTAGGATTGTATCTCCCAATAAAGTGTAAAACGCACTCTTGATTTTTCATTAATTCTTGTTCTGGATAAACTCACCTCCCATAACTTGCACTTGTGGCAACACAATAGTGTTGCCCTCCGCATGTTCCCCCATACATACCCAGCACATTCTTCTGAATGTTCTCTCACATTCTTCCAGTATGTTTCCTGCAGGTTACCCAACATGTTTCCCACACATTTCAGAGGTGTACCCCAAATGTTTCTTCACAAGCTCCTTCACAGTGTAAATTCTTCACGGTATCTAATTATAAGGTTCACAAGTAGCTCTTTTGAAATTAGAAAGCTAGGCCAAAAAAAGAAGCCAGTAAAAATTTGCTGCGGTTTCTACTGGATTTTGTTATTTAAGTGCCCTTACAAAATTGCCTAAGGTTCACAAAAAATTAGAATATTTTATATCATATTGATATGCAATGATAAAAGAATTGGGGATTATAGTTAGGATTTCATGAGAAGATCAAAAGGGTGTTATGATTTTCTTATCTCATTATCAGAGTGTAAGAAGTTAAGACCAAGAGCTCCGGTTATCTGAAGTTGTCATAACAGATGTCAGAAAAGAAGAGCTCAGGAATTGCCTACATCGTTAGCTCAATTGCTTAACTACGCTCCGTGAAGTCATGGATATTCTTTTTTTAAATTCTGCTGTGCCTTTTCAGTAAGAAGGAGAAGATGGATATGAGCCATAGTTGCAAACAAGGTGCAACAGAATTTTTTAAAAAAGAATATTTTAACAAATCAACAGTGTGAGATGTATTGATTTTTCCACGTTTCTAAAGTCACGAAGCATTTTGTTGCCCCTTGTATCTTTGCATTAATGTGAGCAAGCACAAGAAAGATCTCTGCCCTTAAGACCTACCCTTCCGTTTGGGAAAATATATATTTGTCTCTTTGGGAATGGACCACGCCTGCTAGCCACCTCCATCCCCGGAGAAGTGCCAAAGGAGGCTCAGGTGGTACATCACTCCATAAACCACTCTTTTTGGAATCACGGGCCCACAAAACGTGGAGTCTGACTAAACAAACCATTAGAGGAAGTAATTTACAACATATCGGCCATGATTTATTCACTTTTGCAGTATCAGAATACCACAAAACAAGTTTTTCTCCCCAAAAATTGCCAACTTCTGCCGTAATATCACAATACTTTCTCTTTACAATGTAACATGTAAGAAAGTAAAATTTCTGTATTCAC
This sequence comes from Teleogryllus occipitalis, assembly GCA_011170035.1. Lineage (NCBI taxonomy): Eukaryota > Metazoa > Arthropoda > Insecta > Orthoptera > Gryllidae > Teleogryllus > Teleogryllus occipitalis. The sequence continues at coordinate 35,437 of BLKR01002561.1, forward strand.
TTCAGGTAACTGTTCTTTGTAGAAATTTCACAACCAATAGTGTGGAACCTTAATATCCCAAATAAGAATGGGAAAATAAAAAAAAACAAGTTATTGAAAGTATCGACTCAACAAGATTTAATTTATCAAGAGGAATCGTACACAGTCCCTCCATGAAAGCAATGCATACATGGCAACAGCAACACACTAACTGATGATTCTTAGGTCATTCTCCGATATCAATCAAATGGGAGGCATTTTTAAGCCCACTACTTTTCTTGTAAACAATGTAGGGCCAAGCAATGCCAACATATAGATGTGCGTTGTATTTGGTGGGCAGAACTGGCACATATTCAAAAAATCGTCACAAGGCCTTGGGATGAATATGCTATAAATAAAGCTATGTGAAAGAGGGTCGTCATGCTGTGATGTCTACTCATACAGAATACTGGAGGCAATGAGCTAAGTGGAAGACAAATCACTAGCAGGTCCATATCTTATACACTTATAGTGAACAGGCAATAGTGATTTCATTTTTGTTTTGTTAGGTACTAATGATTAAAAGTAATGCAATAGCAAGTTTAATGTGCATTTGAAATTATTCTGTAGGATGTGTTTCTCAAAACATATGGAGGTCAAGAAAAGTATAGTGTAAAGATTTACAATGTTTGTTAAGAGTTTTCACATAGGAACATCATTCACAACGCCAGTGAAAAAGCATAAAGCATGTGGCAGCTGGTACTACTGGACAAAACAAAGTGCCAAACGAATTTGAAAACTGTGTCAGTATTGGACTCAGAAGGTTCCAAAAACTTTCAGAAGAGGTCAAAGAGAATTGCACAAACACCTGCAACAATGGAAAATCTTCCTTTTACATACGACTATGTAAACAAAAGATGATCAATTACATGCTTGTTAAAGGTCTTCAAGAGCTGTGAAGCACAGACGTCAGTCCCCAGAGACATCCTCTGCCCACAAGGCCCTTCCAGCACATGACTGGGTCATGAAGAAATGGACACAAAGATATAACATCATAAGATAATAAACATTTTTGAATGAGTTAAACAAATTGACTTGAGTTTTTTGCTAAACAGAAATTTAGTTTTTTGTTGTTGTTTTTTCACATTGGGAAATGGTTATAAAGTTTTCATTATTTCACTGTCTTTGAATTGACTTTCAGTTGGGGTTGCACCTATTTTTCCAAAATATAAATTTTGAATGAACATTTTCCAAAATGTATTTATTTTTCAAAACCAACTTTCTGAATTAATTATTCAGAATACGTTGTTCCAAAAAACACATAGATTTCTGCAATATGGAAGACCACACATAATGGAAATTGATTAATAATTTTCGGAGCAAGACACGATCTGGAAGTATTAATGAAAAGCACAAGTTGGTTTCTTGATGGGACATTCGAGGTGAGTCCAACGATTTTCACTTGATTGTTCACAATTCTAGGATGAGTCACAAAGACCTTTGGTGACCAGATGGAAGTCTCTATAGCTATCCCTGTGATCTATGTTCTTTCTATCTGGTAAACTCTTCTTTTCAATGACTGTGAAAATAGATAAGTACATACCCTGCTACTTGCACTTGCATTTATGCCACCCCAGCATGTAAAAGAAGTGTCTGAAGAACTGAGGGAAGCTGACAGATTTCTACCTGTTTTTTATTATTTCCATGTAAATTACATACCAAGGCAGATAGCCAGAGCCCAAAGATGAGCTCTTCCAGTGAGATTCAATAAAGAAATTTGGAATCAATACAAGGCCACGGTAAGAAGTTTTCACTATATGAGGCCTAACATTGCAGATTTCAAATTTTACTTGGGGAACACCATCCTTCATTTTACACTGCTTTAGTAGAAATTTAAAAAGAACAGTAGAATACTGAAGTAACTTTAGAGAAAATCCGACTGGGGAGAAAAGTGAAGATGTGACCAAGAAAAATGTGGTTAACTATGCACAACAGGATTAGACATGGCATCTGATTGCAAAAGGAAAGGGGAAAAAATAAAAATTCAAGGAATTTGAGTTATCAAGATTCCACTGTTATTGGTTTACTATGTTTACCTGTGATTTTCTTTCTTTCCATATTTAAATTCTTCATTATAAAAAACTGAAAGGATCACTTTGTCAGAATTTAAATCCCAAACTTCCAACTCCGTGGCATCATACCTTGAGTACCTCAGTTAAAAAAAAAAAAAATTGCACTTACCAGAATTCTGCCCAGGGGAAAAGCACTGCATAGTGTGACACTGCTGGCCATCTACACTGCAAACAACTGTGTCTCCTTCCCTCATGCCCTCCAGGCTGCTCAGGAGATCCATGGGTTTCCCTGTCCCACACATCTCCTGCACATAAAAGCAATTCACTTCACAAAAGCAACACAGCTATCCTTTTGTTACATATTTTTCCTTTCTTTTTTTGTTTCATAACATCTGCAGCAGCTCATGTAAAAGAAATTATACCTCTGATGATGCTTCATCAGTTAGTGGGGTGTTGGAGAATTGTTCTCGGCATGCAGCTGCTCGTAGCAAATTGCGAGCCTGTCCTCCGAGGTAGTTGGGCTGGATCTCCAGCACCTTTTTCAGGTGATGGATTGCACCTGAATGATTGCTTTGGGCTTCTAACACCAATCCCAACAGAAAGTGGGAAATAACCTGTAAACACACATGAATCTAAACTAGGAGCTACACCAGCACATACCTTCTCACATTATTTCTAAATTTGCAATTATTCAAAAGTTTAGAGAGTTTAACGAAAATGAGACCTGCACCCTCTTAGATGTCCTTTAGAGTATCTGAAGACAAAGTTTAATGCAAAATATGGAGGTTTTTTTGAGAAAAATTTGAAAATGTTGTTGAGATTTCATGTAAATTAACCCTCAAAATTAAAATATCCATTTCAAACTGAGAGGGTATTGAGTTCATTTAAACTGATCGAGAAATATCAATTTTGGAGAAAATCAGCTGAATGGTTTAGGCGCTAGCTTTGACCATAGATCAGAGGTGCACAAGTGTCCCATTTGAGTCCCTTCATGGGGTGCTGGAAAGCCCGCGCCCCACGAGAACCAGTCGGCATAATCCTCAACGGCTGGGCTGTCCCTTCACTTTTCTGCTCTTTAGAATTTCCTTTTAGAAATAGTCAGTTGGGAGGTTGAACTGAGAGTGCAAACCATGGCAGGTCCCCAACTTAATCGAGTAGTTGGGAATTGTCACAACTGCACAGGTATTGTCAATGTTCGGTTCCACTTATATCTGTGGGCAGTTTTCTCCCACATGAACTTACAAAAAACCAAGTCCAGAGGCCGAATGACACTCTCACATCTACTGTCAACAATGCGAGTGGCAGTGGCACGAACACTCTTGCCAAATATTGACTCTATCATTTCTTTAAAAAAAAAAAAGTGAAACTTAATATGACTTTTGTTTAATAAAAATGATATGATTGTGTTTCTTGACATACTTTGTTCTCTTCATTATTATTACCTAAAACTATGTTTCTATTTTCTTCCTTATATAAATAAAATTACCAGCATTGAAACATTTAGAAAAGTATGGTCAAGTGTATTACAATCAGAATTAAATTTATGAAGTGCGTATAATTATTAACAATGATAGATCGTTAAACATTCTGTTCTTGTTATTTAAATTACAAATAGTTTCAAAATCAGTTGCAACACTAAAGATACACCATGAAATTTGTGGGAGTTCTTGAGCAATTTAATCTGAAATAATAGTCTTCAAAACGAAACCTTCCCTCTTCAGAAACAACAGATGTTATATCAAGACTTTAGTTGTCAAACTCAACAGGATTCAACAAATATCCGACTTAAGAGCCACGGGGCTTTCCTCCTACCAAGGGCTCGGGCAGCAGTCACTTGCCCCAAAGTGAAAGCCAGTAGAGTGAAAGTTGGTAGGGGCAGAAGGGCTGCCACCACCATCGTGGGATGCGTCACTGGGGCCCTTGTGCAAGCCTGCCATGGTCAGGCAGACGTTTTACCATCAATTGATTTTTCCTATCAAGGATCCACAAAACATGGATTCTGACTACATTACATGTTAGAGGAAGCAATTTACTATATACAGGAACAAGATTTAACAACTTTTGCATTACTGTTTGTTTTTTCTTCTTCCCTCCCTTCAAGTAAAGGGACCTTTTCACACCTGCAATGTGAAACCGTTATGTGCCTGCAACATGCAAGTAAAGCTAACTTTGTTCAGCAAATCTTGCTTATTCTGAGGTGTGGGTCTTCATAACGGTTGATATGTTTGAAACTAAACGTACAATTGGGTATATATCTATGGAAAGATAATGGCAAATTAGTAAGATTTTTAATATTAAATGAAGTATTGTTATTTTCTCCCATATGCACAACATTCTCACTCACATTACAAGGAGGTTTCATATACAACTAGTGGTACTACCACAGTTGTGCATTAACTCTAATTTTACACCTTCATGTTTTTTATACATGTAATCTTTAAAGTTGTAATGACATAATTAATGTAAAATCATAGTGGCTCTGTATACTTGTAACTATGCAGAAGATGTAATTTACACAGGCTATTTCAGGCGCAGATCCATGGGGAGGGAAATGAGGGAAATTTCCCCCCTAAAATTTGCCAGTAACTATTAATTTTAATTTGTCACAAAACTTTCATGCAAAAATATTTTCGAATATTCATTAAAGCAACAAAATCATATCACAGCATGAGCTGAGTGTAGCCTGTCACATTTAACAAAATCTATAATGACACATTCGACCAAAACATGTTTATTTCCTCCCCAAAAATGTGTCTTTAGATCTGCACCTTTCTATTTAATATTTTACATGAAATAATCCAAAAAAGTTTATAATAAGTAGCAATAGTAGTACGCTTACAGGGCCTATGTAATATTAAAATTTTATTTTCAATTCAGAAAGTCAAAATATAAATACTTTGACTCACTGAATCAAAAATAAAATTGTATTGTAATTGTGCAGCAGAAATCTGTGATTTATCGGGACAATTTTTTTTTAAATTTCGGGCCCTGGTAATGAAGAAGTGAATAATTTTTTTTCCTTTATGTAGTAAATTCCTTCTTCCACATAGCAGTGTAATCAGAATTCACGATTGCAAGTATTCGTTCCAGAAAAATTGTTTGATGGCAAAACATCTGTCAAAACGCTAGCACCTCATCCGTTTAAACAATTTGCTCAAAAAATATTCTTCTTTCTGTTTGCTTCACTTAAGTTTCTAAATTACGGCTTTATTTTTTATATAGCTCACTACCCTTTCCATTCGTATAAGGGATTTTCATAGGTCAAAGCAAATATTTTGCATTTTATTAGATATACGTTTTCACCATTCTCTGAATGTATTCAAAAACACTATTGTTGACATTTCTTTCTTTAGGAGTGGTACCAGGAAAAAGAGTTATCCACTTCATTACCATGGCTCGCCAACAAAAATATTTCCTCCAAAAAATTGCCGATTTCTGCCACCCGATAACAATACGTACTCTTTACTATGAAAGTGAGTTAAGTATTAAGGTGAGACAGTAAAAACAAGACCATGAATATATCTTGATCTGATCTGTCTAAAACAAAAATGTTAGTTTTTTGTCCACAATCTTGTTGTGGTCTTTACAGCATGAAGCAAGTTGAAGTTTCCTGTGCAGACTTTCTGTGTTAAATGATTTTGCTAACACTTGCTTACAGGAGTACTTGGCGAGAGGGTGAAAGATGTATGTACTGTGATAAGTTGGGCCAGGGAGGATCCAGAAAGTGTTTTGGGGGAAAGGGGTACCAATTTCAGTCAGAGAATACTGCTTTGAAGGTGACAAGATCTACATATACTGCAAGAAACCAAGAAAAATTACAACAAAAATGTTGGCTTTAAGAGTGGGAGAGCATGGCTCCCATGGCTCCCTGCTCAATTTGGACCACCACTCGAATGAGAATTGTCAGTGAGAGGAGATGATCTACAACACTTCTCTTTAACATGACTGGAAATTGGTGACAATTCAGAAGCAGTAGCTGACAAAATGCCTTGTTTCTGCTCAAGAAGAATCAGCCGCAGGAAAGGGTGATGCAGATTAATTCTAGAGAAGAATTTATACAGAAAGAAGAATGTGGGTGAATGAGTCCATTGCCTTTGTGAAGTCAAGAAATATGGTGTTGAGTTGTGATTTTTCGGAGAAAGATTACTACGCTGATAAGATTAATTTTTTCAAGCATGTTTTTGAAAAAAATTTAGTTGCCTTCACCTTCTTTTACTCCCCGAACCTGCTGTGTTTAAATAAATAAAAAGAGAGAGAGAGAGACAGACAGACAGACAGATCTATAGATACATAAGATAAATAAATATATATAAAGACAATATGATGTATAAAGATAAGGTAATAAGTAGAGCCTGGAAGTTCAGGTATTTATTTTACCTAAAATAGGCAGACAAAAGGGCATCTATTGTCAGATTAATTGTACCTCACACCACGGACATCACAGTGGCCGATGGCCTTCACTTAATGACCGACAGCAGCGGCGTTTGCATAGAGTTGTCAGTGCTAACAGACAAGTAACATTGCGTGAAATTAACGCAGAAATCAAAGAGGGGCGTACGACGAACGTATCCATTAGGGCAGTGCAGCGAAATTTGAATTTAACTGGCTATGGCAGCAGAAGGTCGCCTCGAATGCCACGACATCGCCTGCAGCGCCTCTCCTGGGCACGTGACCATCTCGTCTGTATCCTAGACGACTGGAAAACCGTGGCTAGGTCAGATGAGTCCCGCTTTCAGTTGGTAAGAGCTGACGGTACGCTTCAAGGATGACGCACACCCCACAAAGTCATGGACCCAAGTTGTCAACAAGGCACTGTGCACGGAGGTGGGGGCTCCTTAATGTTGTGGGCTATTTTTACATGGAATGGACTGGGTCCTCTGGTCCAACAGAACCAGTTATTGACGAAATGGTTATGTTCAACTATTTGAAGACCATCTGCAATTATTCATGGACTTCACGTTCCCAACCAACGATGGAATTTTTACGAATGACAATGCGCCATGATACCGGGACACAATTGTTCGCGATTGGTTTGAAGAACATTCTGGACCGTTCGAGCAAATGATTGGGTCACCCAAATTGCCCGACATGAATCTCATCGAACATTTATGGGTTATCATGGAGAGGTCAGCTTGAGCACAAAATCCTGCACCGGCAACACATTCGCAATTATGGTCTGCTATAGAGGCAACATGGATGAATATTGCTTCAGGGGACTTCCAACGACACGTGTCCATGCTATGTCGAGTTGTCGCACTTCTCCGGGAAAAAGGAAGTCTGACACCGTATTAGGATGTATCCCATGACTTTTGTCATCTTAGTGTAAATTCAGTTTGAACGAGATGGTGTCAGGAGAAAAAAAATGCAAAATTTTGACGTAAAAGGCAAAATGAAATTCTACTAAAACAACTCCAGAAGTTCAATTAGGTAATTCCTATTGTTAAAAGTCATAAAATTGTAATAATAACAGAAAGGAATTTTACCACACTTACGAGCTCTATAGTTATTAGATTTAAGGGGCAAATACATCTTGCTTGAGGGAGATGTACGGAATTGTAGCACAAAGAAACTGAGAATATTTTGATCTTTCTACAGAACGAAATAATGACTACAAAGAGAGAAAGCGATACGATGAAACAAGGGCCATACTGCCGGATGTAATAATGAAAGCCAGCGCTCGTTTCCAGGGAAATGGCGCCCAGCAGCGCAAAGGCTGAAGAGCGTAAAGCACACGTGCATTACGCTAACACACATGTCGGGAGCTTAGAGCCTCTCGCGGCTGGGGAGGAGTCCGACTGATGGGAGACACCTGGTTGGGGAAAACCCCGGAACATACCCATGTTAACGCACGAGCCTGCAAGGCTCGGGCCCCCAATGTTCAAGAGCCCCTGATAGTTCTTAAAAAAGTATTTAATACATTTTTTCAAAGAATAAAATAAAAAAGCGTGTACAAAAGTGATGTATGATTAAACTATATGCAAACTGGCCTAACGGAGTGATGTGTCGCGCATCATTGGATCATATTTATAATGGAGAATGTTGTTGGTTGAGGCGAGAATGTTACCAAGTGATAAGAAGTTGTTGATTTTTTCAAAACTTGACTTTTAATTGGGCGGGAGAGGGGGATCGGTGAAAGTAAGAATGGGGGGCCCCCAAAGCTGTTAAAACGGCCTTGCCTCGCAAGCCGACGGGTAGTAGATCGGCGCCACACCTGATCACCGGCAGGGAGAGATCACCAACCGAAGCATCTGACGCACGCTGGGGCCGGGGCGGGGGCGGGGGGCTGGTGACAGTGGCGTCTCCTCACTCTGGACCAAGGGCGTGGGCAGTGAAGGAGAGTACTAACCCCCACACTACTCTTTTCGCTCACATATGTAGAGTAAAATTGAATTATGTAAATACAATCCTCATTTATTTGAAATTATTAAGTTGGAAGAATGAGGGAAAGACAGTCGCAAAATAATGAGGATGTTGTATTTTCTAATGCAAAGATTTAAATAATACATTTTAAAGTATTTAAAAAAAACATGCTCGACGATTTTCCCATTCTTCAGTTCTCGTTTTAAAAATTAAATTCTGATATATTATCAGGTTAGGACAAGATCACCCATCACTCAATTACTTGTTTCTTTTCATCATACGAAAGGGAAGGAAAGTAATTGTTTAAAAAGACACTTTTCCATTATTCTTATCAAAAATTAATACTAATTTCATGAGTATCGCTAAAGCCTGCAACGCGCAATGGAGAATATCACAATCCCAGACGCTCGCTCTCCAGCAGGTCGTTGAATCCAGATCCAACGCCTTGAGAGTGGGGACGTCGCGCGCATGCGCAGCCGCCTCCCGATCCGACCTGAAGACGTTGGAGGCATTCGCCAACGGCCTGAGCATCGCTCGCGCACTGCCTGCGTTGCACGTACGCGCTGGTACCGATCTACGACGCCGATCGCACGGAAAGCCGAATAAATGAAAGAAATCTAAATAAAATCCAGGAATAAATCCCACCCAGAGAAAGCGCCCCGTTACCTACCTGTCGGTCGTCGACGGCGAGGGCGTGCAGCGCGGCGCGGCGCGCGGCCGGCAGCTGGCCCGCGCGCAGCAGCAGCGCGCCCAGCGACACGAGCGGCACGTCGGCGAGGCGCGCGGGCGCCGCCGCCACCGCCACCCGCAGGCAGTCCAGCGCGTGGCGCAGGTTGCCGCGCACGCGCCAGTACAGCGCCGCCAGCGAGTGCAGCAGCCAGCGCGGCCCCACGTCCTGCGCACGCCACGCCCACTCCCTTCACACTTCATCAGCAGCAAAAACCAAAATTACGTTTATTTTAACAAAACAAGCATATGGTTTAATGAATTATTTACATTTGTATCGTAGAGTTTAAAAATATGCCTGTAACAAGTAATGTACTTCAGCTTCACGGTCAATGACCCCCATCTCGATCGGGTTTTCGTCCAGTTTCTCTAATCCACTGAGCAAATGCTGAGTTGGCTCCTTGTGTTGCTTCTGGACATAAATGTAGCTTCACAATGCGCACGTTTCGTTGAGCTCTCCTTTTGCTTGTAGTGGTGGGAGTAGGGCTGAATGTGAGTTACTATATTGTTAGGAATGCAGAAAAATCAAATCTGCAGTTGGTTTACAGCTGCAAATAGGTTTTCTATAACAAGGGAACGAAAATGTCTCGTTTTTCAAATGTTGCTTATCTTGCAGTTTTTTATTTATATTATTATTATTATTATTATTATTATTATTATATTACTATAACTTTTATTCATCTTTCAACTATTTATAGTTAAAATGTTGGGATGGGATTCTGGAACTCACAAAAGCGTGCGCAGATCTTCTCCCCCATACAGTTTTTACTGTTTTTTTGGCCAAATAAATCAGATCAGTGACGCTGTCATTCAATCGGAAGCTTCAACGTCTCCACAATCACGTCACTATAGAGAACTTCTAGCCCCCGATTGGATGACAGCTGATCAAGTGTCAACAGACCTAATGTTTTAACCAGAGGAAAGGCACACTGCACGCAGACAGTGGGGCACTAAGGGGTGGAGGCTCATGGGGCTTCTGTCCCCACAAGCAAAAATAGTTTCGGAGCAGTAGAAGATTATAACGTTTTGCCAATGAATGTGTGTTGTAGTGGCTTGGCTGGAGTTATTGGCACCTATCAAAAGTCAACATGAATATACTACAATGTACTATAGACATTGCATGCCTATCACTATTATTTCCAACTTATAACAATTAGATGCAAAAAATGTCGACGACTGGCCAAATTTAATAGTAAAACAATAATAAAATTTATTTCATTTAAGGTAACTGTACCCTTTATTTAAAGAATCTTAAATTAAATTATGTCATAAATTTATCGTCAAATTAAATACAAATTTTGAACGGGAGTCACATCTACATTGCAGAGATTTGTGACTATACTGACATCCGTAACGAACCGCCCCTCCTAACTACGCCCACTGATGTGTTGAGAAATTCCGTGTCAGAAAATCCTTTCATTGCGTCAGAACGTCACCCGCCAAACGCCAGTGTATGTTAGGTTGCCTATCGATCTGGGGCAAATTTGAAACAGATCTACGTTTCTCACACGCTCATTGGTACAAAGTAATCATCTGCGACCACCCTACAAGTTCTATAACTTTGTAACATTTATGATGACACTCATAGATTTTTACTTGTTTACTACAGAAACGAAAGTCAATACCTCAAAATCAATATCAAATTCAGTATCTCAAACGAGAGTTAAACTAAGAAGCAACACACAAAAATAAATTTTAGATTCAGCATGTATGATTTTTTTATAAGAACAGAACCTGGCTAAACACTTTATCTATAGCACTTCCATAGGCATACCATAGGTGGTTGAGCCTCTACTATGAAGAAACTACATAAATTTCATTTCAACTTGCAAACTACTCGTAGTTAAATTCAGCTTCAGCTTTGATTTTATATCATATATTTATTGGGAATCAACCAAACTAAAAAAATATCAAAACTATTTTTACCTTTAAATAACAAGCTAATAGGAGAAAAGAAATTTGAAAAAAAGCATCATTTATCTTATGTCAACAAAATTTAAAATTTATGTGTTTTAATTGCATACATTTATAGAACTTTTTCCTCTTGCTTTTTGCAGTTCAAAACTTTTAATAAAGATAAGAAAATGCCTATTTAACTCTTTTGACACATTAAAAATTAATCGAGGCGTTTGTCTTCAAAACCCACTGATTCCTCTTGTGAAAATTATATAATAGATACAAAAATCTTTCACTACACATTTTAATATGAATGCGATGAGTTTTCACCACAAAATCTGTCCAGCACCTGAACAATAGATAAGAGTTTTTCTAACATACTTCAGTTGATTTGACCCAACTTGAGATTCTGGAAATTTGAAAAGAAGCTTTTAATTTTGGGGGATACTGTATTTGAAGCTTTATCATATCTTGAAAACTTTTTCAAAAATGTCACTAATTTTTTCCTCTTCAATTCATCTGCATTATTTCATTTAACTTGTAGCATGCTATGCCTGCCCTAAAAGCTGCCTGCTTTCACTAGTGGCAGCCTAAAATGCAATTTTTCTATGATAGTATAAAAATGTAGATTGTTTCTTACTGCTACTATGTGTAAAGTGTGTCTTTTTACCAAAAAAAAAAATCTGAAAAAGCATACAGAAAAGACTCCTTTTAGAGTGACATCATGGAGGAATCTATAATAGGAGGAGAAACTCTTGCGGCACCATCTGCAATACGCTAATGTGAAAATCAAGCCCTGCACTCTGCAGTCAGAATGGATACTTCATTGTGGCAGCAGGCACACAGTGCTCAATCTACTTTATGGACACCCAAAAGACAATAGATAATAATCTCCATCATATCACATATTTCATTATTTGCGCACCTATTTAGAAAAATAACACAATTTGAACAGGGGAAGAATCAACTGGCATTTAGAAACAAAACCTTGTATAGTAATCATAAAATATATTCACAGAACAGTTTAATACAGGAACAAAGAATAATCTAGTATTGAAGACAAATTACTTTACTCTTTAAACAGGTTTTGATATACAAATCAACATATCTATATTTTGTATCTCCACCAACTTTACAACATAAAACATAAATCCATTTTATATACAGTACAATTGGCATAAATGGTTTTAGATCAACATAACGGAATGACTTGCATATTGGATCAGAAATGATTTATCTTTAGAAATGATTTTGTTATGACTGTGAGATTACTAATGCAACATGCAAGCATACTGAAATGAATTGTCATGAAGTATAAACATTTGATCCTACCTGGATCCGAACCCAGAACTGCTGTTATATGAACATCTGTCAACTGAGCTCATCTGTTAACTCATATTTTCACAGCATTCATAACAATTTACTTGCAAAGAAAATATAATTTACCAACTTATTTGTACTTTATGATAACCCATAATCAATAGTTTAAAAATGACCATTTAATTAAAGCTAACATTTACCCACATCATTAATAAAACAAGTACTATTGGAATTTGTATGGATTCCATAACGGTGACATATATGTGTATTTTGTTAATCCTGATTAATTGGCGATTTTTAAAAGTGTATTTATTGCATTACATACATAGACCATTTTTTGATATTTGGCAAATTATTACATACATATAGAAATTGCTTCCCCTAAATTGTAGAACGGTCATTGATTCTAATCCAATATATTTACACATCCAGCATCATGTCATTCAGACCGCATTGTTCTTTATTCCTTTATTCACTTAGAGATGTGCACTTTAATTTGAAAAAGCTACAATTATAGGGTTAAAAACAGGCGAATTTGAAAGATTAAATTAAACAGGGACTGCAAAGGAACATATATTTGTTGTGGGCAGTTGGTGACAATTGTTGTATAAAAGAGAAACCTATTTATTGAGCTTAGAATGCAACCATAGCTTTGCCTATTCATTTATGAATCAGGGGTTTTCCTCAAAACTGACTTACTCAAAGATATTTTCACACAATACAGATCTCTTCTTCATTGACTTCTCCAGCTGACCAGACTCTATTCTTCAGGCCTCAGAATCACAGCCACGGCACCTGTAATAAAAACATTTGTTTGAAAAATATAATACAGAAACAACACATCCAAATTTCAAAAGCATTATATACTACAGATGTTATATTATTGCACATTACTGTCATAAAATCATGACTTATAAAGCTCTTATGTTGTCTGAAACGTATGGAACATATGAAATGTCACAATTCTAGATGGAAACGAATAGTTACAAACTTAACACAATATACATATAACAATGAACAAATAATCAGCATTTCGAACTGGGCCATATGGCTAATAAATGCTTTTATTCAACACGATACAATTGAGTAATTCTCTGTTATCTGTCGTTTGACTCTTAACATTGCTGTCAGTTGATGCCTTTTATCCCTTTGGCCAGGGGCTCTGTGCCATTGGTAACCAGCGTTCCCAGACAGTCACCCATCTGGGAACATGTGGTGTATTGAATTACTTAACTTCCATGACTTCATGGAGAATAGTTAAGCAATTTGGCTAATACTGACAATTATTACATTATGAATTCCACGTTATTATTTTATGAATTCGATAAAACTATAAAATGTAACATGCAGTAATCCATTTCCCATTTTAACTAGGAACTCTTTATCATAACTCAAAATATTACACTCACCTTCTGAAGGAAAAAAGAAGAATCTTCTTCTTTATCTTGCCGAACAGCATTGGCGTATCCTGGAGTCCAAAATTTTACCATCCTGATCTACAACACTTGATAACAACATACACCACACAACGCTTGCAAACCAAACAACATAATAAAAACTGAGTTGACCTAGACTCCCACGGAAAGCTGCTTCCATGGTTGGAATCAACAGCAGAAGACTCATAAGTTCGCACCACTGTCTGTCAAGAAAATTACCAAAGTAGTGTTTGGAATTACAAATGTACCTTTAAATCGACATCACCACATGGAAACGATGTTGGCACATCCTCTAGTGACTGCAGTTTAGTCTGTACTCTCCAACAGTGTGAGCTTCTCCTCCTATCATGTATTCCTCCGTATTGATGTCATGTGTCAGTGTGAAAAAGACTTATGTGGAGCAACAGGAGAAAGAAAAGCACAGATTAATGGTAAAACATATTTATTTTCATTATCAAACTCTTCTCAATAACTATTTATATTCTTTTAAATTATACTTGTCTATTTAAAAAAAATGAAAATGCACGACAATGGTGTTTATGTCATGTTATTCAGAGCATTTAGCACGATACTTACAAAACAGAAAATTTGTAGCAACTTTTGAGAAAATCTTGTTTGATAATTGCCCGTATTTCACTCAAAATTGCGCAAAAATCACTAATATTTCCTAACAATGCACCTGGCATCAAATAAAGAGCTAATAGAAGAGAATAAATTTCACTGGAAGAAAAATCACACTCTTCAATATCGTAGTTGAAGAAAAGTGCCGAAAAAATTTGAAACTTTTGCAATTTTCGAAAATTCAGAGAATTAAATAAAAATGTGACACACACCATTTTTATATGAGTTTTTTGTCCTATCAGAGAAAAACTTAAAAGAAATTGAAGTAATTTTGGGATAATTATGAAAATGTTAAGGTTTCATGTAAAGTACCACCAAAAATAAAAATTTCAGTTTCAAATTCAATGGGCTGCAACATCAGCCACATCAATCGGGGAATACTGAATTTGGAGAAAATCCTGAATACTTTTCACTTCAACACCAACTTACTTTATGTGGATGGTCATAATGTAACAATATCTCTCCACAGCGTTCATTATGCAGATAGTTCTAATTAATTTTACATTCATGTTTCTGAATAAAGAAACAAAAACGAATTTCACTTTTATCAACATAATACAATGGTAACAAAATAATATTTACATGATATATAAACTCAGTATGGATCCTGCTTTAATATGACGTGGATCATTGGTTTAATCTGTTTCAAGTGGCCCTAAATACTTTGGGGTTAGCAATATTCTTCCCTTTCAGATGATCAATTTCAAATTGGAATTATTGAAAGAACAATACTCAACACATTATTCTGGCATTAATTGGATTATTACCACACACACTGTGACTGCTCGCTGTTATTAGTCACCAGCAGCAGCGGTTCATAATTCAAACTGCTGGGATGACCTGTACAGCAGTTAACTTTGGTGAAGATCGTATTTGCACGTAAGAAGAGTTGGGAAAAAAAAAGTCAGTCAACCTGGAGCACACAAAATATTTTAGCCGCAAGACGCGAGGGAAAACAAGTTTTCTTTGTAGCTGAGGAAAATAAAACGAACATTTCAAGTCAACAACTTTTGAGTTAACATCGAAACTGTCGAATCAACGTTATAAACACACACTCCTGAGTCAACACTGGAGATGTAGTTTACAATGAGTTTAGTCCTTATCGAAATACAAGTTCAACGAGGATAGGGAGAACATAGGTACAAAGAAACAGTAATAGTGAAATTAAGAATTGTGGAGAAGGGTGATTATTAATGTGGTTATGAGAAAGTGAAACATGTTTAAATGACAGAATTTGTGAAGAAAAGCTTCCATTAAACATTTGAAGGTTGTTGCTTCTGAAATTGACATATACAAGGTCTGTCCCAAAGGTTACCCCAATGTATTTTTTTGGATCACTTATTCAATATCAGTTTACAATTTCTTTTACAATTTTTCAAAATATTCATCCCCTATTTTGATGCACCATTGTTAACACTCCATCTAATCATTGAAGGCATCCTGGAAGTCATCACTGGGAATCTTCTACAGCGTGGTCGTCACAGCTGTTTTTTCAGCCTCCCGCATCCCATGCCGAGTTCCTTTCACAGTTCTTGTGATCATTGGGAACAAAAAGTTCTCTTACGCCATATTGAGGCTATATGTCGGCTGGGGCAGTGTTGTCACACCTATTTTGGCCAGCAAATCGAAGCCAATGAGCACGGTGTGGCTTGACGCATTGTCATAGTGTACAATTCAATTGTCATGAATTTTTTTTCAGACAATTTTCATTTGAAGATCCTTGGTTAAAATGCGGTGAGTGATTGATTGGGTATTTTCCACTCCTCTGCAATCATCTGAACACTTATCGTTAGTCCTAGCTCACAACTTGACACGCTTTTTGCACCAAGATGCAGTTGTCCATTTGTGATGTTGACGGGCACCGAGCAGTCGTCATCGTTGACGGACTCCCAACCTTCATGAAACCTCCTGTGTCACATGAAAGTTTGGTTTTGTTTCACCGGCCCATCATCTAAGGCTTTCTGAAGCATTTCAGGCATCTCCACACCATTTTCTCCCACTTTCACACCAAACTTTATTGCAAATCTCTGCTCCAAAAATTCCTCCATTTTTTGCTCGACAAGGGTGCAGTGGATACCTCTGCATGGAGCATGGCCCTGCCTCAACAACTGCTCGCAGGCGACTGACACTGGTCTTGTTTCGAAGCTTAGATGGCCCACCAACTACTCCGCCCAAAGCTCCACCTCACCAGCCAGCGCTGCCAACTAGAAAAAATAATTCTGGGAACTTTTGGGATAGACCGTGTTTGATAGCAATACTTGTAATAAAAGGAATGAAGAAATGAAATTGACCTTATGGGTGTGGTATTTGAAAACGTTGAAAGGGTAGTAAAAAGAAACTTGTGATGTACTTGATGTCATAATTTAAGAAGTGAAAAGTGTATAAAATATTTGTGTGAGTTTCTTTTTTCAGTTTTTCTTTTATTAATTACATAAATTCACATCAAGAATCAAGACTCATTATAAAAAGAATTTATTGAAAAGTTAAATGTTTCTTGTTTCGATAGTTCTTTGTGTTTAGTTGTTCTAGTCACTAACAAAAGTATTAAAAGACAAAGTGATTTGTTATTTTGTTTCATTAAATATGGCGTGTTTTTCTTTGTCATTTGCCTGAAGGTCTTTGTCAAACTCCTGTTAGATAAAAATCTACATTGAGATCACCGTGTAATTCATTTATTACGTATAAACTTTTCTACAACTAAGGTTTTTTGTGCTCTGGAAGGCGCTGCGTGAAGTGGCTTGCGCGCAGCAAGAGTGATTTCCGGCCGGCTGCAGTAGCTGCGGTCATAAGTGGGATAAGCGCAAGGTTACAACATATTTTAATGTCTAAATAGTGGCGCAGCTTTTGTACTTCCCACACGACAGGAAAACACTCCTCCATACACGAGTACACTTCTTCTCCATACATGAGTAATTTAGTTCAGCTCTAAACTTTTTACTTAAATATATGATACGACATTGAAACCTGCACTACTTTTAAACATGGTCTCCAGCAATATAGAGACACTTGTCCCATCGTTCTGTCACTTACTTATTCCAGAAACCTAGAAGTCTTTACATTGCTGTTTGAACTATTTTTGTACCACTTTTTTTTTTCTTGTTTCGATGTCGAACTTCTGGCTCCCTTTGTGAGGATCAAACATACGAAAAAATGACGGGGTAAGTCTGGGCTGTAAGGAGGATATGGCAACACCTTCCAACCCAATATCCCCAGCATCTTTCCTATTTGCTTTGATACGCTATCATGTATGAGAATCGCACCTTTTGTCAGAGCATGAATGATTGAATGCAGCACACTTTCAACACTAGTAATACACAATCTAGCAATCTGAGAAATTATGACTCGCCTGTCTTCGCAAATGTCATCATTGTTGCTGTTTTGCAGAGAATTTGTAGGAACTTCAACTGGTCTTCCAGTGTTGGAGATCAGAGTCTGTTGTTGGAACCCAGAAATAAACTGTTGCACCCTGCACTGTAAACACTTTTTACCACCCTGTTTCAACATTCTTCAGTAAATTTCTGTTGCTTCACACCTTCAGATATTGAAAATTTATCACTGAACTATGTTCTGGTGGCATCCATGTTTCAAATGGACCTGACATTTTGAAATTAACATAAGAACTTACGTTTACATTGATTATGATTGAACAGCTGAATAATTGTGCCCCCGAAATTGGTAAATTGCCCCTTAAAAAGTTTCATTAACATTGAATTAATAATTTTCTCTCCGTATCCATTTATCTCATTAATTATTGAGAGTCCCTTGTAACTTGTTTTAAAATCCAAGTTAAGATGTCTACCACAATCTTAATAAAAACAAAATTCTTCAACATCACTCAAGTGAATGAGTATTTAGTGTTTCTGGACCCCATCAACTATTCCAGTAACTAATGCATGTTGGAGCAGAAGGTGGCAGCATTCCTCCCTTGCTTATCTATGAGGGCCAACCTACATGTCGACTTCCCCTACGCTAGATTTCTCTCCCAGTAAGCACTGTCCCAACTGGGACAAGTTATAAGCTCCCAACATGTCATATAGTGTAATACATGTAACTGTTGGTATGTATGCATAAGGGGAGAGGAGGATACGGGAATGAGGAAGAAAAGATTGCACTTGGCATGTGGCTACGTGGTCTTCAGACCTCCCATTCATTGACACTGGCACAGTAACGCAGCAGTTGTTACTGAGCCATCTTAGTGGATTATATCAAAGAACACAGGAGTACCTTGTTGATGGCTGATAGGATCCTCTGCCCTATCTCTGCCTCAACAGCTTGCCCCTGGACCCCATACTTGAGTAACTCTGGCAGCAGCTGCAGTTCTGGTGCAGGCTCTGGATGCTGAGGCACCAGCCTGGGGAACAGCCTCTGCACCAGGGGCTCGTGGGACACCTCTGCCGCAGAGCACGTGGGTGGGTACCAGGGCAAGGCATGCTCCTCCCCGGAGCCTAGTCCAATCAATTGCCCCAAGTACAGGTGGGCCCTGGAAACAGTCAAAGAACCTACTGCACAACAGGAGGAAACAGACGATTTTTTTATTTGATTTCCAATTGATTATATTAATATTATAAGCTGGATATGAAGGCACTAAAAAGCAAACTGTGAATTCAATTCTCATTCATTTCTACAGAGCCAGATCAAGAGTTTATGGGGCAGTGGTCTACATAAACGTGCAAAGTGCAACATAGCATGAATCATATAGGACACCGTTAAAGAGTTTAAACTTTTTTTTTCTCAATTTCATTTCAAAGTCTTCATCAAAGGGATGTGTCCTAAATGCCAGAATGATTTATATTTTAGTGTTCAATTTCTGAGATGTCAAATTATAATTTGGTAATTATGAATCCCCCAAAGTTAACAATAGTATTTGGAATTTAATAAATTGTACTTGTCAATTCTATAATACAAATTTGAAAAATACATGCCAAAAATAAAAAAAATAAAAAACTTGATGGCACTCCAGCTTTGCTAAATATTACAGACTTTTAAAAACTTAACCTTAAGTGATTTGAAATGCACCTAGTACACTGTCTATGTTGAGAAATGCAGAAGAGATTGTAGAATTTCAAGGACATTGAGTTGGATATATTTTCTTCCATGCCACAGCTTCATCAACCACTTATGAGAAACTTACTCAAAACCTCGATCTTCAGGAGCAAGAAATACTGAGGATAGATCCTGGATGTTAGGAAACCGGTCCGTATACGCTGTGCACTCTTCCTGTGAAGGCCACGGTCGAGCCTCTGGGGGAGTCACCAACGGCTCATCCACTGCCTCCTCTTCCTCCACACCACCCACCTCCCTCCCTTCTTCCACCCCCACGGGCTCCTCCCCCTCGCCGGTGCTCCGGCTGGGCTCAAGTACAGTCTGCTCCTGCACTAATGGGTTGTGGCGAAGCATCTGCTCACTTATCTTCTTGGCCTTCAACAAAAGTCACAGAGGGCTTAGAAAGAAGAAAAAAACTTGTCCATATAACAAACAAATGATGTATCATTATCTATTTATTTTCAGCAAATAACAGAAATAGGCAATAGTTAAATTTAAAAAATTATATTAACATGGGAATAGTTTTAAAAACTTTAACTTAAATGCATCCAGCAAAGTGTACTCAACAAGTTGCAGAGGTCACTTTAGTCAATAACATGAGCAAAACATACTTCTTTTGAGTTTCAATACAATACTGGGTTTGACCAAAGATTCTCTTTTTCCTCAACACTCCATTCCTTGTACTATTGGATGGAGTCATACTGTCATTTCTTTTCTGGTTATGAAATTAATGTTTGCTTCCTAGGAAGAAAACAATCCATCTGTTCTAATAATATCAGAAGAGAGTTTCAATAAGATGTTTAACCCAAGGGCTAAATACTAGCTAAGCATGGCTCCCATTAAATATTTTTATGTTAAAAACTTTTACTTATTCTTTGCCAGTTCTTAATAAAATGTATTTTAAACATCACCCATTTACAGGTATAGAAAGTTACAAGAAAAAGTGTTGATTAAAAAATTGCTAAAATTTTGTTTTATTACAAAATTAGGTTTTATAGGTTTCAAATTCATCAATCTGATGAATTTCATCTCGACGTCTTGTGTGGAAACTGAATACTGGAAACTGAGAATAAGAAATTCAAAACATTTCACCCATGAATTTGTATGCCTTGAAATGTTAAAAAACACATTTTTCTAAATGCAGTATCCTACAAGAAACAGGCAAAGAATTGAGCCAATCAATTAGTTTTGTTGAGAGGAATCAAATGGACTATTGATTTCCTTTGTAGATGCCTGCAGAATGTCCGCGCTGGAGATAGCGACAAGTTCCCAAGTTTGAGAAGTTTTTGCTTGGAAAATATTTTATTATCTTTCTTTCTGTTGTTGGATGTAGAAAGCATATGTACTTCTACAAATGTTATTTTCTTTTTCACTTCTGTCTCTTGCAAAAACGCAGATTTGCATATGCCAGGTGTCAAACCAGGAGTCCACGCAGTCTCGTCGATCTCTTAACACGCATCGTGTACCAGTATCTCTAGCGATTTTTTAAAATTTATTTTCACGTTACGTTTAACTCGATACAATGCCATTCCTTTGAGATACTCTCTTTACCAGACCATTAAAAAATATTGGTTTAATCATCATCCTGGAAATTCGCGGTGGATACCGAGAATAAGACCACAAATATAATTGTGTATTATAGATATGTGCAATATTTTTACCATCTTCGCAGCTTATCATTACGTCAACATATACGAGTTTCGTGATGTCAGAATGACATTGTAAAAACGCCGACTAGGCTGCTTAATCTGTGAATTTAAGCTTGGTAATGACAGTAATGGCAAAATATAACGAATATTAACGGAGGATTACTCTTAAGTGCAAGTTCTTAATAATCTTGTAACCTAAAACTTCACATAAAGCACCCCCCCCCCCCCCAAGATTAAAAGATATTTCAAATTTGTAGGGCCTTAAATGGTGCCAGCTCTACAAGAGAATAACCAGTTTGAAAAACATCCCTGATTAAACAATAGTGTTGTTCACAGACATGCATTATTTGATTAAAAAACAGCATTAGAGATCACCAAACTGTGTATTTGTCAAAATTTCATGATCGATTTGTTGCAATATATCACTGTGAACTACACATCCAACAAACTTAAAATCCTTCAACCTGAACATAAATTTTAAATTAGGTCACACTCTTTGCACTCTGCAAATGATCTTGAGGAACATTCAGAAAAATATTGTCTTTTTACTGAAGTAAATCAACCAATTAAAGAAGGAAGAGCATAATTTAACAATTATGTTGGGGTGAAGGTAATGAAAACCAAGAGGACAATGACAATTAAAATCACAACTTACCCCTGACATTATTCTGTAATGTCTCACATTTTAATAATAAATAAATAAAATAATACTTCTAGTAAAATATTCAAGTATTATTATTTGTGCCTTAGGAGATAAAAATCTGAATGATTTGATGACATTACATTCTTCAGTACACTGCCCTCCTTTGTTCTGTCACTCTTTTGAAAGGCAACTGGAATTCTGTTCATTTTCGCTGCCATGGCCTGTTGTACAGCCAGGAGACCATGTCACGGCAATGTCCTTCATCATTCGCCTTGAGGCAAGGAAAAAGAAGTCTGGGACAATGACATCTCAGTTACAGGGCAGCTGGTGCAGTGTTGATTTGAGCCAGGTTCTAAATGAGTGCGGTATGTTTCTGCACAATGCATGGTGGAGCTTCCAGGAATTGGCTCGGTGGATGTCAATGATTCTTTTTCTCAATTGTTCACAGTCTCCCTATCAGAAATTAAATTCAGTGTTGTCCACCTGCCACTTACTCCCTGTGAATCACTCCTTTTGAGTAATAAAAAACATGAATTTCATTTTTGACTTGCTCATACAAACGTTCTTGGGGAGAGGTGAGATGCTGGTGTACCATTCTGAGCTTTAGCACTTTTTGCCTGGGTTGAAAACCCATGTCTCATCGCCGTTAACCAGTGTCTAAGAAATAGGGTTCATCACGCACATGATAGCAAAGTTCTTGAATTCATTTGCTTTGCCTTTTTATCATCCATCAAAACCAGCACCAACTTTGCATACACTTTCCACATTACCAAATTTTCTATTACAATTCACTGAACAACACTTTTCAGTAAGTTAACGCTTTCAGCGAGCATTCAAACATGCAGGAGCTCACACTCAATCATAGAGGAGCTTACACTTTCAAAACAACGCCTTCAGATTTGCTCATGGTAGAACATTCTGAGTTTATCATCTTCATCTTCTTAGTCAAAAGCACTGGATCTCCCCATGGTAACATTTCCTTAACCTTTTAAATGCTATGTTGCTGTTGCATCTGCTCCTCACCCGGCCTGCTTTGGTCGCCTGTGGCATGCATTCTTTTCGAGCATGCGCCCTTCGTACAGTGCGCGGCGAGGAGAGGAAAACTACTTAAAACTAGCCCCAAGTCGTAAGTAAGAATACTTCAGAAAAACGCAAACGAACAGCAAGAAATCTCAACAAAAAGTGAGGCACAAAAACTGGGACGGGTAGATTTTGCAGCAAGATTTTTATTGCCCCAGCACCCGCCTTGGTGGAGGGTGCTGGAGCCATATAATTTCGTATGTTTTGACCTGCACGCGGTCCAAGTCCTACTGTCGCACGCCTCCTATGTCAGTCAGGGCTGGCCAGCAGCCTCCACCATGCTCGACAGCAGATGAATTCGGTTGAAACACTCCTAATGCTCCGTCTATTGCCCCCCCCCCCAAAAAAAAACAAACTACAGCTACTTAGTACCTTTAGAACGCCGTAGGTGTTGTGCCAAGTCAATAGCTAGTACTGCACCATAGGAATAAATTCAAAAAGCAGACGAAACATTGTGCCGGAAATATCCGGCATTAGCGCTCATGGCACGACTGACCCGCGCTGGATATATCTGGCTTCAGCGTTGGTGGCACAGAAGACTTGCGCCAGATATACTTGGCAATAGCTTTTAAAGGCTCAAGCTGTCCAAATCATGTTACTTGAGTCTTGTTTGCAGTTTTGCAAAATTGTTTACAAAATTCAATCATATAGTGTGGATCAGGTAATAGTTAATGTTGGAGGTCACTTGACAGACGTTCACTTCATGCTCAATCTGGGTTTTGCAAAGGTTTGGAGTCATTGGCTGCTGGTTCACTATTAAAAAAGAAAATTCTCTCATAGGTACTCACCACGTCTGCCCGAAGAGATCTTCCTACTCTTAGATGTGAAAAATTTCATACTCATTACTTTTGGGACAAACTCTGCATCTACCATGTGTAGTTAATGGATTTTAAATTTAATATTATTCATAAAGTTTGTGTATAAGTAAAGTACTGACCCGTGACTCTACTTTCCGCAGCAACAACTGCAAACTGTGAGCTTGCCACGGAAAAGTACCTAGTCCAATGTGTTCACAACTGCGGCTCGATTGACTTCCATCTGGTAACTGCTGCACACAACTAGGGCCTGCAAATGAAAAGACATTACATTACACGAGACTACAATCACAGGATTCAAACAGGCAGGTTGGGAAATTATTACTACTGTAATGAACATCTTAATACTTTCAGAAACACAAGTTTAGGGAAAATGCAATTACATTCAAGAGGAAATATAAATGAACTCTTTTTAAATACTACGTGTTGTACAACTTTTCCTAAACCAAATGCATTTCAAACTACAATACTACCTAAATGCATAGATATTTAGATTGATGAATTACAGGACGATTTAGTGTGTTTTGTCAAATAAAAATTGCAAAGAAAACTTTATTGTTTTGTTACTATTAGAGGAGGAGATGGATCAGAATTCTGCTATAGATTTCCACCCAGAACATTTTTTAAAATCTGTTTCAAGTGACTTTACAGACTACACAGCAATGAAAATTCCTTGTCAAATTTTTAATGTAAATAAAAGCACAATAGTACCTCTAAGAAGGGAGAGCAATGCTGGGTCCTGATCCAACAACCTCATTTCCAAAGGCGCTTGTTCTCGACGCAAACGTTCCTGTAATTGTAACCAGCGCTCTTGACGGGCATGGTAATCCTGTAGTTCTCCCAACATAGATTGCAGGGATCTGTAACAAAGCCTCACAATTACTTCATGAAAAGGTTCTGATAATTCAAGAATGGAGACCATTTCTGTCAGCGTACAGATATTTCTTTTGTTTTCCAAACCGACTGTCCTCATAGCAAAAAGATCTCAATTGATTAATATCTCACGCATATTGCAAGTGACAATTTCCGGGCCCCGTCTGCAGCAACCCACCGCGGGTTTCCCGGCCCACGCCCTCAAATAGCTACGCCGAACCATCCCATCGCCCTCCTGTGATGCCATCTTACATTAAACCCTTCATCCTTTCAAACGCTGCCAAATTACGAGTTCGCGTTTTTGGAAACGATACTCCAATTTCTAAATGTTGTTCGCTCAGTGGATTAACCAAGCACACTTGCGCTGCACTGCGTCTTTAACTGAGCACAACAAAAGAGATGGGGCCTATCACGATCTCGGACTAAGAGCAAGTGAAGGTGAAGTAGGCAGAGGACGCATTCCCGAATCATGGCGCACAATTGATCAGAAGTTCCAGTTCCAGAAAGTCAGAATGCCGACAAATCAAATGTTTTGTAGAAAGGAAACTTCCACTTGGTGACACGCTAGAGACATTGGTCGTGGGTAGGAGGTTCACCGCGCCCGACCCCAGGCAACGAAGGAAAGATGCGGACTTGATGCCGTTTTGAGCAAACGTATAAGATCGGGGCAAGCGGACAGGAGCTTCAGGGTGAGTCAAGTTGTTTGGCGCGAACTGCACTCTGCGCTCAAATGCATCAGAACTGCAAACCTCCTCGTCCAACACCTGGAATGCTTTTAAGCGAGTCCTCTTCGTGAAGTGCCGAGTCGCAAACCATCCGCTTATATTATAGGCGTCCGGGGCAGGGAACAAACGCGGGGACCAGCACAGAACCGGGGGCAGGAGAGGGAGACCGGCTGACATCGGTATCGAATGTCAGACGGAGACAGCCCCTGCACTAAGGGTCCAGGTATCGTTGATTTGACATTTTGATCTGTCGCGGCTGCATCACCAAAATCTTACCACATAGATAGGACGATAACAAAGTAAATTCTGAGAATGAAACAAGGGAGCGTGTGGCGTAGCGTGGTTTCAGCCGCCCCTTATGAAGGTATTTCAATTTAAAAGACTCAAATATACTCAAATAGACTCAAATAAAGGCTTGAATAACGTAGCAGATAGTCAAAAACACAATTACACAAATAAAAACCCTAAATACAATGTTTAAAACATAGTGGAATGTATACGTACACGAACAATACAATTTCCAACGAAGTTTAACAATCACTATACGGACTTATGAGCACTAAAATCACAGTTTGGAAAGCGGATGGTTTATATAACCGCAGTTTAAGTACGTGAACTGGACGACTGACGATTCATGAATGCAATTTTCTTTGACATGTCAAAGCGCCACTCACGGACTTCCCTGATGGCACTTATCCATACTGTAATTTAATTTGCAGCTGTTATTACACAAGGAACACTATTCTTTGTAAAAATAGAAGTTAATCTCGCTATTTTTTAACGTTCTGTTACAATTCTGTGACAATGTTCATAGTCTCGTTGACAAGCCAACAACTTTGCGTAGAACGTATTTGGAGTAATCCTCCATTAACTTTTTATATTATAGTCTGTAGTCTGTAAGTCCTGTTAGTTGTCATGAGAACCGCCAGGTAGCATCTCTGCGTACGCGCCTCTTACACGCACCCCAGCTTCGCTATGGCGCAGCGGCGAGAATTGGGAAGGAATTAGGAACGTGATAGGGTTTAGGACACTTCACAGGGGTTGGACTAGCACTTGTGAAGCAGCCAAACTCGTTTTATCTAACAATTTTCACACGAGATTGTCCGGGAATCAAACCCAGTCCTCCTTGGTGAAAGGTGGGCGACTTCGCTCTTGAGCCACGAGTCAGCTAATATTAATCACAAACAATACAAGCACAAATTAAATACGCGAAATCCCTACAAGTCAGTATGCTGCCAATCGTTTCAATGAACAAGATGTTATTAAACATTCATTTAAAGAAGTCACAGAATAAATAATGAAAGATTCTGTGCTCATTTCAATCGGTCCTAATCATAGGTGCGACAAAAATATTAAATTAAAAGGTTCCAATTTTATGAGATAATATTATAGTGGGCCGCCCCCACTGTGCTACGCCTCTGGGGATTCCCAACCTTTTGCTTGCATTGACCCCTTTTAAAAGACTGATTAGCTTCATCAGCACCCTCTTGACTTTTTATATAATAAGAACAAACAATATGAACAAAAGATTTCAAAAAATGGTTTTTATTATATTTATATTTAATTATTTTTTGTACTATTATAATTTTCAATTTTTATAAATATTAACAAGCATCAGTAAATGTTATATAAACCACCATCCAGTTTTTTTTAATGGTTTAGATGGCGCAATTCTGGCTTCTGAATCGGATTCAGCATGTTGACATAGAGAAACGTGTGTTTAATCTTTGAAGCTGACAACAATTCCTGAAAACAAAAAATACAATGGCACATTGTTTTTTTTGCAATTTAAAAAAAATTGGAGGGTGATGGCGCAATTTTGGCTTCAGATTCAGAATCAGCATGTCGAAATACATAGAGAGAGACATTTCTTAAGTAGGTACTATTTTCAAAAATTATAAGATGCATTTCACATACAAGGGCTGGAATATCACCAAGATCGATTTAGGAATAACAATTTTGACAAAATCCTATGGGCAGTAGGGGTACTAGTTTTGTTCACAGATGGAAGGGCAGTCGTTTTGAGAAACTTTTCCGGTGTTAAGGGCTCCAAACATACTCTGACTACATCGTGAATGTAAGGAAATATGCTCTCTTATGTTGCACAAATATCAAGGAATGCTGAGTGTACACTTTCAGTTTTATTTTGTAATTTACTTTCAAATCAACCCTTCCCTTCATCACCTTACACCTTACTTGTTTCCAACTGTTCCTGCCCTGTCGCATGCACTAGGACCTAATTTTCAACTTTGATCTCCAATAATTAAGTTGAATTGGGTTATGGGAATGAATGAAGGGAAATTTATAGGCTTTCCAATATTCCAAAACCATCCTTTACAGATTTATAAGTTGAAAACTTTTAGTACGATTGACAAATGCACAGACACTAATCTTCATAGATATATTTATCAAGAAAAACAAAATCCAATGTAACTTACTGATGCAAGTCCAACAGGCCTTGCTCTAATTTGTGATGACATTTTACAGTATGTTTCAACTTAGAGGCAGTTTCCAAAGAAGGGAGCAACTTCAGGGCATTGTCAAGACAAGCCACAGACCTAGAACATACACATACCAGAATAACACACATAAGAACATACACATATTCAGTATCATTCAATATTCATCATCATGTTAAAGGCTAGAGCGAAATAAGAATGCAAAAATTATTCAGAAACCATTTGAATCAAATCTGTATGAAATATAGAAAAACTAAGATTTACCAATTTTCAGAACCTCACATTCTCTCCCTTCCTCCAAGTATAGAAAAAAGTGTCACACCATTTGTTTGCTTAAATTAATGTTCCCCTAAATTAATTGTTCAGATAATCTTCAATTTACACAACATTTATAAATTTAGTGTTTTTCCTCATAAACAGTTTTAAAATCTAAATGCAACGTAATTTATTTCTTTGGCGAGATGTGTTCACTCAATCGTCCATATCTGTTTATTAAACGACACCTTTAAAATTTACATGAGGCATGGATTACGTCAACATACTTCAATTCAAATTAGATGTTCTATAGGATCCTTTCTTCTGTTCATATTTCCACATGCACGCCTTAGAAATGCCTTCACTCCTGAAATGAAGTGACCAGTCTTCGGCACAACCTGCGTATCACAAAATCTTAAACGCATTTTACCTATTGTAGTCCCCGAGGATGGCATACACAGTGCCCAAGGCCAAATGGTTCTGAGGAGCATGTGGCGCATGGTCTACAGCAGCGTGCAGCACCAGAGCTGCTTCCACCAAAGCCTTTGCCTGCTGCAACAGGCCTCCCAGGGTGAGCAAGGCCAAGTCTTTGTACTGCCTGAAAAGCGAGCCCAATTCAATTCAACCCATACAGCGTTCCAGAAACAACTAGTACTGCTACAAAATGGCACAACTTTCTCGTAGTAAAGGTTTCTAATTTCCTTGGTGAGGGCTAGCTTTACCGTCTTGTCCCATCCTCTTGTCAGCTGCCATCTATCGCTGCCCTTAATATATTTTTTGAAAGTTTCTCAATTTTTCAGTTTCCTAATGGTAGATTCAAAATATTACTTTTAGGATATTAAAGAAGAGTAAAACTTTGTCCTACATGGAAATTTTCATGGATAAATTTGAAATCGTCTTTAAGAAAATGGCGTGCAAGCGCTACAGTAAATTTAAAAATTTGAAGCTCATTTTCACATGAATCTTTTGAAAAACCTCATCTGGATTTATTTGAAGAACATCCACTCACAAATGTAATAATGCACACACATCACAGAAAATGTGCATATTCACGGCGTGAGTGATATTTCAAAAAAATTACATTTGTGTATTTTTTGAAAAAGCAAAAGAATACAGCAAAATTAAATTTGTCATCTTAAACAGTGCAATTACCACTATCTTTATAAAAAGTTTGAAGAAAAAATTTGGAGCGTTTTTTTGAGAAAATGGTTTTTGAGAGTTTCTGTAAGCGTGGAAATTTGAACTCATTTTCACAGAAAAGTTTTGAGTTTACATGAATAAGATATCATTTAAAGCACATGTACCTGTAAGTGCATTAATGTAAACAAATCGCTGTTAATGTAAATATTAACGACGTGAGAGACAAGTCAAAAAAAATTTCATTTTGTTAATTTTTGAAAAAACAAAAGGATAGAGAAATATAGTATTTGTCATCTTATAGAATAAATTTAGCACTATCCATACCAAAAGTTTAAAGAAAAAGTTTAGGGCCGTTTTGAGAAAAAGCTTGTTTTTGTAATTTTTTAAAATTGCACATATTTCATGCAATATTGCGGGAAAGCTACTAAATAATTTTAAAAAATGTACACTATCTTATTGAAAGAACACAGTATAGAGAACATTATTTCAAGGAAAATTCCCTATCTTGAATTTCGTATTGTTGGAAGATGCCCATAAAATTCAATCTTTTGTTATTTTTGAAAATTCAGAGTTAACAGTGAAATCGGACCTATGGCTCCTTTATAAGTGTATTTTACTCTATTCTTACAAGAAATTTAAAGAAAAAAAATTGAGTCTTTTTTGAAACAATTTTGAAAATGTCGCAAGAACTTCACGTCAAGTACCCCGAAAAATTATTCAATTACTTTTCGAAAACGCAGAGCTTCGACTCAGGCCTGATCGACAGCGGCTTATTCAGTTTGGATAATTTCGTACTTATAGTTTAGGCGCTAGTGTTGTTCACATACACACGGACGGACAGACGGACGTTTCGCCGTCAATTGATTTTTCGGTATCAAGGACCCACAAAACAGGAATTCTGGCTACACCACGTGTTAGAGGACTTTTTTTCTTTATTTAGCAACTGGATTTGTCCACTTTTTCGTTACCAGGGTCGGCAATTAATTTTTTCGGCCAAAAATTCGCTGTTTTCCGCGCAGCATTGCATAATTATCTATACTACGTATTTACTCTACGCAAACGAGAAAGTAAAAATTGTACATGGCCCTATTTAAAGATAAATTTTTAGAATAACAAAAAATCTTTATCATCAATATTATAATTTTGTATTGTTAATTTTTGCAATTTTCGAAATTTTAAAAGATTCATCAAAAATGAGACATACGCCATTTGTATAAGCTTTGCCACATTCGAGAAAAAAGTTGAGAAAAATCTGGAGTTATTTTTTGAGAAAATGTATTTATAAATTGCTTGAAGTTCTATCACAAATTCCGCGAAAACTACTGGTTTTTTTCGTACCTACATGACCCGCGCTTCGCGAGTCGGTGATTTATCGACAATTTCCAAAGCACTCGTGGTATTACCTACGACGTTTCTTTTCTTGCCCTTGCATCTGTCGCCTTTTGGGCAAGCGCCCTTGGCGGTGCCAAGACGGTTACCGGAAGCTGTGGGACTGGGGGGGGGGGCACTGAGGGAACAGGCGCAATTTCGGCAATCCGTGGTCTTCACTAGAATGTCACAAGAACAAATGACCAGAAGCGAAGCTTAAGGATAATCTGGGAGCCTTAGAATGCTCAAAATATTCTTCAATAAAATCTGTAGTTAAGTGTACCATTTTTCAATAATTTTTACTGAATAATGGAAGAAAATTAATTTTTTTCGACTCCTTTTCCAGCCTTACGCGCGAGGGAATAAGCAGGGCTGCAGAGGCCGCTCTTTGGGGCCGGTAGCTGAGCGAGGAACCTGCCCGTCAATAGACACCGGCTGGCTCTGCCGCGCATGCGCACGAGAGGGCGCGCCGCTATCTCCCTCTCACTCGCACTCACTGGGCGGAGCCGCTGCCTCCGCTCCCGGGAGGCACGGACTTGTACCGCGATGCACGTCCACGTCTCCGCCAGGCAAATTCACCTCATCACCTGACGTTGTGGGAGAGTCGAGTCGCTTGTGTGATTTTTGTTCGTGTTTTCTTTATGAAACAATTAATGGAACTAAAGATTTAGTGTTATAGAGAATGTCCCACTGCCTATGCGCCGGCTCCATAACTTCTTAACGGTTCACGATTTCGAAAAGCCGTTTTCGCTCCACAATGTGAAATTATGAGGCAAGTAATACACCGCAGAGATAGAAATAGTACAGATACGTAGTAATATACCGTGTATGAAGAGACTATTGAAATCTACATCAAAGCAGATATGACTACCAATGAACTTTCAGAATTATTTTAAAGATACAAAATTGTTTCTTTCAAAATTATTGATACAGTAGTGACTCAGATGAAATATAGATTTCAAGATTTTGAAAACTTTAATTTTATTAAATATCTTGACGAAAAGCAGTTTTCCACCTACAAAGCGTCCCTTTCGTTCATCAATGCATACATTGATATTGCAAAATACACTGCTGCAGATTCGTTGCTGAAGTATTTGTAAAACTAATTGCTCTAGAAAAAATTATCAAGAGACGGTTCCGGTTGATACAACTCAGTCTAACTTTCCCTTTAACTACAGCATTATGTGAAGAGTAAAGACATTCCTGAGAAATTCCATGGGAAACATCAGACTAGGTAATTTCAGTACACTGGTTATCGAGAAGTGTCTGCTAAATTAACGGTGTAGAAACGAGAGCTTTAAGGAACAAATTATCAACGTTTTGCTGAATAAGAAAAAAACGATGAATGGAGCTAATTTACAAAAAAAATGTAAGATAAGATTTTCAGAATACCCAACTGCAAGACTAACTTCGCCATTACAAATGACAATATAAACAATCTGAATGATCGATATTTTCCATTGATTCTAGAAAATTGAACTTTTCTTCCACTGACTGAAATCCCAAAGAATTGGTCATTGAAATGAACGAAATAAATACATTGGTAACATAAGAGAGATACTACCAAAGGTCATTTTCAAACGTGCCTAGAATGGAGCTCGACGTCTAAAGGTTGTAAGAAAAAGGTATTTTAAAATATTTCAAATACAAGAAAAGGGAATGAATGATTGGAGGTTTTCACTTTACTATCTCTAGATAATTCATCACATTATACATAGAAATATTATTTTATTTACTGACACTCAACTTCTCACTGCATATTTACAAAAACTAAACTAAGAAGTAGTGTGATGAGTCATTAGAGGGCCAAACCAAAATAATTAAAAATAAATGTTATTAAAATATGTTCAATGAGGACCAGCCTTATCCGTATATTAAATAAACAACGGGAGTTTAAAGGAAGTGGTGAATGATAAATAGACCGGGAAAATAGAGTGAATTTCTTAGTAATGAATCGATCATGGACACGTAAGGAATTTCGGTGAAAATAATTAAAATCAGAAAATTACAGGGAGAGCGGATGTCACGGAGTAAACTGTGTCAGACGCCGTTGGGCGATTATCCAATCGTAGAAACGAAGACATTGAACAAGGAGGAGAGCGGCGCAAAAGTTACGAAGAAACTATTTTGAGACTAACACTGCGCATCGTAAAAGACAAGTGAGCGGCGCGTTTTACGAACTGCCGGAACAGAAGAGCTCCAACTGTGACTACGGTCGGATGTGTGTCAGCTTGGGCAGAATTGCTGGAACTGTTGTCACGAGAGGATATAAAACGCGGTAGTCGGAGATAAGTTTGTAAGTTAATTGCTAACAGGCGAAAGTGTTAATAGTGGAAAGGATTTTAGAATAATGACAAATTAAGAGAGACAAACCGGTACCGAACGGGACCGATGAGGCGCTGGAGAACGCCGCTGAGGACCGGATAGTACGGCCGAATGTCAGCGTACGAGAAGGCGGAGGAACGAAGAGGGAAGTGAGACATAGATAACAATAATTACGACATGTAGGATGACCAAGTATTGTCATTAGATATAAGTTATTAAAGCTAACATAATAAGGTGACATGGCCATATACGTATGGGAAAATCAAAGTGTGTGTGTGTGTGTGTGTGTGTGTGTGTGTGTGTGTGTGTGTGTGTGTGTGTGTAAATATAGCATAAAGGGGAAAAGCTGACTGGAAAAGATTTTCGTGTCCTTTTTGTTTTTTTCTTGTTGTTGTTGTTGTTGTGAAGCGTACGTGTTTTTTTCTTGTAAGTCAAGACGGAGAAGCCAAATTATAAATGTTTTTAAAAGACGAATGTTTGATTTCTTAAAGATAGACAGAATTCTTATAATTCAAACATAATTAAAGATAAGTATGCCTTACGTAAAGTTCGTTGCCGCGATTCCGTACGTGTCGACCCACAAAATAAATTTATCTATAGGGGATACCTCCGACGAACATACGGGTTTTGTTTAATAAACTATATATATAAACCCTCGTTAGCACGAACAAGCTTCACACGAGTTTCGCCGTAACATGAACAAAACTTAAGTCC
The DNA here is from genome assembly GCA_011170035.1 of Teleogryllus occipitalis. Lineage (NCBI taxonomy): Eukaryota > Metazoa > Arthropoda > Insecta > Orthoptera > Gryllidae > Teleogryllus > Teleogryllus occipitalis. The sequence continues at coordinate 68,915 of BLKR01002561.1, forward strand.
CGGCAAGAAATTATGGCAACAGGGACATTTATAATTCTCGGATAACACGAATTTTATAACAGTAACTCCGATTATTTCGGTTCCTTGGAATTCGCGCTAATGAGGGTTTACAGTATTATCTGTTCATTACTAGTAAGAAAAATACGAAGTTCGATTTTAAAAAAAATCAAAGAATATTCAATTTCTCGAAAACTAAAAACGGCACATTTCTTGCCCTTTCCGGCGCACGATTACAATACTTTCCGTTCTTACGAAGTAAAGCCGAGAAAGCGAAACTATCAATAATGTCAATCTTGATATTATATATCAATATAATAAAATCAATATTGTAGTTGTAGGAGCACGTCGAAAAAGAATTAATTTCTACATTTTCGAAAATTCAGAGAATTCAACGAAACTCGAACCTGAGCTATTTTTATAACCCTACATTGCTCTATTCGAGAAAAAAAATTAATCCAAACAATTGGGTCTTAATGTAGAGTACTGCCCAAAATTAAAATATCCGTTTCAAATTCAAGGGAGACGAGTCAGCAGCCAGATCAATTGAGAAAAGTCAATTTGGGTGAAAATCTGCCTATAGTACTCGCGAAACGTGGAGTAAACTACGCGTGTAAAGAAGTCAATTATAATTAGGAACAACAATTATCCACTCTTTCGGTATCAGGGATCTACATGGCCTTTTATCTGTCGAAAAATTGCAATTTCTGGCTACAAATTCTATATATTTCACAAGTAGCAGTGGCGAATTCTCCGATACACCCCATATACCGCCGGTAGACCTAGTAATTCGAAGTGTATAATAAATCTATATATTTAAAAAAATAAGGTATTTTGCCATGGCTTCGTTTGGAGCTTCTACTGAACCGATTGTTGTATTTTTTCTTTTAAATTAAAGAATATGATCCCTAGATGTGTTATCAGATATTGTTTGTGTTGATTCACCAACATTTACGGTGTATATTAATTAATTAAATCATTCTTTAACAGTACGCTTATCAATAGTCAATTGTTTTCTTCCAAAGGGTGATTGTTTCAAAATCGATATACATGAGTCGATAGATGTCCACGCTGCTTCATGCTGGCGCTGCGTGATGTTTTGTTTTGATTGTTGAGATTTGTTTACAATTCGTCAAGGTTTTGTGTCAGTGTAATAATTGCATTGTGGCGTAGAGAGTTTTGTATTTGCGTTTGTGAATTTTGTAGAGAACATTCGGACAGTGGGTTTTGATAGGTTGTACTGAAGTAGTGAAGTTGTTCACAGGTTATGTCGAATTCCGAAACGTTGCCCACGCGCCCCAAAAGACGCAAACGTACATTAACTAAACGCAGGGAAAGAGAAAGTCAGCGTAAGTGTCTTGATAGTGAGATCATGTCGTTTTCTGCGTGGTCGTTGACTATGAAATGTCAGTTTTGTACTTCACATGTGAGGGAAATTCTGCAAACGAGTTTACTCTGCGTTGCTTAAATGGGAAAATAAGTTTATCTTCAAGCAATGACCCTGAAGGAATCAAAGTTGTTTATAGGAGATGATAACACATAAAAAAACTTTAGAAATAATATCCGTCAGTATAATAGTGTTCTTTCTTTTCTGTCATTTGGCGCCGATATTGCATTGCCACCTGGTCATGAGCCATACGTGTTCAAAATTTTGGGAACTCCACATCACAGAATATCTTCGTTATACCCTGAATATCCAAACAATGCTACATATTGTGAACATTAGTCTGCGCACAGTATTTTACATTTATCTCAGATCGCACCGTCAAATTTTGACGGGTTTTCACTAGTATTTAATAAGTTTGGTAATCCTCTAGAAAGTTATTGAGATTTTGAAAGCTTTAAAACATATGCGAAAAAATAACTGTTTTGATACCGCGAGCCAGTCAGTCTTCCACATCCGTAAGCGCTAGGAAGTGCGGTAGAGTGAGAAATTTCAAATAGTTCTTAATGCTGTCCAGAGAATTCGCTAGCGCAGGTGAAGCCACCGCATGCCAGCCGCGATAACCTATGGCTCCTCATGTTTCAAGGGCGGGGAGAGGGGAGGATGCGCGTCTGGCCGATCAGTAGCCACCGCAAAATATTGCTGTGAACAGTCCTTCTCTGGTCGTTCGTAAGTTACGCTATTAAAGTTTTTGTGAAAATGGGAGTATGTTCATGATTCAGAAGTTAGCGGTTTCTGTAATTGTCTAACAGAACAATTATTAAAGACGGAATTTCACAGTATTGGGGTTTTAGAAAAGCTTAAAATAAAAGACAACGGTAGAGGTAGCTTCCATAAAGTGATGTATACTTAAAATAATGTTCACGATTCGCTACTGGTAAGTAGTAAACGGAAAAGAAACAAGTGGTTGTACAAAATGGCACAGACTTTATCGTGCTAGATACTTTCCTATTCTGTTGAGTGTGGGCGAGCTTTTCGATGCCTAGACATACCAGGGCCTCTCGCAATGTACCTTGTGGCGTCATGCAGTTGCAATAATAACACAGACGAGTGTGGGTTTAGTAATTTAGAGATTTATTATCAGTCCACCACGTTATTACAAAATAACGTAATTACTAATATCCCTACACGGAGTAATTTTCCGTTACGGCTACCACACCACTACGCACTAATCTCAAGCATTAGATGGCGTGAAGCGCCGCAACCCACCCACGACTCGTCCTCGAGTCGGCCTCTGTACGGCGACATATTGCCGGCTCTTGCACAGCTCGCGGCCCGCGCCCACCCAGACCGTCCGATCCGTACCGTACCGCGGCTCGTAACCAAGAGAGCGTTTCGCCGCTCGCCCTTCCCCCCACCACGCTGCCTCCTAGGGTTTCCCGCCGACGTCACATCCGCTCCTAAACAAAGGCTAACGCATGGCGCCTTAGCGTCGCCTATGCCACGCAGCCGTTCGTTACAAATACGTTTGTGCACGACGCTACAACCTACTCCTCAGGGAACAATCCAAATGAACAGCCCTTCGCGCTCTCCGAACAGGGCCCAGGCGTATCTCGGACATCTACCTTTACTCAATTACCCATGGCACAGAATAGGTACTACACAGAAAGGAAAGCTACCTACAATCCGTGCGTCGATATCATGCAAGTGTGTGAACAACTGTACATTTGTTGTGTGGTAAACGGCGCTGAAGGTGCATTTTATTTCCATTTTACTCGTATTTGGTGGGTGTATAACTAGCAGAAACATACGTAACCCAAGGGGATATTTGCTTCGAATAGGCTAATATTATTATCGCAAATAGCCAAATATTAATAAAAAAACAGATAAAAGGCACAGAATTATAAATACATAACTGTTAGTGCCACAGAATGACACAGACTTTCTAGGATTCGTTTTCTATTTTTTTTGCTGTGGGCCAGTTTATCGGACTTGCACAAATTCTAGTCAGCTGCCATTATCTCCGCCCAAAGTACTTTTTTTTTTTAATTTTCTCAGTTCTTCGGTTCCCTAATAGTAGAACCGAAATATTACTTCAAGAATATTAAAGAAGAGTAAAACCTCGTCCTAAATGACAATTTTCATTAAAAAAATAGGAGCCGTTTTTAAGAAAATATCGTTTAAGCATTACTAAAAAAGCAAAATTTAAGCTCTTTTTGATAAAACATGTTTGAGTTTTCGAAAAACTTCATTTGAAGTCATTTAAAGCACTTTAACTTACAAATGCAATAGTGTTTACAAATCGCTCTAAATGTGCATATTAACGGGGTGAGAGATATTTCAAAATTTTGTATAATTTTTAACACAAATTATTTTACATTTGTACAATTTTTTTTTAAAAAAACAACAAAATAATACACCAAAATTAATTTTACGTCATTTTTAACAGTGCAATTAGCACTACCCATTGGAAAAGTTAGAAAAAATGGAGTCGTTTTTGAGAAAGTGGCGTTTGAGCTGACTCTTGCGGCTCCTTTGCACAGTTTCAAGATGGCGGTCCGCGCTTCGCGGTGGCTCACTGAAGATCAAAGGAGCCGTCTACTTTCCTTTCTGTCTAGTATCTATTATGTGCCCATGGTGTCCCTTGGCCTCATCTCCGTTCTTGTCACGCTGTTTTGCGTCTAGGGATTAAGTCCCTCAATTACAAACATACCTCACGTACACAAACGCACGCACAAACGGACAGACGGACATTTTGAAGAATAAAACTTTTCGGTGTGAGGGGACCCCGAAACGTGTATTTCCGTTGAAATAGATTTTCTGCATCATTTCTTTATAATACGTATAGTACTCCGTCTATACGTATTTGTACGAGAAAGTAAAAATACATTTTAAGCTGATCGATTTGTCCTGAAACCATGTTGGGACTCTGTGATAATGTTACAGTTTCAGGTAAATGTTCTACCAGTTGTTGAGCAGATTTTTAATATTTTTGAAAAAAATAAGTGATATTAGAGGAAAGTCACATACACACTTTAATCCGATTTACAGGCAAACACTACTATAATGATACTATACTATACAATGTTGTGCTATACTATGCTATGCTACTCGGCAGTACACTACTCTGATACGAATTAGATACATACCAAGTGAAATATACTACACTCTGGGCATGCACTGAACATGTACGAGGGAGCCAGTTAAAGAATGCAGATGGGGTTAATGTGACTTAATAAAATAGTTGATGTAGGATTTAGCTAGTATTTTTCCTGACTCAGATGACATAATGAACATATCCTGGATTAAATCCAGGAGGTGCTGATATTCCTCTCCCACTGAAACATGAGATCTAGAGCTGATCTACATGTTGGCTTGAAGATTTTCTCCTCTCCAGATATATCCCCTTCAGAGACACTACCACAGCCTGGACAAGTTCTAAAATCCATACTGGTCAGATGATGTATGTAGTTGTCAAGGGCCATAATCTGCTCGTATGTATAAAGTAGGCATACTACTAGCAGGCAATGGTAGTCTTGTACAAATGTGTGTGTATGTAAAGGGAGAGGAAGGGGGCAAAGATGGGGAAGGAATGGTAGTGTGTGGTTTGTAACCTATATCCTAAGGTACTGTTCGAAATCAGGTGAAAGGCAATTGCCTGGAATTGATTGGAGAAACGAAAAAACACAAATCAGAGCAGCCAGCCAAAATTCTCCCCCTAATTGCTGCTGAATTCAACCCAACAATCTAGTTGGAGTTGAAAATCAGCCATTGCCAGGATTCAAACCCTATGATCACTGCAGACAATATTGTATTAATTTTTTCTAGTGTGAGCGTCTCCAGATTTTATCTCAGAAATGAATTTTTCAAGTTCACTTCTTTAATTTCACAGGGAGAATTGTCTCTCAAAATTTCATTTGAAGTGACACCTATATCAGAACTTCAAACTTCAAGAATTTTCTCACTTTAAAAAATGATATTTATAAATGTGTATCTTCTATCACAGTTGTGAAGAACAAAGTATTCACACAGAAGATTCCTTTCTGAAATTAGTTGCTTACTAATTAGTTCCAGAATGTTTTCACTTGTAGTTAATTTGTCCTTTCTCCCTTTCAGTTCAATATTTCAATATTAATTTTGCAACCAATTTCTGACAGTAAAAAATTAGTTTTTCTTGGTTTTAGTTCTGCATTCCATTTACTCCTCCCATTGCACAGCAGTCTGTAAAGCCACTTTGTTTTAAAAACTGCAAAATGATAAAAAATGCACCCCTTGCGTCATCAACAAATAGAGTTGTGAAGAATGTATTGTATTAATGTCTTTAGAAGTACTGTAGCATATAACAGCACTCTGGTAACGTGACAATAATGCAAATAGCGGTTCTGTTTGTTATTTCAATTGTTGTATAATTTGTCCATTTAGTTGAAAATGTACAGCAAATCTTGTAGATTCTTGTGCACATTTTTTTGGATCAGGTCTGGTTTTTTGGATCAAGCATTAACGTCTGACCTAAAAATCCACCCACAAGTTCTCATCGGTAATCAATCCACTATTTAACTTGACTGTGGTTTTGTTGGGGTTTGTTTTCATTTCCCTCCATGTAATCTATTTAAAAGTGCTCTGACACCGTGTTTTACGAGTTCTTGAAATAAATTTAACACACACTAGTGTAGCACAAAACTCAGATTTATTATACACATGTTTATGATATAATATTTTTAAAGATTTGAATGTGATGTGTAAGTAATTCATAATATACAAAAAGAAACCAACTTTCAATATTTATGGAAAAATTATTATATTGAAAAACTAATGTTTTCACTCACATCTTCAGAAACGTTCTACAGAACCTTTGTAAGAATACTCAGCTTTAAAATAAATTTAAAAGAAATTAAGGCTTTTTATTATGATGTTGATGGTCTCATTTATGATAGCTTCAAAAAATGGCTGTCCCCAACAAAACAAAGGTATAGAGAAAATCCTTGAACCATGGGCTAACAGTGGTTACAAATAAGCAGACAGAGGAAAAAATTACATTTTGAGTATGAAAGGTGGAAAAACATTCATTTATAAAATTATTTTTGTGCATTTTTATTTGTATTGAAGGACATTTAATAGAATTCATTACACAATATCAGAAGAGAAATGTCCAATATTTGCCTTTCATTTTTCTAAGAAATGTGAAATGAAGCAAAATTTTATGTAAGCGCTATAACCATTATAAACCTTAGTATTTTGTGTAGAATTATTTATTTAAAGAAACAGAATCGATATAATTTTTATTCACCGATACAGACTCACCCCAAAATATTAGTAATTGAATCTTGGGTCATTTTATTACATTGTACCTTGAGCGACTTTACAACTAAAAGCCAGAACTTCAAAAATTAAGAATAACGAAAATGTTTAGGTTTATAATTAAAGTGCATAGTGTTTCTATGTATCTAGTTCTTTAGATGATGAATGTTTGAGCCCTAGTGCAATGGATACACCTATTCAAGAAAATGAAAGCCCACACTCATAAGAGATGATGAGCATCCAGGCATGAAACGAAAACCCCCTAATAAGATCAACAACCTATTAATTGCTGGCCCCCACATTAGATAACATAAATTCACATGCAACTACATCACCACATTTGGTTGAGAAACATGCTAGCTAGATAATGAAAATTGAAGGTGGCCAAACATGTATACATCAAAGAAAATATCAGTCACTGCATAGACAAAATATGAAACCTAAGAATGCAGGGAAAAAAACATAACCTTGTTTAAATAAAGAAGTTTATCACAATTCTAAACATCCAAAATGCAACGAAGGAAGTTAACATGATTCATTACATTGGCTAAAATAAGCAAAATAACACGGAAACTCACCTAGGAGCAAAATGCACTGCTCTGCGAGCACACTCTACAGCGTTAGGGGCATTGCCTCTGATGCGCCAATACACAGCTGCAAGATTATGATGTAACCAAGATGTAGAATTTCTCTGTAAACCCAATGCAACTTGATGGGCAAATTGAGCCATATCTTGGTCTTCCAAAACAAATGAAGCCAGGGATAACTCTGGGCATGTAGAAAGGTTAGCACGTTTAACCATCACCTGAAATGTACAGATGCTTCATCAAATTTCATTTTATTTTCTCAGAGCAAAATTATTAATCCTCAATATTATGTTTCACAGAACACATTAAGGAGAGCGGGTACTATGTACACCACCCAAGTTAAATGTTCTATATTGATGAACCTTTTCTTGAAAATGGTTAACGAGAAATCTATGATTTTTGCATCTTAAAGATACAGTTATTGTTATTATTTTCACTTTTTTTTGTGTTGATTAAAAAATAATTAGTACTCTGTTTGAATTATAACATTTGCCCTAATTTTTTCAGCATTTTTTAACAATTTTTTTTTATTTTTATTATCGAAGACTGTTTATATAAAAATGCCAATTTATTGCCAATACTATAATAAAGGTATCCTGTAAATTTTAATAAATTGTGAACAATAGTTTCTGAGAAAAAGTACATTATTACAAGAAGTACATTTTTGGCAAATGTCATTTAAAGAAGTCTGTATTATACGTGCAAGTTTTCTTGATATTCTACAGCAGGAGGAGCGGGGAGGGGAGGGTTCTGACTTTGTCACAGCTTAACAGAGCATACCAACTGTGGACATGAACTTAACGCGCCACAGCATGCTACCAGAAATGCTAATTATTTTGAAAGTATGAAGTGGTTGTTGCCAGCATTGTAAATTGGTATGTGCCATTCTAAGTCAAACCTAAGTAACTTAATGGGCCATGCTTTTCAACGCTGGGTGAGGACTATGGAGCTCGTGTATCAAGAAAACTTGCGCGAGCAATACTTGCTACTGCTCTAGTAGATCATTCCTGCATCATATTCTGGATCATCTTATTCTTCAGAAAAGACAAACATACGATCAAGAGTAGGTTTCAATAAATCATTAACAACCCAACACGCTTTCAAAATGACAAAACAATAGTCATACTTGTTTGCATTGTCAAAAAAGGGATCATGGCTTAAGCACATTAGGACATTCAAATGGGAATTAAAGGGACTTTCAGGTGCCCTAGAAGAAAAATGTTGATATATTTGAAAAGAGTAAGATTTGAATTAATTATATAGCTAAAAAAACAAAAATTGATCATTTGACCCATTTCATGGTACCCTTTCCACTTAAGCCACCAGATACATTTTATAACAGGCAAATAAAATTTTCAGGTTCAAAAAATAAATGACAACCGTACAAGAGAAAAGTACAAAAATCACACAAACTACTAATTAAATGGGTTCTTCAACAATATCTTCTCACTGTTTGAAAGAACATACATATACTCATATTATTTTGCAAGTTAAAAATTACCTGCAAATGCTCGAAACAGGTCATACTGAAATCTAAGTCAATCACTGCAGAGCAGTCTGGAAGTTCAGGTACTCCACCTTCACAAGATACCAGATAAGTTTCTAACCTACAACCAAACCAATAAAAAAAAATCATGGTCAAACAATTTAATAGCTTTAATAATAATTCTATGAATAGTTAAAAAAATGTTTAAAAATTAGAAAACAACAATAAAAAAAGTTAATTTAAAAAACTCACTTGATGCGCTCTCTAATGTCTCCAATGAGACTTATATACAAATCAGTATCTGCAAGAGTATGACCTGCTTTCAAACAGTCTGGATCTTGAGAATAGAGCCTAGATTCAAGATCTGCAGCACCTTCTAAAGTTCCCCACTGTTGATCAATGCTGGACTTGCGAGTCATTAATTCATTGTGCAATTCTTCAATTGCTTTAACCCTTTTTTCTTGTTCCAATAGGGACAATAGGTCGTAAGGTCGTCGCATGTGGAACATAGAATCAAGCTTCCAAAAAGACAAATGTCAGAAATAGGAATACAGTTCATTATGAACACATAAGCTAAAATCCAAATATACATGCGTAGGATTCTTTGACATTTCTCACGTTAAATTTAATTTTATGCAAATCATGTCACTTATATTAAGTTACAAGTAATTCATCAGATGTAGATAAAATTAAAAATAATAATTAAAGGAGGGCATTTACGTGCAAATAAAGTAAATGTCAAATACAAACATTCATTTGATTTCCAATTTTCTACTTACTTGTGACTGGATCCTTCCATTTTCTGTCACAACCCAATGTGTGGATGCAGATATTCCTAAAATTAATTGAAATAAAGCTATAAACAGTTTCCAAAACTCAAACTTAACCATCATTTTTCTTCTGTCATTTTCTACGCACGGATCGTGGTACACTTTTGTCTGTGCGCATGAAGTTCGTCGCAGCGTAGATGTTGCGCTGTTTCAAGCACGCACCACACCAAGATGTTATGGCACTCAAAGATTGCGTAGTTATATCGTGTCACTTTCGTTAACAGTTCACACATTCTCACTGCATTGCAAACTGGGGTACAAAGAAAATGCGACTTCCATTTTACATTGCTCGCTGGTTTACAACCTGTCATACTCGTACGAGTCCCTTTACTTCTTATACCGGGTCTGGAACCTCTTTGGCATTACGTGTCATTTATCCATTCGCTAGATCAGCTGGTTCAGTTGCTGGAGTATTGTCGGTGACGATCTGTCACACAGGGCGAGCTTGCGGTGATCGCATTCGCCGAGTTAAAGTTCCGTACAAGATAATATTCGCCAATAATTACGCATCCAGAACAATGACTGATAGTCAAGTTCGTCAAAATTTTGAAAAAGAATGCGAAGATGGGATTAATCGACAAATTAACATGGAACTGTATGCGAGTTATGTGTATTTGTCAATGGTGGGCTTTAATTCTATCAATTCAAATGTGTGAATTACATGTTACTACTAATGACTTTTGTGTAATTTATTTCTTATCTGTGTAGGCTTACTACTTTGATAGAGATGATATTGCATTACCTGGTTTACACAGTTACTTCAAGAAGGCATCAAATGAAGAGCGTGAGCATGCAATGAAATTAATGCTGTATTTAAATAAAAGAGGTGGTCGCATTGTGCTTTCAAGCATTAATGCACCAGAAAGAAATGAATGGGGCACTGCTGAAGATGCAATGATGGCTGCATTAGATTTAGAGAAAAAAGTCAATCATGTAAGGAACTCCATTTTCCGTGTTGTCCAGTTTTCTTATGTATTGTTTTAAATATTAATATCCTTTTGTTCCAGTCTCTTTTAAAGCTCCACAAAATTGCTACAATTCATGATGATGCAAATCTCTGTGATTTCCTGGAAGCCGAATACCTTCAAGAACAAGTGGATTCAATTAAAGAAATTGCCAATCATTTAACTAATATTCGACGTGTTGGAGAGGGTTTAGGAATTTTTATGTTTGATAAAGAATTGCATTAATTAAACTTTTGAGAATATGCACAGACACCTAAAATGTGTTTAATATTCACATGATACTTGATTTTTCAATTAGTATAAGCAATTTTAGTATGTACATGTTGAACAGTATTATTAAGTGTTATAGGTATTTTATTTATGATCTTATATGTATTTTGTTAAATGTTAAAGATATTGCACAGATAGAATCATGATAAATTATCAAATCACGTTTGTGGTCTGTATGGTGCTAATCTTGTTAGATTTGACATTATTATCGTATTTATTTTTGAAGGCAGGTATAGAAATTAAAATTCCAATTCGTAGAAAAATTGAAATGTAGGCCCACTACAAAGATATAATTTTCAAACTGGCATTTATATCTTTGCAGTAGTGTGGTTCCTATGAATTAAGTAGGAAGACCAATATGATCTCAATTCTGAAAGACTTTTCCCATGATAGATTTCTAATCTTAAGACATTCCAAGCATAACTATCTCAGCACCTAGTGCTTGTCAGGTTTGTACTATTTTGTTGACATTATTTATTCCACCACTTTATTTTATCTTAATGCACAGTCAAGACTAGTCATGTTTTTTATTGAGTTTTAATGTTTTGTGATTTATTTTACTGCATGAAAGTTTATTTACAAAATAAAATGCACGATGAAAGAACCCTGTTTGTATGATTTACGAAAAATGACAATTGCAAATCCATTTCGAGACCTATGAATCCTTAATTCCCTTTTCTATGAGCAGGCAGTGGATGACGAACGTGCTTAATTTTCGTATAGTACTAGCAATGCAGTGTAAATAAGCGAAAAATACAGCTTGATAGTACTTCATTTGGGGGTTACGTTGTTTTGAAAAATATGGCAATATGCATTAAATTATATATTTTCAAGTCAAGAACATATGTCCAAGCATCTGCGCTTTCATAATCCCCGATCTCGTCTGTCAACAAAAACTGGGTTGAAGGCGCTGGTTAAACCACCGTGTAAGAAATATACACTCTCTGGGTTGGACCGAGAGACGTGAATCCCAAAGATTGGTCTTCGTCCGTCTGTCTCTCTATATCACGTCAATTCACTTCAGAAAAAATCTGTCAAAAGGTGGAAGCTGTTTGGACCAATGGAGATATACTCTTTGGGACCAACTGAACCAAGTTGGTATAATATGTTTGGAACTTCATTGCCAAGGGAAGTCAGATACAGAATACTTTCTGGTCCGATCATCGAGCAGTGTGTACGTAGATGGCAAAGAGTAAGCAGCAAAGGTCCAATAAAGAATAAAATAAGGCCATGGCTGACAAGACTGATAGGGCTGCAGAGGTTCCGGCAAAAGAAGTTTCATCCCATTATGCCCTTTTCGTGGTGAATAAGGACAAGTATGGCTTCGTTGTTAACATTCTGTGATCCAAATCCTAAAATTTCACTTGGCATGTTTTTTATTGAAACAATGTGAATTTTTGACGTAGGTCATTGTCTGTGTTCATCTACTATGTTTTTTATTATTTAGAATTAATGAGGAATCCGCCGGAGATGAAAATTCTACCCAAGAAGGGGAAATGGCGGGGTAAGATTCTATTTGATAAAGATTCCATTTCCAATGTTATACCTAACGGTGACTATGACAATTAAATTTCAGCCTGCAGGTAATATGCTCAACACTGTCTACCCAGCAAGAAAACCTACTAAGATTGTTTTTGGTGAGACGCCTGAAAAAGGGTGCCATATATACCAGCACTGGAGCTTTCTCAGGAATGGAATTTAGGTAGCTATTCTGTTGTTTCTCCCAAATGTTGTGGGCAGGGAATTTAATTTCTTCTCTCTTGTAGTATTGGAGGCAACTCACCGGCAGTCTGTTACTATGTTTTACTACCAAGTCAAGCATTAGTGTGTTTGTTGGCTGTGGCCGAAGCTAACCTTGAGGTATTTCGTCCAGAATTGGCCAGATTCTGTGAAAAACTGGAACCTCATATAAAGGTTTGATTGTTTTGTATAATATTTATGTATTAACATTAGGGGGGGGGGGGGAGAAATAAGAAACGAATTGTACATTGTAACCACAGGAATTCTAGGAGCCATCAGTGAGTGATCACCTGTCAAAATGGCATGTTAAGTGCATACAGTATGTTGGCCACATTCTGGAAGAATTGGGTGCGGATACTGCTGCTCTCCTACAACTGGTATGTAGCAATATTCACACATCAATTCTGTTTTACCAAACTACTTTGTGCTTGACATTTGAGTCATGTGATGACACAGATGGCAGTCCCCTAGCGACATGCAATACAAACTGCTTTTCTAGTAATGTAATTTACCCTTGTTGCCACAAACTTGGAATGAATAAATGTAGGAGGTAAAGCAAACAACTGAGTGCATTTCCCACTTTTACAATGTGACCTTTGTTTTTCTACTATTTTTAATGAGGCCCAAAATCAAGTGTCACAAAAGCGCAAATGTGAAGCACACAGAACTTGGTATACTACCAGCAGCATCCCCTTTTATATTGTACAAATATGTTTAGGTTCAACAGAATGGTGGAGTTAAGGTGGAAGGAAAGGTGCCAGTGTCTGTGGAAGAAGATATACAACAGTTCCTAATGGCTTGCTCAGTGTCTGAATGCTTGGTAGGAGCTCCACCAGGTGTGGAAGCTATTGTACATTTGAAACCTGGAACTACAAAATTGTCTGTTGTGGGAGTTCAAGCAAATGCATATTGTATAGATTGGGCTCGTCTCTTACTGGAATTAGGCCCTTCAGCAGAACCTTGGAGGTTACGAAAATTATTAGAAGCATTCAAGCTGAAGGTAATTTTTACATAATTCTGAATTACTATAAAATCTATTTTGTCAAGTAAAATACATTATTTTTGTTCACTTTTTTCTTTCAGACCATCAAGGACATGAATATACTGAAAAGACTTCTTAAACAGGCTGAAACTGATCATTATTTCCTTTATAGGTATGTTTAAAATAAATTTAGTTATATTTTATTACAAATGTTATTTTGTCACTTTGGATTTTTACTTCACTGTTTCAGAGCCTATGCATTTTTATGGCAATCTGGCAACAGTGATATTTTGCTGAGACATGCTGCACTGGAAGGTTCTTCCTCACCTGATGTGTTATCAGTTCTGGAGGAACATTTGTCTGGGTGTGGTTTATCCCCAATTCCAGTTACTACTCGTGTATGAAAACTACTGAATATTTTTCACATTCCACTGCACACCACAAATGGGTTATTGTTGAAGGTGGTTATGTTTGAAGATTAATTTTGATTGTAGGTTTGAAAGTTCCAAATAGGAGTAATCTTGTAGAAAAATACCTCATGTCTTCCATAAGTTTGTTAGAAGATCTTCCAATGTTAAATTCTGTCAAATATTTACTAATTCATTTCTACAAAGTGTATTAAAAATAAATTGTTTTTGAAAATTATACTGTATTTAGATATTATTAGAAACTAGGAGGAAAATAAGGAATCTTACAAAAGATTTAATATAGATACAACAGTTATGTATTGTTTCTACATCTACATCCATGTGATGATCACATTAAGTAGGGAAGAAACATTGTGCCTAATCAGCGAACTGCTATACTCTTTTTTTCATGTAAATGATTTACTCTTAACTAACTTACTTTCTCTGGCACTCTTAAAAGATACACACACTTGTACGTTAAAGCACACTTAAAAATATTCATATTAACAATTGATAATGCACACTAGAATCCTCAGTCTTTGTATGATCAGGAAGTTAATATGATTCATTACATATTGCAGCTTCACCTAAGACTATGTCATCAATACCACAGGTCTGTGAATCCACTTGAAGCTTCGTTTCCCCCAAGAAAAATAGAGTTTTGAGTCGTATATAAAATCTACTCATAATCCAATGAGTTTACAAACCTTATAAATATAATTCACTTGACCTGTTTTATTGAGACACATGACAAAAGCAAGGCACGCCTCAGATGCATCACCCATGCAACAATCTCAGCCAAGATTTATAATACCTGGACATGTCTCATTTTCCAGTCTATCACAGAGCCATCTTCAGACATCGTTGCTTGCATTAGTGAAAAACAAAACACAGCACAACATCCGCACAGCGGAATCATGTTCATTGATCAAAACAAACTGATCCTGCAGATTACTGGAATGTTCAATGTCATGGTCTAATTTCACAACCTTTAACTAACACTATGCATTACAACCACTGACAATAACTAACACTAGGTACACAATGCTGTAACATATTATTCTACAGCAAACTTGCTTATCTTTGGCTTAACTTCCAACATTAAGAGTTAGTGAGCAAAAAGAAAGAAAGAAAAGAAAAGAAAAAAAAAAAGAAAGAAAAAAAAAAAGAAAAGATCTAATGCTTCACCCAAATGTCCTACCCAAAAACTTAACACGAAATAACCTTAACACAAGATATTGCTCTTAAATGACACATGGCAACATTTTGTGCATTATATACTCGCTGAAAGAATAAATTACGTCGCTGTATACACTTTACAAATGTACAAGAACCTGCCTCCCTGTGAGTTTCTGAGTCTTCAGTCCTCTCATCACATGATCAGGGAGATAGAAAAATAATCGAAAAATTAGTGACAATTCGAGTTGTGTTCATTCACTCTAGTTTTAGCCGTTTACTATACTCCTCTTGTTGTGCTTCTTTCCATTCTTTCTTTGCCTTCATCCTCTTCAATTGCCCATCCCTGAAGAGGAAACAAAAATTATTCACAAATATTATATTGAAACGTTTTCCTTCTTATGAATGTCGATCTTATCATTATATACTATAATATGTCTATATTCTTATTATTACAAACTAGTTCCTTTTTTAATTAAAAACATTCAGTTTTTTTGTATATAACCAATTTATTGTTTCTATTATTCATTACAAGTCGGCAACATTTCGGGATTTTTAGCAATCTTCAGTGTCTGGTTTAAAGCTGAATCAAACTTAAAATACATACTACAAATAGAATCAAGTTCCTTCACTGGAATTTATGACAACTTACTGTTGCAAATTAACAATAAAAATCAAAATTAATTCATAAGTACTCAATGAAATGAATGTGTCATTCACCTATTGTTTCATTCTGTTTTTCTTCTTACCCCTCCCCTTCCTTAATGGTTAATCTACATTTTCTCGTAACTGACTTCAGTTGTTATCTCGCACAGATTGGTTGAGACAAAAACAGCTTGAATATGCACACTTCTCCAGCAATTCAAGTTTTTGTACAAATTGTAAATATTTTTATTCTAGTTTTAAAATTGCCACACTCCAACTTAATTACTAATAAGGTAAGATTCTGTCTACTTATACTAAAATAGAATAAATATTATATACAAGTTTCTAAATTGTACTAACTTTTGATCTATAGTTAGAAGTAATTTAAAACAAATTCTGTATATCATCCAACGTTTCGAATTAAAACTTCTGTTTCTCTTTAAACCAGAGGCCTGAAGATGGCTAAAAAAGGTTAGCCAAAACGTTGCTGACTTGTAATGATTAATTGAAAAAATAAATCACCGTTATATACAAAAAACCTGAATGTCTTTAATTAAAAAAGAACTTTTTTGTATTAATAATAAATATTAGATTGGAATCCAGCAAGGATATAATACTCTTGGAATGAGGTGAAAGTGAAGTAGTATGACCTTGGTTTGGTTGTGCCATACTATGCCTGCTGTCTTACATATAATGAACTGAAATTGGCCAGTACACATGCAAAAGTATTGTTTGTAATGAAACCAATTGTGGCCAGCCAAATAAATATTACTTACCACATGAGATCTACAAGCCCTCCTTGTCGAGCAATGCAACTTTTCACTCTATTTGCAAAGTCAATTGCAGTCTCTCCTTCTTTCTGATACATGGGAGGGAGGTACCATACGTCACAAACAATTGCCCAACTTGTCATCATCATATACAGATACTGCATCATGGAGAAACGACTGGAATTCCAAAATGCATCCCCAAATTTTGGATCATACTGAAAAGATAAGGTAATACTTACAAAAACATTTAACGTCACACTTGGTGTAATTCAACTGAGCTTTAACAACAGAAGGGAACAATGTTTGTCTTCAAGCAAACCACAAACAGGTTCATTTACAGACTGGATTTGTGACATTTCTGAATGTTCTTTACATTCCAATGTCATCCTTAATTTAAAAGGTAGACATCTTTCTTTTCATTTGACATATAAATGCACAAATACCTACCTTTATAGCAACAGGGTAGATAACCCCACCAACTTCAAAGCTTCCTTTCTTGAACTGCATCACTGAGGTGTTGTTTATACATGTTCCTTCAGGGAAAATTAAGATGGGAGGATTCTTTGGATCAGAAACATGTTGCCGCAATCTGGAACAAAAATACTTTTATACTACAACAAAAAAACTTGCAAGATTTACTTCCAAAGCTAGAGGATAAATGGTTGTCAGAAACTCTTTGTTTTGAAACAAAATTAATATCCAATTCAAGTGTTTAAAATAAGAATATTAGGAAAACTGTTTTCAGTATTAAATTGTATTATTAATAAAGGTGAAGCAAAGCCATCCTCAATCTTCTGCAGATCATTAAAAAAAAAAAATTGTCAAGTTAATGGGAGGTGAGAATTCCCTTTCTGAATCTGCATTCTAAATTGAAGTTTGGATTCACAGTATGTGAAATGTGAAAAGTTCGCTCTAATACTCAAAGATAATTGTCAAATGCACACAGCCAAGTAAAAGACTTGTCTTTTGGAATAAGTATGAGTTTTTCTAATGCTTGAACCTTGACAATGCCTACAAACTTAACCAACATTAATATATTTATATTTTACGGACAATTTTTGTTAAATATCCTAAGAGAGCAACTAGTTCACTTTACATTGCATTCCATTTACTATTTAACCTTGCAATAAACACACATTAAATGCTATTTAGAGATACCTTGAAAATTGTTTTACAATAATACACACACATTTATGTTATTAACACTACAAGGTGTTATTAGAAATTGTAATGAAAAGTTCATCTTTGTTGCCTAAACAAGATTTTTGAGATACAGAAAATGAATTACGAAAATATTTCTGCAATATATACCTTTTAGCCACAGCTTCACGATCCTTTACTTCTGATCGTTCAAACCATATATGGGGAGATGCACGAGCAAGAGCTCGTTGGAGTACACCCAGGAAACCTCCATGCCGCTGACCGATCTGCATAACAAAATTATTCTTTCACTTTAGCTAGCTTAAGTTGTGACAATAATGCCTAATAAGGCTTTCTCTATGAACTATGGAAGACTCAGTTTTGTTTTAAAGGGTACTCTGAATAAGTAGTCTGACATCAGAATGTTAGCACTTTTAGGGCTCCCATGCTTTGGCAATGTAATCACAGGTTTTTAATCACTGGAACATACTTGAAATTACAATGAAACGTAGGGATTGGTATTTGATTTACAGCATTTAATAAAATTAATCACACTTGCGATGACTGGATGGAGAATGAACTGGATAGAGAACAGATTCTGAAAATGAAAACCTGTTACCTCATACTACAAATGGGTAAGTGTGGATAATTGTTTCACCCCCAATCCACCAGTGCAGTGAAAGGATGCAGCTGGAAACTAAAATTTTTATTCACAAGGGAGAGAGGAAAACAACTATGTGAATTTAAAATTCAGGATTCTTTCGAATTTTGATTTCTTCCGAAAATTTTTTAGAAAAAAATCCAAAGCCCTTTTTAATCAGCAGGTTTCAAAACCTAGTTTTCTTGTCCACTCTCTCCTCTTCCATTTTCTTTCTTTGTTTTTTCACCTCTCCTTTAATCACTTAAATGAATTAGCATTTAGCTTTAATGAAATTCCATTCTATAATGATTCGATAGATTTTTGTCAAAAATACAATAAAAACTGTAGGTGACATATGGGGAGAAGTATAATGTTCGCACTTTTTCTTGAACTCCAGAATCTTTTCCTCTTTTACTGTAAGTAGTTCAAAGAAGAAGAAAAGTACCACCAAAGTGAGGTTAGCAACAAATGAAAACTAGGAATTCTCACTCCAGAGCTATAGAAAATTATTTTAAATGAACTACAGCTCTGATTTTATAACGTGTGCCAGGAAAGACTCTCTACACCAAGACGAACTGAGCCAGGGCTTCCTATTATGAATTGCATTTATGTTGGTAGCATACAGATCATTTGGAAACAAAAAAGTAAACAGGACAACACTTCCAGCATCTGTTACAATTGAGGTGAGTACACAATATGTTTTCTTCTGTTGCAAGTTGCAGCTTACTACCATTGTAATTTCTGTTGCTATAGCACTCTTACCAGCAAGGGGCCACTGCGGACAGACTTTTCTGGGGCACTGAAGTACTACTAAAAAAAAGCAATTCATATCCCCAACTCTACTCTTGCTGCAACTAGCTAAAGGAGAGCTCAAAAAAATGCACAAAATGAATCTACATTAATGTCCAGAAGCAAAACAAAGGGGCCATTTCAACATTTGCTCAATGGATCATGGAAACTGGATGTAAAATTTGTTCAAGATGGAGTCACTGCTCCAGGAGTTGGATTACATTACTTATTACAAGCATATTTTGTCCTTTTGACACTACACAGAACAAATATTAACTAATTCATTAAATACCGTTGTCAAAATAAATATTATTTTTATTATAATGATGCTACTAAACTACTCTTACATGTTCAGGCCACACCTCTCACATCCAAAGAGCAACTTTTAATCAGTGATACTATTTAATCAAACTGTGTAGAATTTGCCACCACATAGGATCCCAAAAAATAAAATATAATAAATTATATTTCTTTAAGCAAGAGAAACTGCACAAATTTACCATTTTCATTTTAGTCCATTGCACTTTCAACACACAGATGATATCCTACAATAACATTTGTTTTGTGAAGTACATAAAGTGAACAAAAATGAACACTGAAATTGTAATAGTTATTTCATGATAATGTATCATAATTAATTCAAATTATTATCACTTTATCACAGTTAAAGGAAAATGGTCAGAGGTGTGTGTGAAGATATTGGAGGAAATTAACTATAAACTCTTGATGTTGAACACATGTTTCACTATACATATCCTAACTTAACATTGCATGAAGATTTCAATTTCAGAGGGATATTATAAATAGCTGGTTTCTAACTTCTTTACAAATTTGACAAAAAGTAATTAACAAAAATGGTATAAATATACATAATAATTCAAAAAATTAACTTTTAACACCTGGACACACTTAAAGGTGGCATTTCATAATATTAAGATACCATTCTCTTTAAAACAAGCAAGTCTATAAATTAATTCTCAAGTCACCAGAACAAATTTGTCAATTTCATAAAAATATACTTGTAAAACACACATACACACACTCTCAGAACTTTATTAATTGTCATTAATACCAGAAACAACTTCATACTACGACAAAAGCGTTAGTTTCAACAATGATTCACATTTAGTTAAAACTATAGTACCCTTAATTTTTGAAAATGGAGGCACATTTTGTGTGTGTTTGACTCCACATTTCAAATAATCTCAAAAGGTAGTCATAGAAACCCTTTAAGTTTTAAACCCATACACAGTAATCAGTTATCCCAGTAAGTTGATTATTCAATCAGAACTACCTATGGTCAGTTAATCATGCAAAACCAGTTATAATATGGTTTTTATTTATATTTTCTTAAACATACTTCATTCATGTCTTAAATTATTAGATTAGCACATGCCACAGGTTACCAACATACCAATGCATAGCAGTTATCGCAGGCAAGAACCAGAACATCAATGGGAGATGTGTGATTAGCCACACAAATACCATTCTTGGGTCGGTTCTCTGGGTTATGATATGTAATGACAGATGACAGAGCACTTGACAGTATACCAAAACACATAATATTCACTCTATAATTCAGCCATCTTTTAAACTGTCCCTCTGGCACATATCCCACAATTCCTGTGCAGAAGGTCAACCACATAACCTGAAACAAGCATTGCCCCACAGGCTACGCTACAGACAGCACCAGAACAACACAATAGCAAATACAAAACCACAGCACCACATTCACATATTTTGCAGGAAATTGTTAACCGTAACCTACAATAACGCAGATAACAACATTAACAACAGACAGACCAACAGAATTCAGATAAACATGACCTCCAGAACATTGTCATCACAAATGTATTACTCTTCACCAAAGCTAGAGTTAAAATCATGCTGACCATTCTCTCGATTCCTGAAATAAAAAAAAAAGGGTATACAGAATATAAAAAGCCCATATCTGAATTCATTCATGAAACTTAATCCACAGTGACAATTCCAACGAAGCCAGATCACCCCTCAACCAGCAGAGATATATCATGAACTCACCAAAGAGAAACAAGACTCTGTTGAAACAGTGATAATATCAATAGGAGAGGTGTGATTGGCCACACACACACCACCCTTGTCAGGGCGGTACTGAGTGTCATGGTAAGTGAGGACCATGGACAGGCAACGGGCAAGGATGCGAAAGGTAATTATGAATGCTCGTTTGTGCAGCCAACGTTTTAGTGACGACGGTGGAAGGAAACCCAGTACTGCCATGGAGAGCACAGCCCAGGCCACCTGCAGAAAGTATAAGGCTCAGTTCTATCAAAAGAGCAACATTTAGAACAATTTCCATTATAAAAATCACTTCATTTTCACAGAGGCAAACAAATACAACTTTACTTCATGTGATGAGTCCTTTCAAATAACATTGGATGTTTAATATTAGTTTTCAGTGGCAGTGTGAAAGTGACATTAATCATTCTTTTCCAAAATTCATATAGGGTTAATTATGGACAATCAATCTCTCCAGAAGTAAGTAAATTGTCTTATCTTTTTTACTTGAATTGAAAACCTAATTATTTATTGACTTAATGATGGAGGAATTTGCAAGTCTGAAAATACTTACAAATTCCTACATCACTAATTCACTGAAGTTAGTATAGAGCCGTGTTTTTCTATTATCAGCATTGCCAGGACTCACGAGCAATCTGTTCTCACCATATTCCTAAGAAATGTTTGAAAACACTTGCTGAAAATGAGTGTTTGGTTTTGGACCACTGGAGTTACATAGCAAATTAATACCATTGCCAA
This sequence comes from Teleogryllus occipitalis, assembly GCA_011170035.1. Lineage (NCBI taxonomy): Eukaryota > Metazoa > Arthropoda > Insecta > Orthoptera > Gryllidae > Teleogryllus > Teleogryllus occipitalis. The sequence goes on from BLKR01002561.1 coordinate 90,814, forward strand.
AAAGAGTTTGCTGACAACTTAACATAATCAGGTATAAGATAATCACTTGGAGCAAGAAGTCACAAGCTTTGTAATCAAAATGAAGTTACGATGGTGCAATCTGTGCATCACTTACATTCGGTGCCCCAAATAATTACTTCGCAGACAGGATTCAGCTAAGAATAAAACAAAACTCCCCAAGGTTTATTATCTCCACTGTTTCATCCATACCCTTAATTTGGCTCTTATAAGTTTTCTCCAAAATGAGATTGAGTTTCTTATTAAAAATCTTAAACTAGTAAAGAGTTCAAAAACCAATACCAAACAAAAATAAATGTTTGGTAAAAACTCTTGTTAAAGAGGGCACTTTCAAAAGTTACAGTTCTAAAACGAGTAAAATATTTGTGTTTAGACTGATTATGTAGGATTATTTCACTAAACACTGAATTACAATGAGTGGTTGTTTCAACAGGTGAAAAAAAAGGGAAAAAAGCAAAACTCAGTTCTATAATGCACAGGCAAGAAAATAAAAACAATACCCTTTAAAAAAGAACTTAAAAAGAGATATCTTTGCATAAACTAAAACCAACTCAAATTTATAAAAATTAACAAATGAAACTAGTAATTTTAATAAATTTATTTTTTAAATATTACGTGCAGATAAAATTGATAAAATGCAGAATCATATTTCTTTAATAAACAACATCAAAGGCCACAGTTTTTAGAAAGAAAAAAAATTGAATTCTTGAAATGATCCAAATTTGTCAATGAAATTCAATTCAATAAGTAAAGATATAGAAGTGTCACAAACTGGTTTGCAAAAAAGGCAACCACATCATCTTTAGCACATAATTTACAAACAACAAATATAAAACCAGGTTTTTTCTTTTTGAACAAGATTATAAACAATGTAATAGTAGCTAATAACCAAGTTGTTGTGGAGACTATTTTTTAATAAAAAAACAAATCACGTATACATCATTTCTACCCACAGTAAAACAATAGTGTACTATTCAATCTATGTAAACTAAAGTATCTGCATAAATGCAGCTGCCAAAACAAACAAAAATTGAAATAAAACTTAATTTATTCCATGATAAAATAGCTGAGAAACTGAGATAATAAATTTAATTGAATGAATATTACATTTGTGTAATTTTTGGAAAATCAAATAAATTCATTAAAATTATGTTATTTAGTGCATTTAGTACTGTCCATAGAAAATGTTTGAAGAAAAAACTTGGAGCCGAGAAAATCTTATTTTTAATATTTTTTAACATCAGAATATTTCTCTCACAATTATGTGAAAACTACCAATACTTTGAAAACAAGGAATATCACATTAATTAAAGAACTACTTGTGGAGAAAAATTTCATTTACTGAAAAAAATCTATCTTAGATATTGTAAAAATAGTAAGACCCCTAAAAATAAACTTTTGTGATTTCCGAAAAACAGAGTCAACAGTGAAAATTGGGCATACGCCAGTCTTTGTACGTGAATTTCTCTCTATTCTCACAAAAATTTAAAAAAAAAAATTGAAGCCATTTTTTGGGGCTTTTCGAAAATGTCCCAGAGGCTTCGTGTAAAGAACCCCCCAAAAATTTACGTTATTATCGACGGACGGACGTTTTTAAACACTTTTTCGGTAACTGAAAACCCTAAACCCATTTCCTTTAAAAACCTCAAAATCAATTTTCCCCAGTTTTGGCTAGCTTTCTCTATACTACTTACATTAGACCGTACATAGTATTACATATACTACTAGACTGTAAAAACAATATATTTTCAGGGCATTTCTTCACGCTATGGGATTGATGGAACGGAACCTGTGATAACTTACCAAAACGAAACAATAATATTAACACAAAAATGTAAATTACTCGTTTACAGTATGCTTGGAAACCCCAAACAGACAAGAAGTGAAGCATACAGGTAGCCCTAATATGTTCGAAGTGACCTCCATGTAGTTCAGTGAGTGGCAATCGCCCGCGGCGGCGGGAAATTTCGCCGCCCCTTATGTAGGCATTTCAATCTAAAAGACTAAAACATACAGTAATTCTACAGAACTTTTCAGCAAGAACAATCATTATTATTGTGTATTGAACGGGTTGCAAATAGTCACATATGTTTTACAATATGATACAATTTATTAGCGTTTGATTCGTAAATGAAAGTATCTTAGAACATTTCAAAATAATCACTAATAAATTTACAAAAATATAACCTATTTTACTCAAATTTACTTGTTCGGTTTTTTTTATTTGAATAAATTGTAGCTGGAACAACGTAGCAGATGGTCAAACAATTATATAAATAAAAAAGTAAATAAAATCCTTAACACACACATAATCAAATGTATAGGTACACTAACAATATAATTTTTCACCAACGTTCAATAATGTAACTATCACTATCCGTACTTATGAGCATAAAATCACAGTTTGGAGAGTGCATACATGTATAAAATCAATACGACTGACGATCCACCAATGAAACTTCCTTTGAATTATCAAAGCAACAGTCACGGGCTTTGAAGGGATCGACTTATCCGTATTGTAATCTAAATTGCAGATATAAAATTTTGAACACCATTCTTTGTTTGATTAACGACTTTCTCGGTCAATATTAGTTATAAACAATCCAAGCAAAAAATAAAATGCGGGAAATCCCTGCAAAGACTGCGTTGCCAGTAGCTCCAATGAGCAAGATGTCACTATTACACGTTAATTGTCGTCACAGAATAAATAACAAAAGATTCCGTGCTCATTTCAATCAGTCCGAATCGTAGGTGCGACAAAAATATGTAATGGTTCAATTTTTGATAAAATGTCATTATTATTATTATCATCATCATTATATTATTATTATTATATTATTATTATTATTATTATTATTATTATTATTATTATTATTGTTGTTGTAAAATTTTGCCGTAAAAGCGCCGCCCATGGCGGGCCGCCCCTACTACGCTAGGCCACTGATGTAGCTGCACGTCAATGAACAGCGATACTTTTCTGCGAGTTTAGTAGCACAACTACAATACTACATTGATACTGCACAGCAGCATTTGAAGTGCTTCATTTCATATCCTCCTCCCCATTTTTAAAAGACCTTGTGTCCAACTCTTAACTTTGCTGATTCCGAAATCAAATGTAAGGGTATAAAATGTCCTACAAAGGGCTTAACACCTCACCGATTCCTTTTTCTTTCTAACTTGCCACATCTTTGCTACTGCGCTTACATCAATGCCAGACAGCAGTCCTAAGTACTTATTTATTTATTTATTTATTTAATGTCAAAAAAAAACAGTTCAAACTGCGTATGACGTGCTATGGGGAAAAATGAATTGTGTGCACATTTTCAAAATTCTGTGATCCCTACATTAAGTCATATACTACTTAATTTTTTTAAAAAATTCTTCAATAATAGTTTATGTAATTAGTTTATAATGTTAAACTTTATTGCATGAGAACGTGTTTTGAAAACGAGCGACGTTAGGAGCAATTTGCTTACGCAATGATTTTATATGACAGCATTATAAATTTATCAGAGAATGAAACAATTTTGCGAAACAGTTCCCTTGTGACGTCCCGGCTATCCGAGATCTGTGCGAGAAAACGGTGGTCGGCTGTTCCATTTACCTCTACCTCCCCACGATTCTCTCGCTGAGATTGGCTGAGGTGTGATGACACAATTCATGCCGTAAAATGTCCGATTTTGAATGATTTGTTGTAACAGAACAGGTCGTTTACAATGTATATATACAAAAAAGGATTTAAAAAGCGATTGGTACGTCCAGCGACCTCGCGACAACGACGCGTCGTGGCCCAGCAGCGCGACATTCGCACTGTTCAACGTCTTTAGGCTTACAGACCGGAGATCTGTCAGACATTACAACAGAGCATTGTACCAAGAAAAAATTGCCCACATCTTCGTAATTAAGTTTCTCAAAAAAGTGTACAGACAAATCATAGTTTGGAACAAGTCGATTATGAAGCCGGAGTTTTTACCCGCCTGGTCTGGGTCAGCCTGTATAAAAACATTGTAAATGACTTGGGGCAGTAACAAGATAAGCCTCGTCAGCTACAGGAAACCTAGTCGTGAATGTTAATATCTTGATGTTGGTGAAAGTGTAGCTTATCTTGTTACTACCTACCCTGTACTACACGCGCAAGTTTTCTTGATATTCCAGAGTGGGAGATGCGGGGAGAAGGCTCTGCTACGTCACGGCTTAAACGGGCGTACCAACTGTGGGCATGAACTTAACGCGCCAAAGCGTGCCACAAGAAATACTACGTTTGTTTTTAAAGTACGAAGTGGTGTTGCCAGCATTGTAAAATGGTACGTGCCGTTCTGAGCCGAACCTAAATATCTCAACGGGCCGTGCTATTAAGCGCAGACTGAGAACTAGGGAGCTCGTGTATCCAGAAAACTTGCGCGAGCAATACATATTTATAAACGAGTTGGGACAGTAACATGATGAGACGCTTACAACAAAAATGAGACGTTCACTTTTTTGATCCGCAGGAGACTCATTGTAGGTGGTGAGTTTTATCTCATTAGTGCCCAAAGCCCTTCAAATACATCTTACCGGACAAAAATTCTTCTCAAAACAAATAAATTACCACAAAATATATCCATACAGAAATGTAAAGAGGGAAAAGGAAAGAAAGTAAATAGCAAAATGTTAAATTCTGTTCAATTAGCAAAATTACAGAGCACTTAATAAATGGACTTGGAAATTACCCATTTTGAAACATCTTGCAACACATGTGAATTTTGGTGTGAAACTACATTTCTTTTTTGCTATGAACAGCAAATTCGACTACTATCTTCGTGAAATAATTCCTATCTTCAAAACATTTGAACTCTTGCAATTAAAATTGTTTACTTCTACATTACTTACCCCAATGAAGCAAATAAGTACTCGAAGTGGCAACAGGAAGCAGTAGCGCACGAGGAAACCCAGTACCCAAATCACAGTCAAACGCCAGCTTATAAATTCATACCAACTGTTGGTGCGTGTTAGCAGGTTCCACGACTGCAACACAAAAAATTAAACAAATGTAAGGAACAAAGTGAAGTAAGGAACACATATCTATGCACAACCTTACTGACAGAAGAGTATTAGTCAATTTAATTACAAACAAATTTATAATTAATAAAATTAGAATATTAATAATAGAATAATATAAATGATCCATTGAATTTAAAAAATATATGAAACCATTACAATTACACAATGAATGAACATTCTTAGAACAGCGAACTCTCCCTCAAACTCAAACATCAAATTATACTGACTTCTTTGTTATTCACAAGTTAACAACAGTTAGAGCATGATACTATTTTCCAAAATGGCGAAAATGCGGCAGAAAGCGTTTTGGTCTTGGATTATGAAAAGTGCTCGCAAGTTTTACTGTACACCGTGTGTTTAGAAGACATCAGAGTATTCTGTGGTGAAGACCAGGGCAGTGCAACTGGCGGCCCGCGGTGTCATTTACTGTGGCGCACGAATCGTTATTAGTGAAAAGTGGAAGTTTCTTTCATTCATGTTGGGTTGATACATTGCGTGCCTGGCGCACGTACCTTGCTGAGGCCATCACCCCCTTCAATGAAAATACAGGTTAAGTTGAAACTTGTGGGATTTTATTTTCTAGTAAATTCAGAAATTCAAGATCATTCCAATGCCTTTCACTGCATTATGCACGATTCAGAATGATATCACGCATGGTTCCACCCCCTCCCGTTTCAGAACAACCGGCAAACTGCTGAAATCAACAACACGGGTAAGTCAGACGTAGATCGCCCTAGTAATGAAAATATGGCCCGCAACCACATTAAAGGTTTCAGTTGTGGCCCTTGAGGCCTTGCATGTTGGACATCCCTGGTATAGACAGTTCAAGAACACAGGAGGTCTCTGCAAACGTACTAGCACCGGAGCACGCGTTTCCGACGAGAGTCTGTCAGCAGTAGCCCACACGAGCCAACCAACCATGCAGGTCGCGAAATGGGGTGTCGCAGACAACTGGAAGATTTTGAGTTGACGGTGACAGCAGAAATCATTCAGTTTGCAACAGCTGCAACAACTAGGGAATTCGTTATTTCTGTCTCCGGGCCCGTCTCCTGCGACGGTCATTCGTCCCATAAGTGTAGTGTGTGTTTTATCACTGAAGGCGGCGATCCCCTCCCCGCTGGTTGGTGAGATCTTACATGTCGGCTTACGGGGTTTTCCCCTACCAAGTATCTCGCCCCCAGCTGGGGCAAGTCTAAGCTCCCGACATGTGAGGTAGTGTAGTGCGTATAAGTGAGAGTAAGTAGTCGGTAGGGGGTGAGAATAGGATAAGGAAGAGGAACAAAGATCGAGCCTTTGTAATTCCACATCATTCCCATGAAGACGCAATTAGAATCTATAATTTTGACGGTCTGGATAGCCGAGTTCGCTAAGGCTGAAGAGCCGTAGCAGCCTCGGCTCGAAGAGTCGCGTGTTCGAATCCCGCCTCGGGCATGGATGGTTATGCGTGTTTGTGTTGTCCTTAAGTTTTCTCCCTACAGTTTCCTGTACATTTTAAAAATCACAAGGGTCGCTATGTGATCAAGCTGTTGAAAAGGGACCTTAAAAAAAAAAAAAAATTCTTTATGAAAACTTATTTTTGTAAATTTAAAAACGTTAATAGTTAAAAGGTTTTTAACCTTTCGTTCACATCGTTTGTCATTTATGCGTATCCTGCACGCTGTTTAGTGAAGAAGAAGGAAAGAAGAACGAAAGAAGAAAAAAGCGTCACCTTGAGCTCCTCGGCCTCGAAGCGCAGCGTCACCTCGTCCTCGATGATGGCTTCCACGCCGGCCTTCACGAACTCCAGGCAGTCGGCCAGCTCGAACTCGCGCTTCAGCGTCTCGAACGAGCGGCTGCGCGGCAGGCCCTCCTGCGAACACACCTTTCCTCACCAACCGCACACGGCACCAGCGCAGCGCGCCGGCAACCCTCAACACTATTTTAGGTATACCGCACTTCACGGAAGCTACTGTTGTCTTTTATTTTGAGCTTTTCTGAAATACCAATACTACGAAATTCCGTCCTTAATAACTGTTCTATTAAACAATTACAGAAACCATTAACTTCTGGATCATGAACACACTCCCATTTTCACAAAAACTTGAGAGAAGCGTAACTTACGAACGACCAGAGAAGGACTGTTCACAGCAATATTTTGCGGTGCTTACTGACCGTCCAGACGCGCATCCTCCCCTCTCCCCGCCCATGAAACATGAGGAGCCATAGGTTATCGCGGCTGGTATGCGGTGTCTTCGCCAGCGCTAGCGAATTCTCTGGGCAGCATTAAGAACCTTTTGAAACTTTTCACTCTTCCGCACTTCATTGCGCTTCCTGATGCGGAAGACTACAAAACAGTTATTTTTTTTGCAACTGCTTTAAAGCTTTCGAAATCGCAATTTTTTTTAGAGGATTACCAAACTTATGAAAAATTATTATACACTTTGAATTACTATATATACTGGCGGTATACGCGGTGTATTGGAGAATTCGCCACTGCTGGTGAGAGTGATTGCAACAGGAATTATGCTGTCAGCTTAAAAACGTAAACTGCGCAATCATCACAATCATAACAGATGGTAGAAGTGTTGTTGTCCCCTTCACTTGTTTCCAGTGGTCTAGTAACATAACTTTATTTTTAGCTACCAATATAAATGCATTTTTTAATAGGAAGGCCCTGATTCGGCTCGATGCGGGGAAATTTTCCTGGCGCACTGTAGAAAATAAAACACTATCGGGAGAACAAAATTGCTGTTTCAATGACGTAATTAAAAATACATTTATTTTATGTTGAACCATTTGTGGGATTATCCGATGAAATGGAAAGCCTGTTTGCCCACTAACCGTAGAGCAATTCCTCGAATTGTCAGCCTAAAAACTGGGAGAAATCACGCTTTAAATATAGTATTTACGAAAAGAATTGTTACGCAAACCTACGGGGCCTTTTTCAAAATTTTCAATCGAGTCACTCCCCCGTTTCTCCCCCCACCCTCCTTGTGCGCACCCTAATAACGAAATTTCACTGGTTTCTGTAAATGTTGCTTCCAGCGTCCATTTTAGTTGAAGTAGAACACAAACCCTCAAAATTAAATACCCTTTATTTATTTTATTTATTTTTATTTATTTACGTCAAAAAACAGTTAAAAACTGCGTATGACGGGCTATGGGGAAAAGTGAATTGTGTGCACATTTTCAATGGATGGGCAGCGAAGAGTTCACTAAGACGAACTCCTCTACCCTAAACCACTATTCTTCTGGGGGTAATATCTTCTGGAAATGTATCTTGTAGCGAGATTCTGATGAGTATGTTTCTTGGATTGTGAATTAACAACTATTTCGTCACAACATTAATTTGGTTTTACGTTATAAATATTTCATTGACAAATATAGTAATAAGTATTTTACGTTATAATTCTTATTTTAGCTGATAAAGTTTTGCACATAATTTGAACACATTATATTGATGTATAATAATTGATCATTTATTATAATATACTTAAAGCTATTTCATTATACATACTGTAATGTCTTTAATTCAACAATTTTGTACGTAACTCGCAAAAATCGGACATTTCTGTTCATTTGAAATACCATAAGAAGCCTTTTCCAAATCTAGAACGGCTTGTAGCCGATATCTCAATTTTTTGTACGATACCAATTTATTGAATACTAGTGGAAACCCGTGCGATTAAATAGCGCGGAATCCTTTTACTTGTCTGGATATTTATTTACCTTATTCGTTTATTCAGACAGAAAAAGGAATGCCTGGTCTGAATAGTCTGGTCTGGCTTGGCCTGTGCAAACCCACTCTGCTCCTTGCCAGAGGCGTCGCCGTGTTCCCTTGCCTGACCCTTGTGCTACTTCCTGACACTTCTCTGACCAGGTTGTGCGTGATGTGGACGTGTCAAAAATTCATCGGGAAAAGGGATGTTTCCATAACACACTATATAAATAATATAACTGACATTCGCAACACATTTTATTGAAGAGCACATAATTATGGATTTCCACATAATCTTGCTGACATGTTGAACATTTTCATAAGCACTGCACTTGGTTTCCTATAGACTATTCTCATTTTCTAGGTCACTCATCATTTGGCTTCGATATATCACGCAAATCTGAAAAAACAGAGGAGAACAGCCTCATGCCTAGCAATTTACTATCTGGTATGTTGTCGACTACAACCGTTTCATAACAAACTACTTACGACCACACATTAATAGTGCTACTGACCTTGACATAATGACTAGCAAAGAAGTTAAACCAAGAAATTCATTATCACTAAAAAAACTTAGCTGAGGCACTGAAATCATGTGCACATGGCAGAGACTAAAAGAAAAGTAAAAACAAGGCAAATGCCTGATCAAATGAGTGAACATCTTTTTGCGAATACTTCAATGCAACATGGATCAGTTGCCTCATTTCATAATTGTGTTTCTACGTTGCGTAATACAAAACTCAAATTCCACTACCATTATCGATAAAAAATAAACACCTAACAAATCCATTATCCTCCCTACACGCACACCTACACATACACGCACGCCTACACATACACACACGCCTACACATACACACACGCCTACACATACACACACGCCTACACATACACACACGCCTACACATACACACACGCCTACACATACACACACGCCTACACATACACACACGCCTACACATACACACACGCCTACACATACACACACGCCTACACATACACACACGCCTACACATACACACACGCCTACACATACACACCCGCCTACACATACACACACGCCTACCGCCACACACACGCCTACACACATACACACACGCCTACACATACACACACGCCTACACATACACACCGCCTACACATACACACACGCCTACACATACACACACGCCTACACATACACACGCCTACACATACACACGCCTACACATACACACACGCCTACACAGCATACACACACGCCTACACATACACACACGCCTACCCATACACACACGCCTACACATACACACACGCCTACACATACACACACGCCTACACATACACACACGCCTACACATACACACACGCCTACACATACACACACGCCTACACATACACACACGCCTACACATACACACACGCCTACACATACACACACGCCTACACATACACACACGCCTACACATACACACACGCCTACACATACACACACGCCTACACATACACACACGCCTACACATACACACACGCCTACACATACACACACGCCTACACATACACACACGCCTACACATACACACACGCCTACACATACACACACGCCTACACATACACACACGCCTACACATACACACACGCCTACACATACACACACGCCTACACATACACACACAGACACTTTATAAGATGTAGTTATTTGCCCCTTGACGGGTTATAACCTCTCGACTGCACACCATATTTACGATTATGAGTATTACAGGCAACGAGTTGGCTACAATTGTATGCCATAAACACCAGCATAGAGCCAATATTTATTTTTTTGTTAACCAGAACTGAGCATTGATTTTTCACCTTTGGAATAGACCTTTAACGTTTTGTTTCAAACAATATATGCTTGGCCAATCTCCTTTCTTTTTTCTCAACACTCTGATAATTGCGGACACGGTAAGGTGTTTTGAGGTGCATCTACACAGAAGAGACATTACTTCTGATTACTCATCAGCACGTGTATTTAACTGCAGTATTTGTTGTGAGGTATGGAACATTTATAATTTTTATAAATTCTGATTGTAATTTTTATGTAAATTGTTTGTAATGTATAAGGCTTGTACAAAACTGGCTTGTTTTTAATCATCACTTTGTTTTCTGGTACATGTACTGTAGGTGCAATGATGGAAATAAATTTTTAGAAAGGTTGGCACCAATTAATTATTTAAATGCTTCTTGATCGATGTAATATAGTGCTGATTAGTACTACATTATATTGATAAAGAACTCTGTAGTAGTTCTATGATCAACTTATTAAAATTAGCACTATATTACACCGATCAAGAAGCATGAACTTGCTGTTACCGTACTATTATAATACTACGTTGAAATAACCTCGAACATCATACGTATTCATCAAAACTATAGGATTCAGCACGAATTTTGGCTACGAATGTTCACCCCAAATTAGGTTCTTGCTTAAGATTGTGTAGTCGAGAGTCTTTAAACATTCTTCCGTAATATAACGAGACCACAATTGTCGAAATGAGGATGGATAGCAGATAATCGCGATGACCACCACTTATAGGGTCTATCTGGGACGCTTAACTACGAGTGAGTAACTTCCAGTAACCGCGTTTAATGCAAGTGGTGAAACTCGCGAGCAACTTTAAACGCGACTTCACTGCGAGACATGGGGCGTTAAACGTATAATCGAGGGTGGTTAAACAGGACCGGTCTTTAATCTTTTAAAACTAGAATGAAAATTTAAAATTAATTTAATTAATTTAAAAATATATTAATTTAAAAATTAAATTTAAAATAATTTGAAATTAAAAATGTGTCATTTTTTCATCTTTTTTCTGTACACATATATTGGACGGAAAGGGACGTTCATTTGCACACGCTACTCGTGGCGCGGTATCGAAACGGGATGAAGGAGAACGAGCGTTTTAAAATGCACGCAATCGAGATGAACATATTGCATCTGGACGCCGCAAAAAGCGCTGAAGATGAAACAGTTGAACACATCATCAATGGCAACCCGCTAAGTTAGGCTGAGACATTAGGACCGAGCACTGAAGGAGCGGACATTAGAACACAGCACACGTTTTATTTCACTCTACATAACCACTTGACATTACAATTCAACTCATTAGGACGCTCTCGAAAGTGTTCAAAAGGAACCGATCGCACCACAAGCATAGCAAACCAGAGAAAGTACACACACACACATACACACACACATACACACATATACATACACACATTCATACACATATACATACACATATACATACACATATACATACACACATACATACACACATACATACACACATACATACACATACATATACACACATACATACACATACATATACACACATACATACACACATACATACACATACACATACACACACATACACACACACATACACACACACATACACACACACACATACATACACACGCATACACATACGCACACGCGTGCGCAAATAAATTTAAAAACGCCTGCGTCATTCTTTTCGCATAATTCGTGTGGTGGGTGTAAAGTGTGTTTGAATGGGAACGAACCTTGGCGGCGCCGTTGGCGCTGTTGAGGCTGGGCACGGGCGAGAGGATGAGGTCCTCGCGGCTGATGACGCCCAGGCTGTTGGGCAGCGCGCCGTTGGGCAGGTGCGCGCCGGCGCCGGCGCTGCCGTTGCACGCGGGGGCCTTGGCGCCGCCGGGCGACAGCCGGCGCTTCGGGGGCGGGGCCGGCGCGTGCGCCGCGTCGCCCGCCCCCGCCACCGCCCCCGCCCCGGCCTCCGCCGCTCCACCGCCACCGCCGGCCCCACCCCCGCCGGCGCCTCGTCCTCCCCTCCGCGCCGTCTTCGGCGTCGCCGTCGCCACTCGCACGAGCTGCTGCCGCCCACCAGCTCGCGCCGCTGGTCAACTTCGCGATCTCGATGTGCTGCCGCCCGTGCTGCAACGCACAACGCAACTCCTTAGCGGGGGTGGACGAGGATGTCAATGCATGCTATGTAGTCCTCTCCAACGGGGCACCATCCCAGCAGAGACATGTTCTAAGCCTCCCGCTGGTCACTCACGTGTGTGGCAGTGTAGTGCACGTACGTCTGTGTGTGTGGGTGAGGAGTGGACAAGGATATGAATGGAAGAATGCACGCGGTCCGTGGCCCCTTTTGGTAAGGTACTGCTCCGGCCTTCGCCTGGTGTTGATTGGAGAAACCACGGAAAACTACAGCCTCTAGAATTCTCCTCCAGACAGCGGCTGAATTTGGCCTAGTTATGGTGTCGATCTACAGCTGAAAATCCATCACCGTCGGGGCTCCAACCCTACGGCCTCCCGATCAAGACAACTTCTGGGATCATCTTTCTCAAGCGAGGGCCTTGTCGGCGGACTGCACGTTAAGTTCAGAGGAAATCATTATTTTATTAAACTTCCACTTTGTCACAAAGTAGAACTGAACTTTCTCCACTATCAAAAACACAATGGGAGAAACAAAATAGACTAGCATAAATTCCAAGAATTTAATCCAACAAATCATTTTTAAAAATGAAAAGAATACTGACAGGTCTGGATCGATAATATACTTCTTGATCGCGAGACTTTTCTAAAGGAAACACCTCTTCAATGTACTACTCCTTCACGCATGTTATTCAGTAAAGTTTAAAAGCAAAATGATTTTCTCAATTCAGTTACGATGTTGTGCAGATCACAAGTACTACTACTTATAAATTATATTAAAAAAAATCAATAATACGACAACCAGGAAAACTCGAACAGGCTCACCGTTTTTCTAAGAAACTCGTGAAATTTTTGAAACGTCTCGATTTTACTCCAATGTAGTGACGATGTTATAAACGTTCAAAATCTGGTAATTTAGAAATAAATAACCAATTAACTATCCGTAAAATGAATATTATCCCAAAGGTTAACATTTAATGGGTAAACTACTTCAGATTGAGCTTTCTAAAATGTATTATCCTTCTTCCGTACGTCTGAGGCAGACAGGATGCCACGCATGCAATTACACGCATTTAATGCATGCAATTTCAATTCCAAATTTAACATTCCTACTTCGTGCGTCAATACACTTGCCTAATCATTTGAATACCTTTGTTGTTATTCAATATACACTTATTTGTAGACTTCAGAAAGAAAATATTGTTCGTAATCTTTGTTCGGAAGCTCCAAAGGTGAGCCACCATCTCAAGTTCTACGAACAAAGAAGCTTTTTAAAATATAGTTCAATAATTCCAGTCTGTTTTCACAGCACTTATCTCCAGGGAGATAAAGAACTAAGGCCGTTCACCGACAGCATCTTTGATCCTGCAGCGAAAGGTCGAGGGGAAAACACGTTTAGCAGAGAAAACGATCACGTGGAAAAGAAGACCGTGAACATATTTTAAATGCGTTTTAAGTTGAAAATATCACTTATCTTTTCACCTTACAACAAACATGTAAATAAGAAGATAGCACACCCACACCACGCAGTATTATGACTTTTCTCGAATTGTTTTTTTATTCTTCCCTTTTCATTCGTCTGGCAGCTTGCATTAGATATATGGGCTGCTCTTATTGAAATAAATAGTATTGTTGACAATGACAATGCCTTCATTTCAGTTCAGTTCAAGCTTGCATTAGAGCTGCATGTAGCGCTAAAAATCAAGAAATTTTGTTCACTGAAGATTTTTTTTCTGAATGTTGTATAAGATACAGCTATCAATATCTCGAAGACAATGTGGTAATGGAGAATGCGTTAATAGTATCTATAGAAGATATTCTACACAAATTCGATAACAATGATTTTTTATCGTCAAAGGTATCATTGAAATTGCAACCATTAATAATTGAAAGTAACTAATAAGTAAATTTCGTGGCCACCACAGCTTACTTGCGCATTACTGGCGTTACCTAAAATAACGAATTTGCACCATCATTAATCGGGCTAATTACAAAACGCCTCCTGTTCCATAAGCATCAAAGAACTGGAAACAAAATTAAACAACGATCCAATAGTAATCCATAATAGCATACATTTAACATGATTAACAATTTAACGAACATGCCAGCAGCATTTCAGGACAACCTAGGCAAAAACCGGCCTGTTACAGGAATGAAAATAATCCATTCCTATATTTCAACCCTTTCTAAAATCACTAGCAGACTGAACTCCGAGGTTCTCCCCTGAAGTGTCCTCTCCAATGCTTGGATTGAACTGAAGACCTTGGGGCAATAACCGGCCACATTTCTGATGAAATTGAGATATTAGTGTATTTTGACGCCTCATAGATGCCTGCCTCTAGATGTTGGGTTTTTATTGTAAAAATTCGCCGCAAGATGGCAGTGTAACTCATAAAATAATGTTCTTTATCCCAATGTGAACAATGCAATTTCTAAACCTTTCCTTTCCTTTCTCTGAGAACTGACGTATAGTGGCATAGCATGTTATTGCCCTGAAGTCTTCAATTATAAGTAGTATAAGTCTGCAACCATTTGTATAAAGTGATGATTTACGCGAAGTCCACGCGAATAAACACACGCAGAGGGCGAGGCGCACAATGCCAGGTCATCGCTGCAGGCGGAAAGCTTCCGGGAAGTCCCACGGCCCACACAAAAGCGCTGGTAATGAGCGAACCATCGTACGCTAAACTAACGAACACTTCTCTTTCCCGACGACCAAACGCTGCAACACCTCGCTTCGACATTAGTCAGAATGGTGTCTGCGATAAAGGAAAGTTCAACAGTACAGTCGACTCTGGGTAGAGTGAATTTTCAGTTGCAGTGAACCGAAATCACTGGTTCCGATCCTCGTACATTACAAATAAACACCAGTTGATCTGGTTATAGCGAACTCGTCACGTGTATAGAGGTAGTCGACATACGAAACTCTACAACTTCCAAGTAAAAAATACTTCGCCTCAGGCTCGCAAATTTCGTTATCCTATGGGTTTTCATGCGCGCGCGTGCGTGTGTGTGTATGTGTGTGTGTGTGTGTGTGTGTGTATGAGTGTGTGTGTGTGTATGTGTGTGTGTGTGTGAAGTATTTATGGAAAATGAAAGTGGTTGAAGGAAGGTTCCCTTGAAACTGTTCCAGCTGACGCGAACTGCAAGCTAATAACAAGTGAAATCCCATCTGGTTAGGTCATCATAACTGCTGTGAAAGGTCTTTCAGGGGGCGATGACGACAAAGACACAAATGAAGAAACGTGCAGGAGTGCAGTGGTGGGTCGTCCAACAGTGAAGGAGTGTGTGGAGTGTGAAACGAAGTGTGAAGAAGTCACGGACTCGTGAGAAAAATCTGCAAAAAGTACTATTAATTAAAAACCGTACACAACAAACACAACCGTACACTACAAAAGTATTTTGAGGCTAAAATAAATTTTGAAATTTTGAATTTGCCGTGTCCGAATATATAACTGAACCTCTTAAACAATTGTGGAGAAACTATTTTATTTTGACATAACGTTTGTTAAGT
This sequence comes from Teleogryllus occipitalis, assembly GCA_011170035.1. Classification (NCBI taxonomy): domain Eukaryota; kingdom Metazoa; phylum Arthropoda; class Insecta; order Orthoptera; family Gryllidae; genus Teleogryllus; species Teleogryllus occipitalis. The sequence goes on from BLKR01002561.1 coordinate 107,029, forward strand.
GCATCTAAAAGGTCGGTCCCCTGAGGATCACTATAATAGATTTAAAGCCTACCGTACACAGAACATTTTTAATGTTTTGCGATCTAAAATCCTACGCTTCTGAAATTACGCGCACCTGCAATTATTTCATGTGCTTCATTTACAATGAAAAAAAAGTAACTTATTAACTTTGATCACTGACCCAAATCAGAGAAAAACGCGAAACAGTTTTTCGCGTATGTGTACAGCGCACATTCAAAAACTGAAGGAATTTTAAAATAACAGCACAGGAAATTTATTTTCTATCCACTCTAAATAGAATGCACAACGTTTTTTCATTCGCATTTCGACTCCACTGTACAAAATTGTCAAAGACTGTTTAATATTGGAAAATTAATTCAATGTTCGTTATTTAAGTGCACGGAATAAATTCGTGGAAGAGAGGAGCTGATATGTACTACATTCGCAAAATGTTAAAATACTGCGCTATCTGATGAGTGGTGCCCCACATTCCGACGTCCAGTTTTCCCGAGGTGCACTAAACGAAGTTGCTGACCGCTCCACAACTTCTCAAGGCCTGCTACAAAGTTTGCAGGCTCATCATTATAGAAGCTGGTGCAGCGCTGGTGCTTGTATTCGTATTTATAAACAATGAAATGAGAGTTACGACAACAGTACATACTTTTTCGCATTATTTGTAACGAGTCACTCAAAATTACGTGAAAACTAAATATTTTCAAAAAAATTCTGCATGACTATTTAAACTTCAATTGGTATCCTGCATTTTTGTCACACAATCTGTACTCTAGGGCCCTAGGACATCCGCAAATTATATATATAATTAGGCACATTAATTCCTACTTTATGAAACTTTGGAAACTACGAAATCAAACGAAATCTTGAAACAACTTTCTTGGAAGATTGTAACCGAAAGACATTAATGCTTTCTAAAGCGGTCTACATTTTTTCAATATTACTTGAAACACACGATATCCTTCGACACGCATATCAGTCGTAGCTGGGAAAACTATGCACTTAGGAGCCTTAAAACAATTTTGAGGTTCCTAAACAGACAAGTCATTTCTTATGCCGTAATCAACCCACTTTCGCGATCTTTTTGGACTTATTACATTTTCTGAATGATGCCTTCACTTCATAGGATGGATTATCAGAATTGTTCGACGTTGAATTTCAGGGTCAAGCTAGTTTTCCTTGTATAAAAGGGATGACTTACAAATTACACTATGTTCTCACGCGTACACCTAGTACTATTCACACACGTAACAAAACAGACATCTTCCATTCGCTCACCAGACTATGAGTGGACTGTCAAGAATGGATTTTCCTTCGTCATTCGCGTTCCACATTGATGACACCAAGACGCATGATATTCATAAAATAACGCGGAATTGGGTTGGCATTGCACATTTGAAAACAATGGCTTTCCACGTCGAAATGACACTGCTATGTCCGTTGGTTGGCGAAAATCAACTGCAGTTCACAGGTCCACACGCATTACAACAATAACTGCACTACCAAATTAGTTTTTCACTAAAACTGTATAAAATCAAAGAAGGGAACTGCAAAAATGGAACCGTCACCGTAGTTAAACGATAATCCGCACTTTATGCATAAAAGTCGTTTGGTAAGTTCTAGATCCGAGATAAAAAGTGAATAAATAACTGTAAAGTTAAAATTTTAGTAGTACAAGCCATCGTTTTGTATCTTTAACCGTTAAAACACCCGTTGGTTACATCAACATTAAGATACTTCGAAAAACAATTTTTATAAGCATGTCTAGTAATGCATTGTTAACCTCAATTATTCAAGAAGCCAAACAAGTAATTGCCCACGAAATTTGCGACTAATACCAGAGTAAATGCCAGCGATATTGGGGTAAAGTGATATTTCGACGAGTTATATATTTACGAAGGGTGTACAAAAAGAAAGAATAGTTTCGTTCTACCGCCATTTTGAGAAACTGTTTTCATCGAATTGTCACAAATCGCTTAAATTGTGTTCCCGCTGGGTCCCGCAAATGCTTACGGATGTTCAAAAGACGAAGCGAGTTGGCAGGGCTTTGACATAGTTTATCCGATGCAGTGATGAGGTAGATGGATTCTTGAATAGTATTGTGACCGGTGATGCAACTTTGCTTTGCTATTTCACTCTAGAATTAACACAGTCAATGATGTGGGGGCACTCACGATTTGCCACAAACAAACATTCAAAACAATGCAGTCAGAACAAAAAATATGTTGTGTCAGACAGGGCATTCTGCTTGTTGAGTTCCTTCCCAGAGGTGAAACTATCAATTCGGTACGATACTGTAAAACATTAAGAAAACTTCGACGCGCAATTGAAAACAAAAGGGGTCGAATATTCAGTCAAGGCTTTGTGCTGCTTGATGACAACGCACGTCCTCATTCTGCTGGTTTCGCTCAAAACCTTATTCAACAACTCTGTTGGGAGCAGTTCGATCACCCGCCGTCAGCCCCGACCTCGCACCTTCCGACCACCTCCTGTCCTTGAACTTGAAGCGTGAATTTGGAGGTAAGCTCTCTGACAGCGATGACAACGCGAAAAACTGTTCAGCAGTGGCCGTCATCACTGGCGGCACCTTTCTATTATGAGAGTATTAAAGTGGATTTCCTGCAATGATGAATATCTGAACTATGGTGAAAACTATGCAGAAAAATAGTTTAAGAAATGCTCTAACGTGTCAGAATATGTTGTTTAAAAAAAAGATTTTTTAAAAACCAGTATATAGTGGCCGAGAACGCACCGTAGTTCATCAGTAACTTTGTACAGTATCAAACTATTATATTTTTCCAAATTGTTAGTTCTACCATTTGCATCAGGAATTTTAAAAAAAATCCATGACGAAAATTTAGGACATTACTTTTGCGTCTTTTATGTAACATCCGATTTCTCGTACGTGTCTGGCACACAAGTTTCAACTGCCGAGTTAAGGAAAATTGGCAAGTAAATAATTCTGGACAGAGTTTTCAAAAACCCCTGACAACGTTGATGTCGTTCATAAATTATCCAGAGTACGCTGCCTGCCGGCGAGGGCTCCAATAGAATTCCTCAATGAGTTGTGCCAGGGCTTTCGTGTGGTATTCTAATACAGGGCTCCCAAACATACGGCCGGCTTCGGCCCGCATGGCAATTTGCGCTGGCCCAGCAAACAAGCCAAGATTCTGGATATTCCACCCACTTAAATTCAAAATGAGTAAATAAATAATAAGCGTTTTTTTATTCATTTGTATTGAATATTGGTCGATCCTCGGAGAACAACGCATTTACATGGAAGTACATTCTCTGAAGAAAGGTCTGGCTTCTTAAACAAAATTCACAGAGAAGCTAAAGAAAATTAATTTAAAATTGCTCATAAACTATTAAGATATAGGTAGGTTAGATGTAGGGATAGATATAGATATATACCTACATCCTATAGTTAGGTATAGTTATAGGTAAGACTGAAATATATTCGATCTACAAATCTAGATTCAATAAAATGGTACATTCAACTACACTGTAGCCAGGAACAATATTTATTCAGAAGAATCATCTGTAGAATAACATACGGTTCTTAAATGGGCATTACGTAGTGACACCGTAGTTACGGGCTATATAGTTCGCATATATTTCACACACCGCAACAGTGAGACGATGCTCAAATGTTGAATTTGTGATGATGTATTTGGTTCAAAAAAATAATTTCAGACAATCGTTTCAATTCTGCTCCGTATAAAACGACCGCAATAACGCGAGACTGCATGTGCGGTCACAACACCGCTAGTTTCACGAGAAGCGGTACGAAACTCGCTTTTCCTCGCGAAAATGGTGGAAAATGTGTCAATTCGCACCCAAAACTTCAAAAGGAAAAAATGAGAGATTCCTATACTATTTGCTTTGTATCTCCTTTGAGAGAAATGGTATGTGTGGGCTGCGTTTGGGCCCTCCGGTCCATACGGTTGTGGAAGCTACGTTCTAATGGTTCGAAAGGCCCTGGCGCCCGCACAGCCGCTCGGTGCGCCTGGCGAAGTCCAAGGACGAGCGCCTCGGGACGCCCGCCCAAAGGCACGTCTCGAGCGACAACTGCGCGTTTCCGAGCCACACAACGCGCCTTGGCGAGTTCAGCGCAGGTCCTCCCCGAGAAGCGGCACCGGAGTAGGTCCGTGCATCAACTGATGTCACTGCAGCGCCTCTCACCGGGAGGTCCTAGGTTCCCACTCCTCACGGCGGCAGGATTTTCGACACCAGCTCTTCAGCTAGGTCGAATTCAGTCGCTGTCTGGGGGAGAATTCCAGCGGCCGGCTGCTCTGATCGGGTAGTTTTCCGTGGTTTCTCCGATCAACACCAGGTGAATGGTGGAGCAGTACCCTAACAAACGGGCCACGGACCGCGCGCGATCTTTCCTTCTTCTTCCTTGTCCTAACCTCTCCCCTTACACACACACTTTCACTAACATGCACTACACTATCAGATATTCCGGGAGACCGGTCGGGAGCTGAGAGCGTGTCCCGGTTGGGGCGGTGCCCCGCAGGAGAGTTCTGGTTAGAGGGAAACCCCGCTCGCCGACGGTAGGTCAGCGTCGGATCTCGCCATTCAGCGGGGAAAGACCACCGCCATCTCCCGAGAAAAAATGTACCACACTTACGGGACTAATGAACCGGAAACGTGAAAAAAAAATCAATCAACCGAGAAGTGGCGGTGCCGCCTCCCTCACTCTTTCACGGGAATTCCTCTCGCAGGTACCTCGCGCCGCGGGGCGCCGCGGGGCACCGCCTCACCCGTCACAACCAGGTCTCACGACGTGTGGCATTGTAGTGGATGTTAGAATCGAGGACCAATATGAGGAAGGAAAGACCAACCGTTTGTTAAGGTACTGCGACTGAATTCGACCTAGGTACGAAGCTAGTGTGAAAAATCCGCCAGCGTCGGGACTCCAACCCTAGGGCCTCCCTGTGCGAGTCGCTGCGACAGCTTCCGCAGGAGACGCGTCTCCCTCCGCACCCACGCGCAGCTGTTGCCACGCGCCCCGTGTGGAGGGGGCGGGGCCACGGAAAGGCACGGGCGCCGCCGCCTGCGTGCACAAGCGGAACGGGCGGGGAAACACGTCGCACCTCATTCGACTGGCTGCCACGCGATCCTAAACATTGCTTCAAACGAGGGCTGTTGGTTTTTGGACGTCGCTGATAAGAGTATTCATCGGAAAGGAAGCGGTTGATCCCAACAATTTAGACTGTCAGCCGTCTGAACTTCGAGTACAGGTCCCCCCCATTCACAACGAACATATAACACGACAGAAATCGAATTTTGATCAATCCAAGGGTGGATACTTGAATGAATGTAAATATAATTCTACGAGAAGGATAATTTGGAATACCTGCCCCACTATTGAAAAAAAAAAAAAGATATTAGAGGTCTATTAATTTAACAAAATGTTTTCATCATATTCAGGGTGACATTCAAATGGAGGTCTTAATTATAAATAGTAATCTATATTCAAATATTTGGAAAAACGTTCTAAAAATAATGGAAATGTAGAAGATATAGCCACACAAAAATAATTCATCGTAAAAAAAAGGCAGAGCGTATGGTGACAAGAATGCCGTAACAATACCGTTCTCCACATCATTGTTACATGCACGGTGCTAAGTAGAACTAAAACGTAGCACTCGACGAAGAAAAGTGACAGTATAAGGACACGTCAGTAACAACCGGTTCAGAGCCCACAACTTCGCAATGTCATTTTGCATGAATGTGCAAAATAAGAAATGGCAAAAAAAAAATCGGGATTCGGCTCCAAAAAGATAACACGTGTAAGAAAACAGTTCTGGCACTAATACCTTCTGCATGTGCCAAAAATTAACGAGAAAGAACTGAAGAAAGAATAGTGGGAAAACCGTGGTTAATGCATTTCGGAAGCAGCAAACTTCACAAAAGCGAAGAGAAAGAATTCCCATCACAAGGGGGTATACGATAATTCACATAGAATTAACGCCGAGGCGACTTTTAAGGAAAAGAAAGCCTACGCTATGCCAAAGCACACACACGCCCACCAAATGTTGACATGGGAAACCAAGGCCCCAGTTGAGAGGCTATATTTACTTGTAAAAAGAGGCCAAGGCTGAATTTGGGCAGCAGAGAGGTGTTCCCGCATAAAAAGCAGATACGACTTAAGTTAAGTTTTCCTTTGCTATTTAACTTCAAATGACACTTACTATATATTACTTTCTGCAATTACGGGGAAACTGTAAAAGGCTACTTTTCTCGACAATTCTGATTACGTCATCTACATATGCGGCTACTTAAAGAAATCGTCAGATATATAAATATATCTCGAAAAACGTTTAAGCGAGAAAGAAAATTTGACAAGGATTACAAAACAGAGAATATACAAAATAAAAGGGCAAAAAAGAGAAAGAAGAAACAAATAGAAGAAAAAATGGGAGAAGAAAGAGGGAAAAGGAAAAAAGGATAAACAAAATAGGAGGACAAGAAGGAGAAGAAGTATTTTACGCGTAAAATGCCTCCGCCTATCAGTAGGACATACCCATTTTCAATGACGTACGTCTTCCTATCTGCGAGAACGAGCAAGACCGCGACCAACGCGACGGGCTACGGAGAGGAACCGAGCGAGCTCACATGCGTGGCCGCCGCCTCCACCGCCTTTGTATGCAGATGAGATCGGAAGAAGTCGCCCTGAGGTCGCGCAGCCAGAACGACAGGGCCAATCACCCCCGCCCCCCACAGTGGCCAATCAGCCCACAGCTCAAAGATTTTACAGTGCGTGCTCCGCGCTTTTACTTTTGCCTTTCACTCTCTCATACAAAATGTTATGTCACACGGCAAAAGCTTATGCCCAGGTTTTGACGGAAATATGCATTCTTGGGGGGAGGGGCGGGTGTCTGAAAATATATTTTCACTATCTCCGTGCCGATTTTGCGACAGAAAAACTAGTTCTGAGGGTCTCTCCTTAAAAAAAAATTGAGCCTATATATGTAGTAAATTACAGTCTCGAAATTTGATGCAGTGAGATTCCACTTTTTTTATAACTGATACCGAAAAAGCTATATTCAGCAAAATACCGTATGTGAACAACACTAGAACCTAAGAACAAAATAGGGTTTTCAACATTAATTTTCCCCCAATCGATTTAGTTGACGTCCCGGCCGAAACTGATCTTCTAATTTTGGAAATATTCTACACGAACCCCCCACCCCCGAATATTTTCCAATTTTTTTTCAACAATGGTTTTAATTATCTTCATTTTTGTTTTCATAGTACAGAAAGTGTAATGCTGCAGAGAGAAATGGCTATTTTTCGAAAGAAAAACTCTTATTGCGATATGAAATTTAACTGATACCAAATATGCTTGTTCCTATAGGTTGTACATTACTTTCTCGAATGGTTTAGTCACAATCCACGAATCGTGGGTTCTTTATATCGAAAAAAGCGGCGAGAATTTCAGCAATAATCTACTCGTTAGTCGCTTAAAAGTCGCAAGGACGCATGCTCCAAGCACAAACTCCACCCAAGAGAACAATATATGCATTTGTATGTACACTTTCATTGTATAGAAAACAATCTGTCACAAACGTAATTAGATATATAGAAATAATACTCGATAAAATAAAATTGTTCATGGAATTTTCAAGGGTAAGCAAAACTCAATCAAAAGACGTTTGATGTACGGAAGTACGCCTGCATTTTCCACAAACACATTTTGGGGTATCATTTTGAAATGCAACTGCTATTTTGATATTTCTTAATTTTTGCCTCTCAAAAAGTATTTGTGCAAAATTCGGGAGCAATTACTCCAGTGATTTTGAAGTAGTTTTGGCGTAGTGAAATGTACATACATTCACTGTTGTATAATAGATAAAATTATCCCCAAAACCTACCGTCTTTTATATAGGTTTCCTCCAGGCGGTGCAATGTCCGTTTCTTTTATCTCAGATCGTGGGTGGATGAACGCTTGGCCGTGGAGAAAAACAGCACAAAAAAGCGTTGATTCATAGCCTGAGACAATTACGTGCTTTTCGTTATCGGCCTCAGAGACAATGACAACCAGACAGCAGCAACCCGCTTTCTTGATTAACCTAATTTTATTGTCTTCCATATTGCCCTTTAACCCGAATTAAAATACTGTAACTTTTCACAGGAGCCAATCATTCCAAAAGCTTATAATCACTGATATGTTATCATGAATTATCACAGGTTAGAACTGAACGTATCGCACATAATTCCTTGCATCGAACTGCGTTAACAGTTTCGAACTTTTAAAAATCTCAGAAAAGTGCATAAACCGTATGGAGTCCCTATGAAATTCACAGCAAAGCTTTTTACGTCGCACCAAGGCAACACTGAACTCTCACAGAACACTGAAACCGAGAAATAAAGTTTGGCCGAAAAACGGCTAAGAACACGAAACATGACAGGATGGAATTAAATGTCACCTTGTTTCGGGCAATTTCTAAACTGCGGTCAATAACGTCGACAACTAGCATTGTGATTCTTCATTCTATTCGTTCTTAATTTTTCTTTTCGCATTCAAGACATAAGCCATTTGTATTCCCTTCATTTAAGTTCATTTACACTTTCATACGTACTATTCGAAAGGCATCTGGCCCCTTCTCATACAAATACCTCCCACGAATTCGTGTAAGAGAATTCGCACATGCCATGTCTATACTGCTAGTTTTATTTGATCGGAAGTCAAAAGTGGAGCTAGTTTTGCTAACGGACAGTGTATGGTGTTGTCTGGTTTCTTTTACGGTGCCGTTGTGCGAACAGCAGAGTTCTTTTTTTCAAACTAAACATGATGGAAATCATGAAGTCGCGATGTTCACTAATTACAAATGACGCTGCCGACAACCAAAATGGCTACATGAAACATCAATGTAATGCATTACCAAGCACCGAAATAATGCAAATGACTATTTTTTTCTCGACACTCAGAAAGTAGGCTAACTTGGTTTTCATAAAAACAGCCGATTTCCAATTTTAAAACAGTTGATGGTGCAAGTAATACACATGACGAAAACACAAAATATACATATTTTTCTGCGAATTGCTAATTCATTTGCATATGTGTCTGCGCATTCATTTGCATTGCGTCTTGAAACTGGTTATCGTTACACATAATTAATTTCATTTATTTTAATCCGTAAAATGAGTTTTCTGTTTTGTGATGTATTTCTATTTCCGAGGTTCAGTATAACTAATATCAATTTTCAGTTTCCGAAGTAAGCAAGACCCCTGGAAAATTGAATTACTCGTCATTTCGAGTAATGTGAGTGGGTAAGTTTGTAATACCGATGAACTTAGGCATGCTACTTGTAAGGTCTCCAATCCAACATTTCACAACGAGTTTCCCCCCAACAAATGAGAACGAAATAGAATGCGAAACATGAAGAGACTTCCCTTTACACGTATTTGCTTTGACATAACGCAACCAAATAGGAGCATAGAACATTCTCAACGACCGGTGTCCGTTAAGAATTTTAACAGGCCACTGTTAAGAACAATCCAAAAAATTAATTGTAGCTAAAAATGGCGAAAAAGTAGTATTCTAAAGAAAGTACTGATTTCTATGATTTTTTCTTAAAAGAAAATACTATTTTGATAAGCACTGAACGACAAACGGCCAGAACCACAAATAACGGATTCGGATCGATGTAATGTCGGGTATGGCCTCATCTTCTAACGTCAGGGCGGCCGTTATTTTGTTCAGTAACACTTTAGCCGAACGACTTAAGCAACCATTACTGATTATATTTTCGTGTAGTAGATGTTCGAAGTTTCTACCGTAAAAATGCATACATATATTTAATGACGTGGAGCACATAAATCAGGCCCCTCCATATAACACACGTCGCAGAACGGACTTTAGCGAACCTTTTCGACCTTCGGTCTGGAGGGTGCACCTCCCGGCCGGGCCCTCGACGAGGGGCCACTTGGCGTTAATGGATTACGAAACGCTCCGGGCGACTCTTTGACTCCGGGGGCTGCTACGTGCGGACAAATATCATTCAAGGACGAGGGGAAGGAGTAATAAAAGAGTCTGCGAAGTGGGGAAAATAGCTACGGCACACACACGTTTCCAATGCCAAGGCCACGCGGATCACCTTCAGCAACCGGCACCGACATCGAGGAAAAAATAGATCGACCCATAGTTTACAACCACGCCGTTCTCGTAATTAGGGTGAAGACACCAGCAGTGACCAAAGCAAGCGCAAAATTCGAACGTCTTTCTGAATGAAAACCCAGAGTCTTAAATACAAAAATTTTTGCAATGTTTTAAATGTCAGATTTCAATGAAAAACTGATATACATCGTACTTATAAATACGCTATCTTCTATCCGAGCAAAACAATGTCAAGAAAAACAGTTTTTCAGAAATTGTTGAAAATGTCAGAGAGACTACGTAAATTACCCCAAAATTAAAATATCTTCATGATCTCCGGAACGGCACAACTAATCTTACTCCGGACGTATTTAACAAGTTTCAGCTGAAAAGCTTCTAATCTAACAGAATTATGCGCGACACCTTGATCCATCCATACATCCAAATCTATTTTCGGGTACAAATTTGCGTGTATCTTTTACCAGCACGAATCATCTTTGGAACAGCACTAATAAACCTTAATGCTGACGTATGTGTGAAGTTGCAGCTGAAAACAACCTTAAATACGGACTTTACGACCGATATCCAAGATCATACTGTTGGGGTGATTCCAATACTCTTCCTACCCAATACTATAGTTTAGGGAGGAAAAATGAAATAACTATATAGGAAAACAAAAATCAGTACCATTTCACCACTGCGATTACATCGCAGCACGAGACGTTTACACACCATAAAACAATGTTTAATTCCTATTTTGCAGCCAATTTTGTAAAGGAATATTTATCAAAAATGAAAAAATAAAACCTTCTTCAGTCGAAGTCGGAGCTAATAGCATTCTTCTGCCCTTCGTCCAAGAATAGTCAGGAAATAATACTACTTTGCTGCACAACGACTACAGGTCTACAAAAAGCAGTTTACTTACAAACATCTACCATTCTAAGACATTTCAGACACTAAATTTTCAGACAAGGAAATAATAAAAAAATAACTGTTATATAAAAAACAAAATAAGTCTCACATGTGTTTTCGGAACAATTTAGCCCTTACAATATCCCGTACGTGGTGTCATTAAGCTCGGTATTCGCCCTTCCGGAATCCGTAAACTTACTCGAGCGGGAACGGAAGTGCCTTTCTGAACGCAACCCTTGTTACACGGCAGCAACTCCGCTGTCCAGCGCATTCCGTCGCAGGGGCGGGGCACAACAAACATCCATTTAATTACGAGTATGCGGGGAAGTTGTGGCCAACGTTCAAATTGGAGTATACAGACGTTTGAAGATCGACAAGTTCATAAATAATTTATACAGTTCACACGGATCCTCGAAAAAAAATTAAGGCAATGAATAGAAATATGAGTGATATTTTTATTCCCCGCCAGCTATCACAGCCGGCAGGACGGGACAAGCTCTAAGCTCGCGATTAGTCTCTCGCATAGTAGTGTAGTTCATGTGTGTGTGTGTGTGTGTGTGTGTGTGTGTGTGTGTGTGTGTGTGTGTGTGTGTGTGTGTGTGAGTAAGTAAGAGATGAGGATAGAACAAAGAAAAATAAGAAGGAAATATCGCGCGCGGTCCGAGGCCCGTTTTCTGCAACGGCATTAACTAGCGGAGAGACCACGAAAACTAACGATCAGAGTAGCTGGCCGCTAGACAGCGGCTGAAGCCGACACAGCTCTGGAGCTAGTGTGGAAAACCCAGCACTTATTGGGGCTCGATCAATAGGACGTCCCCGGTGAGAAACGTTACAATAGCAATGGCTCTCGCGGAGGAGTGGCTTCGACGGAGAGACGCCATCAGGGATGGGGAGGGGTGGGGTAGAGTGGGGCGGGGCGAGAGAACTCACCTAAAGACGGCTCCACACATTCGGCAATCGTCGAGCAGCTGACGTGTTCAGCAAATGTTCGCTCCTTTTGATGTGTCCAGAAGACCAACACGCGGTGGGTAGGGCGAACTCCGAAATGTTTGTCATTCGGAAAGTAGCAAGCAACTCACCCACACTACTCGGGATTCGGCGAGCGGTTGCTCGGTGTTCGCCGAATAACGAGTGTGAAGCCGCCTTTAGAATTTACTGTTTCAGTCCCGACGTCAGTTTTAATGAGGATTTTGTTTCGGACTGGGAACTGCAGGAAGGAAATTGATGATGATGATGATGATGATGATGAGTGATAAGTAACTTGCAGTGTTGCAGGTCTCCGCCAAGGAGTCCGTGTGAAGGAGCTTTAAAAGAAGCGCAGAAATATCTTCCATAGTTTTTCCTTTCGGTGTATTATAGATTTTTTGACTATTCTACTCATTCTATTGATTCATTTGACTCCCAATGTTTCATTGTTTCACTTCATAGATTTAACTTACGGAATTGTCACCCGTCACTTTGATCGAACATTGTAAGAAGCTCGGAAAGCACTTCCATCACTGAATTTTATCCTCCGCAATAAATATTTTTCGTTTGACGTTCTTATTTCAGCAGTGTTATTCGAGAAACGGGAATCACCCGACTGCATGCCGAGTTTAGTTTCCCCTCTCCCTCACCCTCACTTTCCCAGCTAAACCCCCTTTACACTACGTTACACGAGAAGCCATAGCCCGACTACATCCCTTTTCGTTCATCAGGTGTTTCGGAAGAAGTAAAAGTTTTAGTTCAGTTTGCATTCATAAGTAGCACATATAGATTTCGCACTAGTTCAGAGAAAAACTTGAACATATGTGAACATGACAGAATCTTCGGAATTGTGTTCATTAAGCTACTGAGGTAAGAATATGCTCGTGATAAATGGTTTCACATTTTGTTTTCATAATGATTTAAGTGTGGTTTTCAACGTTGACAGTGCTCTAGAACACTCAAATGCTTCTAGAAAACAGACAAAAGTGAATAAATTATAATTGATCAATTTGAGTGCAAGGAGACCACGTGAATAGTAGAAATCATTCCATATACTGAAGATTGATAGATTTTTTCGTGTTTCCGGGCGCGTCAACTGCTTTGGTCATTAGTCCCGTAAGTGTAGTGCATGTCTCGGGAGATGGAGGTGATCTTCCGCCGCTGGATGGCGAGATCCGGCGCCGACCTATCGTCGGCTAGCGGGGTTTCCCCCTAACCAGGACTCTCCCACCAGCGGGGCACCGCCCCAGCCGGGACAAGCTCTAAGCTCCCGACCGGTTTCTCGGAATATGTGGTAGTGTAGTGCATGTTAGTGCACGTGTGTGTGTGTGTGTAAAGGGAGAGGATAGGACACGGAAGAGGAAGGAAAGATCGCGCGCGGTCCGTGGCCCGTTTGTTAGGGAACTGCTCCGGCATTCGCCTGGTGTTGATCGGAGAAACCACGGAAAAGTACCGATCAGAGCAGCCGGCCACTAGAATTCTCCTCCAGACAGCGACTAAATTCGACCTAGCTGAAAAGCTAGTGTCAAAAATCCTGCCGCCGTGGGGAGTGGGAACCTAGAACCTCCCGATGAGAGGCGCTGCAGTGACATCAGCTGATGCACCGAGCTACCGCTCGCATATACCGAAGAGAAAAATAGAGCGGGATGTAGTGGGGGAGGTAGGTGAAGGGCTTAGCAAAAGTTGAGCGCGCGATGCAGTGGGTTTCCGCAGCAGACAGGCGCCTCGAGTGACAAGAGATCCGGCGCGAACCGCAGTGACGCAGAGCGGGGCGTGGCGTGGCGGGGCGGGCGTGTGGTTTTGCGTTAAACCTGTTATCGCCGGACTCCGCGCGGGAGCGAAGGCCGCCGCCGGCCGCGGCCTCTCTCGCACGGCAGCGCGCCGCCCTTTGATACGCAGCGCAACCCAGCGCACGTCACCCCCCACCCACCCACCTCCGCGAGGACCACAGTCCACTCCGCTGCAGCCACAACAACGCGCACCCACTCGGCATCCACATCAACACCTTTTAGTCACGCACGGTGGAGATGACCAACACATATCTGCACACATTTATTATAACTATCCTTAACTGTTTTATTTATCTATTTATTTTTACAATTTCAAACGGAACTACGAACAATAAAATAAACGTTAACTGTTAAATGTATACAGTGCTTCATGCTTTCGCCCACTCAATAAAAAAAACAGAGGACTTCGTTCAAAGGAACAAGTTCAATGTTTTGCTGTTGATTAATATATTATAAAATACTTAAAAAATAATCGGTGGCAGTTGTATGTATAATAAAACAAAGATTCCGTTTGATACATCATCTTATTGAAAGTTGTATCGCGCTTTCACGACTCCTAATGTGTCATGGTACAAAAGTTATACTCCTTTCATTACGAAGATCGTATTCAACATTTTCTTTACTTTCTCGGATACTGCTTACGCGGTATTGTAATGCTGCGGGAAAAACGGGGATTTTTCCATAGAAATACTCTTAATAACAGGCACTGGCAACGAAAAAATTATGATTAGATTATGTTCCTATATATGGTAAATTACTTCCTCTAACACGTTGTGCAGCCATAACTCACGTTTGCAAAAGTAAAGAATGTACAGTGCCCACTAACAGAATGTTACAGAATCTTATGAATAGAAAGAAGGACCAACTGGAATTCTCCAGAAAAAAAAGAACTTAAAAATACAAAACTCCTAATAATCTCTTTGGGAAGCTGATCTCGGCAGGAAATCCGTTCACTACAGAGCTGCCGACGAAAAGCGAGGGCTTCAGTTTCTCCTTTCCTCCTATCATCTCCAGTTTCATGTTTTTCTCTGCGAACGAGATCATACCGTCCGCAACTGTCCTCTTGAACGCTTTTGTTTCCGAGCGGCTGCACACACTCGTGGGCAGAACACCAACAGAGTTCACGCGTTCATAGTTCACAATCCACATGTGGCGGCGGCCAACGTGAATCAGTGGACTGCTTTGTGGCGCAACGCTGACCAACGGAGTCCACGCGAGTGATCCTTGCACATTCCCTGACGTCAGAAGGCAAATTTTAAAGACGCTCCTAGAAACAGTTTCACTTCAGCTGCGTGTAAAATATTTCCAATGAGGTCACTATACAACTTTTTGAAACGAGAGCAAAAAAACAGACGCTACGAAAACGCGTTTTTTTTTAGTTCTCTACGAAAACACGTTCTTTACGAAAACACGTAGAACGTATCACCCACCGCACGGCCGCAAAGCCCGCGCCCGCCCCTGGCCTTGAAAACGCGCTGCTGGCTTGGCGCACTTCGTTTTATCTCCCCTCCCCCTCCCCCCTCCCGCGGTTACAAAGTCACCGAGTGGCAGAAGACAACGAGGAGTCCTTCCTCCCGCTCCGCCCCTTTCGAAACTTCCGATAACACTTCTTTGATGGGCCGGGTCGGGCAGTCTGCCTATCCGTTACGAGGCCCATGCCATAGAGCACTGAAGATGATAATTTCGTGTTTCCAGGAGCGTCAACTGCTATGGCCAACAGTCGTGTAAGTGTTGTGCGTGTTTTATCACGGGAGGTGGCAGGTTGTTCCCAACCTGGATGGTGAGATCCGGCACCGACCTACATGTCGACTAGCGTTTTCCCGCATCCACGTCTCTCTCATAAGCGGGGCTCTGCCCGATCCGCGACAAGCTTCAACGTAAGCTGCCGACTGGCCTCGTAGTAGTGAAGTGCATGGAAGTGTGTGTGTAAGGGGGGGGGGCGATAAAAAGGAATAGGAAGCAAAGATAGCGCGCGGCCCATGGCCCATCTGTTGGGGTTCTGTTTCGGCATTCGCCAGGTGTTGATGGAAGAAGCCATGAAAAAGTACCGATCAGAGCAGTCGGCCGCTAGAATTGTCCTCCACACAGCGGCCGAATTCGACCTAGCTACGCAGGTGGTGTGGGAAGTGCTGCCTCCGTGGGGAGGTGACGTGACGTCAGCCGATGCCCTGAGCCACCTGACCGCCCGCCCATTGGAGGCGTGCCCGCCGCGCTGGCGGGGCGCGTGGCGCGGGGCGGTGGGAGAACGGGGGCCAATTCTTTTTTAGCGGCGCGCGCTCACCGGCCGAGCCCCCAAGGCGCCTGGCCGCCGCCTCCCACAGCGGGGGCGACGGACGAGCCCCACGTCAGCCTCGCCTTCTTCGCCAGCGCAAGCCTTCCAATACTAGCACGCCCGTAAATAAATGCTACGCTCAATGTTTTGTTATTATCAGGAGTCGTATACAAGCAAACCTTACGCAAAACTATGCACTTACGCTGGTCTAAGATACGAAACACCTACCATTTGCGCGAGAAATGCTGTGAGATACCCATGACGTGGCACTTCAAGACATTCTTCATATGAATACGGACTATAAAATTAAAACTTTATATGTCGTCCTTATGTTTGACTACTTGATCTACTTAACACGTCCTTATGTTCGACAACTTGCGCAATAAATATATATCTGCTATAGTTTCAAATACACGAAATGCTGCATCATTCTTTGTTCTCATTTTACACATTTGAATTAAAAAAACGCAGAATATTCGTCACATATAGCCTCATTTCGCGCCAAGCCAGCCATACGCTTAAAATATCTCCAGAAGTAATTGCAGCTGAGATATCGTCCGCATACACGGAGACCAAAAGTTCTGTGTAAAACAAAGGATTATTCGAGAAATTTTAAATTACGGCTGTCAAATTGGTACAAGAATGGAGAAAACTGAAGTATCAGCTAGCACAGAGCGCAATACTTGTAGAAAAAATGCGTATCACGACCGGAAAAAGTTCTGGGGGAGTGTACTAAATCTCAAAAAGTGATTAAATTTCTTAAAAGAGTTTGGAAATAAATGGAAAGCCTTTTGAAATTTTTTAGCGAATGCAAATTTGACATTTTTGGCTCTGCCGGAAGGCCCACGGTGCACCGCGTAATGCAGAATCGGACCCTCGAAATCCTGAGCCTATAGTGAAAGCTAGAGGCGGTTTCGTAATTGCCTGGGAGTGCGAGTTCAACGGTGGGTTGACTGTACGTCAGCGAAAGATCACAAGATGTACAACTCGTATTATATCACCAAGGAAAATCTTCACGATAGTGCGCTGCACATGGGACTTTGACATATCTCAGAAATTAAACAGGACAATGAACCGAAGCACACAGCCTTCGTACTCCCTTGCGGCTTATCTACTTCATCAAAACACAAACTCGTCCACATCCATCCCACCACACTAACCATACAGAACTTATGTGGCCTATTCTTGGAGGGGGAATAGAAGTACAGTTAGACTAAAGAATAAGATTCCAAACCCGCTCTCCTCGCAGAATGGAGTTAAACTCTGCCGCAACTATGGTAGAGTTGGTGGAATCCAAGTCGCGATGCCAGGAGGTGATACTCCCGACCATCACGTATCGCATTCGTCCGCGCGACCCACAAAAAACTGCCGCCCACCGCCTGCTTAGCTCTACAGAGACATCTCGTCGACCACCCTGCACACTCTAACCTTAGGATTTCTCGCTCACATCTAGCAGAGGCAATGGATGCTGTTTATGAGCCGTTTCTGCCAGTGATTGAGAAGTCGTTTATAGACGGGGAATCCAAGGCTCGTTAAGATTGTAATTTAAGTGAATATCTTTATTAACACTTGATCAACTGGAGCTAATCTTTGATGCAAGATGACAATATTTGGTATCGATTCAGTCAAACTTTACTAGCGTATCTAAATCCCCACAAAAATATCAGAGTTTGGAGATTAAAGAAAGCAAACTGCAGTGTCTGACCCTGGTTTTTGTGAAAATCAGAAAAATGGATTAATTTTGCAAAATCATCAGAAACAAAACTGATAAGGTAAAAGAATTTGAAAAAAGTATTTTCTAACCATTAATTAAAATTTATCGCTGACCTTAAATATTTCTGCTGAAGAAAATGGTTATTAATCGTTCTATATAATAAGGTATTGCAATTAAGACGAATATTCGAAATAGCTTCAATAAACATATTTTGCATGCATTTCCATGCGTAACATACCGTCAAGTGAACTTTTAGTGTTGCAACTGAAAGAAGCGATCTCACCGGATGACTAATAGAGCGAAGGAAGCGTCTCGTTCTTATTCTATTCTATGCAACTACGCAACACTAATGAAAACCGTCAAAGAACAAATCTCTTCACGTCCAAGAGAGAGTGAGAAAGCTCTTTGGTTTAGTAAACAAACGGCGTCGTTCCTAGTTTGAGGCGGAGAAGAGAAGAAAGGAAACGCGAAAACTGAGTGAAGCAATCTTTAAAAAACAGGAAACCCTCACGTAATGGAGGAAAGTAACTCCTCAAAACATAAGTATCGGCGAAGGAGGCATTTTGACTCGCATGTTAATTGTGGTTGGTGAGTCAAGTTAACCAAGTTATACCTACATTGCTTCCATCTATGTATTTTGTTGTTGTTGTTGTTTTTGTTGTTTATTCTGGTTACTAATCGAAACCTCTTTGAAAGGACATATAAAATGTACTGGCTGCATGATATTTTTATTTTGTTATTTGTTTCTACACGTAGTTAGACTGAAATGTTGCAGTTGCAATTAATACTAATTGTATTAATTTGTTTTCAGGGAATAACGCATTACACACCGTCACATATTAAATATATTTGATTAAAGCAAGAAAAACACGTGGACGTACCGTGACTTTAAAGTGACGGAAATATTTGATAATTTATAGTTGATAGACAGCTGGGATTGGTTAAAGTGTGAACCAATTCTTCATACCATTGGATACACAGCACAAGTCAAGACAAGGAACTTCATTAGTTATTAGCGTTCATTAAACAAATGACAATTGTTTTGCCTTGCAATGAAGCATGTCGTAACAATGAAAAAAGAAAACAAAAGGACTGAAGGAATTCCCAAATGGTTCGTGTAAGGCGATTTCTCCTAGAATGAAGCCGACAGGGGGCTCGTCCTATCGCAAGAGGAGATTGGGCAGACGCGCGGCGTTGAGGAAAAGAGGTGGCGGTGGCGGTGGTGGCGGTGGCGGTGGTGGCGGTGGCGGTGGTGGCGGTGGTGGCGGCGGTGGCGGTGGTGGCGGCGGTGGCGGCGGCGGCGGCGGGAGGGGGCGGGAGGGGGCGTTTGGAGGGGACTTCGTGCGGTGTCATTCGCCTTCCACTTCCACGCGCCTCGCGCCGCGGAGCGGAGTGGCGCGGAGAGCCGGGAATGGAAGGGGCGGGGAGCCGCACGGGGCCAAGGTCGCCTGCTCTTGCTCCTCCACATGGCCTCACTGCCGCGCCACGCGGTGCGAGAATCGGGGACATTACCGCTTTGGCCCTGCTGACGAAAAAATCTCGTTTCTAAATGCAGTAAATTACTTCCTCTTAACACGTTGTCTAGTCTGAATCCACGTTTTGGGGTTCCTTCATATCGGAATATCCACTGACGGCAATTTTTTTTTTCTGTCCGCCTGTCTGTGCGTCTGAGGTCAACGCTAACGCCTATGCCGTTCTGAGTATTTTCTTCAAAAATTTATATTCTCCGATCAATGTAGTCGCGGGTAAGGTTACTTACTAAGAGTTCGTGGGCACTGCGTCCACAACTAACGCAATATTTCAAAGTAAGAGTGGTACAAATTGCTCCGGGTGGCTGTACATCACTGGATACCTGGCACTGACAGTCTTCTGAAGAAGTCAGTTAACACTTATTGGTCGAAATTTAGCTATGTGAATTCACATTTGTTATTAAAGCGAAGACATGAACCATTAAAATGAACACGTCAGATTTCATATTGACAACAGTCATATTAATCATTTTAAATCTAAGGTTTCTTGATTTCGTGCAATTGTAATCGTGTTCCCTTGAAAGTGCAATGACTGCATCAGCTTTCTATGTTCAGCTTAGGAAGTTTATCCGACGGAGATACGGGTCAGTTAAAAGAGCTGATCCTCCGTAAAAGAAAATAATGATCTTACAGACTTGTTCATACGTAATATTTCACATTACTGCTACATACCCTGAATACATGAATAAAAAACACAACACTACACGAAAACAAGTAAAGAATTCGCTGTTCAATCATAGTCCTCCCCTCTTGGGAGAAATATTCATTCAGGGACTATTTTAGAAAGAAAACAACACGAAATACTAAGAATTTGTAAAGAATATAATCATAATTCAAATGTCGGTTGTTTGATAGAACAAATTTGGCGAACATATTTTCGTACGTAGCCTTGCGTCCTTTTCGGGCTTATAAAGTTATATAAAAAGTATCGATTAAATACGTTAAATTTGTTTCTTACAAAATTAGGTTCAATTATCTTCAACCAGCTGAATCAGGTCGAAACAATTCGTACGTATTCGTCGAAACAATTCGGCTGAAAGATCACAGCGTGTTACCGGTGTACTCGTAGGAGCATTGAAATCATCAGACGCTCTATTTTTTAGAATTCTTCCAGAATATCCCGGATGGAATCCGCTGGGAAGTGACGCAGGAGACTTTATCTCGTCGAGAGGAATGGGATGAGCCGTTTATCACATCGTTAGGTGCCGCAAGTTATCCAAAATTCAATTTAGTTACTTAAAATACCCCCCCCCCAAAAAAAACGAGATTTTGGTTATATTTCTAAAAGTTTCTTGCATGTCTCTAAAGAAATAAAGATCTCTTCCCCAACAGGCGCCCGAGAAGAGTCGAGTGACACACTCATTTGTCACGATTGACGGACCGGAGAGGGCCAACCGCGTCACTAAACTACTATATATACATATGGATTGTTATTTAAGACTGGGGTGTATTGCGAATTCAGTTGAATGAGTGAGAAGTGGATAGTGCGGCGCCTCTTCGATGTTCGGCGATTCCGGGCTGTTTGTTCACCTTCGACGTTCATTGACAAAATTCGATCAAACTAAATCACTCGTGAAAAGTCAAGGCTTTATCAGCGGGCCCTCCAGCACATTCCATTGCCCGAAGAATTCGCTTTGCAGAGCAATGCGAACGCTTTTGCGGAGCCAAGGCGAGAGGAGTCCAGGGGGCAGCCCTACTCCATGAGTGTTTATTTAGATGATGCGAGACTCGGGCCAACAGGCTCGCTCTTCCGTCTGGCCACGCAAATTTCACTACGCTCCTTTCACCATCTAGCGGAGAAAGAAGGTATTATCTTGCGCGACGAAACAGGCGAAACATTTGAATTTAGCTCAGAGGGGTTCGTTTAGACTTGAGGATCTTTAAAATGCCGCAACTCTACTACAAGGGACAGCCGGCTTTACTTCCCCTCCGAAGGAAGGCGTGAGAAGAATTTTTCCGCCCTTAAAAATCCACGGCTTCGATCGGGTTTGAGCCCGACAGCCCTGTACGCTCACCGTTATACCACCGAATCCTCAAAGGTGTTTAGGGAAACTTCTGCGTACAATACGTCCGTGTCAACCATTTGTTGCTTGTAGTTAAACTTGTTCAGTGCGTCGTAGATTCCTGTTAACGGTGACGCTTACACGCGTATTCCACTTTCCGGGCGCGGGCGCGGGCGCGGGCGCGGGCGCGGGTGCGGGCGCCGGGAGAATCGTAAATGTTACGCAGCCAGGTAGACTTCGCCATGAATCTGTCACTGCGACATTGGCCCGCTGTGATGTAACTGTTGTGCTTGTCATCGCTGGGGTTTAGTGGTGTAGCTTGACGTTCAAAAGTTTTGGATATTTAGAATTAAAAGTACTTTATTTTGACTCTTATTTTACATTTTACATGGAAAACGCGTTGCGATCCAAAATACGATTTTTGTTAATATTGGATATTATGGGATGGTTTACCTTGCAACGAAAGAGTATTTTTCAGAGATACATGTTGCAATCTAGTTCATCAGTGCTCTGGGCCACGCTCTCCTTGACATGAATTGTGACAAGGCTGTAAAAGCGTATCCTTAGAACGAACGCTGCCCGGCTGGAAGTGTGTGGCTAAGACGATGAGTCCAGTGTTTACCCTCGGCAGAGGAGTCGGAGGAGGCGAGTAAAGAACAGGTGTGTATGGTAGTGAATTTTCTGTGGCAGCGTTTTGCCTGTCAGTGGGGCGAGAAGGTCGCTCGAGGAAGTGAAAGGTTTGTCACTGGCGAAAGGAAGACTTGTCTTTTCCAGCTGCTTCCTCCTTCCTTTCGACGTCCTTCACCTTCACCCCCCCCCTTGAACGCACCGCCCAGCGTTGGAGTTCATGAGCCCGTGAACGGTTCCTCCCGCAGCAGCGTCTCTTAACTGGAAGTCCTAGGTTTTTTTTTGATTGATTCTTTCGTGTTTCCGGGCGCGTCACCTGCTTTGGTCATTAGTCCCGTCAGTGTAGTGCATGTTTTTTTCTCGAGAGATGACGGTGATCTTCCCTCGCTGGATGGCGAGATCCAGCGCCGACCTACCGTCGGCTAGTGGGGTTTCCCCCTAACCAGGACTCTCCCACCAGCGGGGCACCGCCCCAGCCGGGACAAGCTCTAAGCTCCCGACCGGTCTCCCGGAATATGTGGTAGTGTGGTGCATGTTAGTGTGTGTGTGTGTGTGTGTGTGTGTGTGTGTGTGTGTGTAAGGGGAGAGGATAGGACAAGGAAGAGGAAGGACAGATCGCGCGCGGTCCGTGGCCCGTTTGGTAGGGTACTGCATTCGCCTAGTGTTGATCGGAGAAACCACGGAAAACTACCGATCTGAGCAGCCGGCCGCTAGAATTCTCATCCTGACAGCGACTAAATTCGACCTAGCTGAAAAGCTAGTCGAAAATCCTGCCGCCGTCAGGACTCGAACCTAGGACCTTCCGGTCAGAGGAGCTGCAGTGGCTTCAGTTGATGCATTGAGCTACCGCTCCCGGTTGGAAGTCCCAGGGCGCGAGTACCGACGCGACGGGGCGGATTTCCCCCGCGAGCTATTTAAGCACGTGTGTGTTGTGTGTTTGTCGGTCCATGTCTCGTGTGCCTAAAGCGTTCTGACGATTTTCTCCAAAATTTATATTCCCCAATCGATCAGGACGAACTGCCAGTTTTGAAACGGATACTTTGATTTTTGAGGGTACTTTAACATTTAATCCTCAACATTTTCAAGCTTTTCTCAAGTGGCCACAAATTTTTTATTAAACTTTGTCGTCGGCTAGCCTAAAGGATGTTTAAGAGTCGTACGGGTCTCATTTTTTGTTTACAAAATCCCTGATTTTTAGTAAATTGTTCCGAAATTTCAGCATTTTTTTCGGCGTCTTCCTACAACTTCAATATTGGAGATTAAGATTTTCCTAATTTCAATATGTTATTCAGTGACATATCTAAGAAGATCAGATAGAATTTTGCGAAAAGGAGTACTTGTATACGTTTCTGTTGTAGCAGCTGTATGCCTTTCGGTTAATAATCTGTTATTTAAATTGTAATGGGTCCAGGAAAAATGAAGGCCTGGGAGAGTTTAACCACGCTTAGGAATGATTTAGTGAAGTGTAAACACTGGAAAGCAGCTAAAATAAGGAAAAATTCGTCATATACGTTTCAACTTTTAAAGCTGAAATATCCACAGATAATGGATGAAGAAGGCCATTCGGACAATCTACGCCCTGTAGATACTCGTTTTTATCTTTTAATTGATGCCAAAAATATAACAGGTTTTGCCATCGTACAGGACTGTTTATTCGACTTATTTGATTAATTCTTACTTTACAACCAATTAATGGTTCAATCAAAATTGGTTATTTCTCGATTACAATTAATTTATTACAATTGAAAGACAGTTTTGCCATCGCGTGCGACAAGTGAGATTTTTCTGTCAAGACCGGCGAATGGAGTCGTGTTTGGAACAGAAATAATATATGCGCCCTTGAATGTGCTAATTGATAGGCGAATATGCGAATTGATCACGCTCGAAACACAAGAATTGCAGCTGTGTTCTTGAATGTAGGAGCATCAAAATCTACTGCACTTGCGTTATTACTCTTGAAACGGACTGACAGAAATTGCATTAAAACAATCGTGGACGCTCGAGAGAAGAAGTACAACAAATGAAATGGAATAGACAAAGACATTTATAAGCATTCACTACAATACACGAGGATTATGATAAGCCTTCGACATTGCAATTTAGTATTAAAGTCGCAGCTTTTCAGTATTAAGCCTGGAAAAGACACTGCATACTCAACTCATCTTAACAAGAAGGGGGGGTGTATGATTTCCTTTCCGGCCTTCATACTCCGACGCTGTGACTTGTTTAATGCTATACTGAGGTTTTCTATAATATTCACACACTGCATTTATGAAAAGTGGACGTCTTTCCCAGCAGTTTCATCGGAGAAATTAATTTTTTCCGTATAGGAAATCTGACGTGAAACCCACAACAAACCTCACAGATCTCTCCACATGTGACAAATATATATTTTTCCCTAGCACTCTCCAACAAATTTTATTCATTTTCCTAGCATTCCCTTCTTAGGGAAAGTACGAGATTATTCACACTAAATGCATTATATGCTTTTGCTTGGAAGTAAATATTTTACAACTTACTTTAGACTCGAAATACGTACGAAGTTTACTACTTCGCCCTGCATTGCTCTCGTTCGCCGCTGTCGTTTACTCATCTCGCAACGTCGCGAGACAATTCGTGAAGGTGGTACGATAAAAGATCAGATCTAAATCGTCTATTACTAGTCGCAAATGCGTGAAAGTCGCTAGGTGGATACGGTGCTTTTGGGGGTCAGAACTGTTAACTAGTTGTGCTACAACGGTACCTACTTTCTCGCATTGTTTCCAACTTCTGCAATTTGCAATCGTCCGACGAAAAAACATGCACTACACTTACGGGACTAATGACCAAAGCGGATGACGCGCCCGGAAACACGAAAAAAAATCAATCAATCTATTCTAAGCGTCCCTAGTCGTGTCCGGGGTAAATATTTTAAGTAAAAATTTGGAGCCATTTTTAAGAAAATTTTGAAAATGTTGGGGCTTCATGTAAAGTATCCCCCAAAATCAAAATGCTCTTTAAACTCCCAG
The DNA here is from genome assembly GCA_011170035.1 of Teleogryllus occipitalis. NCBI lineage: Eukaryota > Metazoa > Arthropoda > Insecta > Orthoptera > Gryllidae > Teleogryllus > Teleogryllus occipitalis. The sequence goes on from BLKR01002561.1 coordinate 131,970, forward strand.
GCATGTCAAAACGAGCCACTTGCCCGCCTGGGAAGGCCGGCGCTCCTGCGGTCAAGGACAACTCCCTCTTGACTCGCTCTCGTTTTCCCTCGAAATCCAGAAAGGCATGTACGCGCGTACACGCCATGACGCGTGGCGTGGAATTCGTTTTCATACCTATGGACTTTTATTACGACCTCGCAAAGCACACACAAAACTTTAACAAGAAAATACCGCCCGAGTCGCCACACTACGCTAGGCAGCAATATTTCTTTAAATACGTTTGTGTTGCGTTAAATTGTGCTGTATATTTCTTGCATTGTCCCAACATCAAATTCATTGATTTTACGCAAATATATATTTTCCAGTTGATGAAATGACAAACTTGATAAGGAGAACCACATTTCCAGAATTGTCAGCTAAAGCATGAGAGAAAATGCATATGAATCAATTGCTATTAATAAACGAGATGTAATAATTTGTGTTAGAGGACCAATAGCGTAATGTACGTGACGTAGGTTGTAATGATAGGTTGCGTAATGTAATGACAGGTTGCAGCAACGCTCATGGATCTTGTCTACGCCGCGGCTTGTGGCGAAATGAACGACGAGTACAGTTCCGAGTTGATAGATATGTCTATACACGTCACCGCTACCATTACAAGTTTTAGTTCATCTCTACCGAACAAGGATTCGACCAATCCTTCCTATGCTATTAGGTGGAGCTCGCCTAATGAATCCAACATATCAAAAATGCAAATTTTTAACTTTCAAGAGTGTCCTGATTTATGCCAAATATATCAATACATCCATCACGTCGATTTCCAAACATTTTCCCATCGTCTTCTGACCTGTATTCCATATTCCTACAGATTTCTTTACACTTACTTTACAAAATCTGCTAAAAAATCCGCACCGCAAAAGCCAAATGCGAAAACTGCCACGGCAGTTTTTGACCCACCTTGATAAGTAAGTCATCCGATTTCACATATAATCCACAAACCTATCACTCTACGGCATACAATGCCTGGGATTTAAAAACGTAAATTAAAACCAATATAGCGTCTGCCGAGGGTCTGTGGGTCAAACAAAAAAAAAAAAAAAATTTTTTTTAAAGACGTTGCAATTTTCTTTTCAACCAAAACATCAACATGCTTTTCCTTAAGGCGCTAGTCGATTTGCGGCTCTTGCAGAAGTAGCACGTGATACCACCCCGTCTCTCGCCAGAACTGGAGGGTTGCCCACTGTATCAGCTGCACGGCGTCGGCACGACGGCGGAGTGGACGAAGCACGCGGTTATCACTGGGCGCGCTTATCACCCCACCCCCACTCCACTCCACACCACCAGGCGCGGTTTAAACATCCACGTTTCAAAGCTGGCTTTAATAACAGTTATTCGTGTGCAGCAAAGTTTAATTTGATTTATTAGTGATTCAGGATGCGTCAACTGCTAAGGTCATTAGTCCCCGATGAGTAGTGCATGATTTTGTCACGTAAGGTGGCGATGATCTTCCGCCGCTGGACAGCGAGATCCGGTACCAACCTACCCGTCGGCTGGCAGTTTTTTTCTCTCAACCAGGTTCCCATCAGCGGACACCGCCCCCACCCGGGACAGGCTCCCGGGCGGGCCTCACAGCACACGTGATACATGTAAATTGATTGATTGATTGATTTTTTTCGTGTTTCCGGGCGCGTCAACTGCTTCGGTCATTAGTCCCGTTAGTGGAGTGCATGTTTTTTCTCGGGAGATGGCGGTGATTTTTCCTCGCTGGATAGAGAGATCCGGCGCCGGCCTACCGTCGGCTAGCGGGGTTTCCCCCTAACCAGGACTCTCCCACCAGCGGGGCACCGCCCCAGCCGGGACAAGCTCTAAGCTCCCGACAGGTCTCCCGGAATATGTGGTAGTGTAGTGCATGTTAGTGTAAGTGTGTGTGTAAGAGGAGAGGATAGGACAAGGAATGGGAAGGACAGATCGCGCGCGGTCCGTGGCCCGTTTGTTAGGGTACTGCTCCGGTATTCGCCTGGTGTTGATCGGAGAAACCACGAAAAACTACCGATCAGAGTAGCCGGCCGCTGGAGTTCTCCTCCAGACAGCGACTGAATTCGACCAAGCTGAAAAGCGGGTGTCGAAAATCCTGCCGCTGTCGGGACTCGAACCTAGGACCTCGTGGTCAAGAGGTGTCTCGTTAAAGGCGATAAAACAGAAGACATTGTGAAAGATTCCTTTGTGTTTTTTAACCCATTGATGATGTTGCCGTATTTTGTTGTCATTTGGTTCGTTTGTCATAGTGTTCATTGACTTCTGTATGATACTGTTTTTTCGTTTTACATTCACTGTATTTCCAGGTTCACAATCCAAAACTGTGAAAATGTGTGTACATTTCCTTCAAAGACAGATCTTGCGATAAATTCTTTATTTTTTGAATATATGAGTAGTTTTCACGTAATCCTACGTGAATTTTCTAACCATTTATTTTATCAAAAATGGCTGCAAATTTGGTCTTTAAATTTTTCCCTCGATAGCAAAAGACGGGGGGAAAGTGGTGAGGGATCCCTTTCTGAGAACTCTTATTTTTGAAAATTGCAAAAAAACATTGCAAAATATCAATATAGTTAGTTGAAAATATCAATATTTTCTGACAAATTGGACAATTGATTAAGGCCATGTACTATGTTTTTTTTAAATAAAGTTTTCGCATAATTCCGGAAGTTAATGAAATTTTTTAAAATTGAGTAATCTCAGAAACTGCGTCAAAACTTTTATTTAAATAGTTTCATCGGATAGAGTACAAGGCACTTAAAAATGGCGTAGGTTTCATTTTCGGTGAACTTTCTAAATTTTCGAAAATTGCAAAAGTTAGAAATAATGCGAGAAAGTGAGTGCTAGTGCAGCACCTCTAGTTGCACACCCACCCACACACACACATTCACACATACCCTGCCCTTGTAACAATTTGCTACACTAACAAACCTTCCTATAACATGAACGTTTCATTTCGAATACTACTTTAAGCACAAGAGCAAGTTGAGTGCGTTTTCGACGGCACAAGCACGATAGCTCGCACGCGCAGCCACAGTTTTTTACAACCTTCGAGACATTGGACACGTTTATCGGATCTTGTTAAATACAAACTAACAAAATTGTAAAGGTTGACCGCAACCAAGCAACCAAGAATATTCTTGATATCTGTTTTGCTACTGGCCCCACGGCTAAGTATCAAAAGGAGTTAACCAAAAATATGTCAACAAACAAAACCCGTTCAATGCATTTTGAAAATATTTTGCCACAACCCTCAACTTCCCTCGCCTAGAAAATTGCGAGTTATTAGAACTGTACAGCAATGTCATTAACCCCTATAATACAATCCTATACCAACAATACTTCTCCTTAAAATTTTATAAGAGGATGAAAAAAGAGGGCAAGTTTCCTATCCCATTCCTAAGAGGACGTAGAAAACCATACATCATTAGTTCATTCCAGCCTCCTCCACTTCACACAATACTAGGTCGGTTACGGAAGTAACTCGCGCTCATTGGTTTCAGGGCGTCTCGCTCCGACTTTCTCGAAGGAAACGTGTAGATGGAACATCTGTATCCATAATTACTAAAGTAACTCATAGGAAAAATGCTTCCTCGCGAGAATCCGCTGGAAAGAAGTAGGGTGCGGCTTTCCGCTCCGCGGATTCGTTCAGAGAATACAACTGACCACGCGAAATCGACGACTCACCAACATCGTTCCGAGCCAGAGCGTCAAAGACAAAGCAGTCGTGCAGGCCTGCGTTAGAGGATCGCCTATTTTATTATTTATTTATCGTCAAAACAGTTCAAAGGTGGGTATGGTACTACGGAAAAGTGTATTCTATTCACATTTTCTTAAATTCTGGGTCCTCTACCCTAACCCATATACAAGTTGAATTATGAATGCCGGTGGGAACGGGCATTTTTAGCAAAAATTAATAAGAAAGTATTAGATTTACGAGGCATAGAAGGGGAAGAATGAAGCAAGAATCGGAAGCAGTTCTAATACCTGCCCAAGATCAGGCGTTGAGAACACGTCATTCTGAAAAAGCGGTTCTCAAAATTTCCCATGATGATGAATGTCATATGCCAGGAAGTAGAAACCATTGATCATATCGTCTTATCTTGTCCAATTCTAGCAATGTCCGAATACACGAAAACACACATGGTATGTACATCCACTGGCAGATTTGTACCGCCTCCGAAGTTCCAAACACAAGTGGTACCAAGTGGTACGAACACTCAACGCAAACCGGTGACGACTGTTTGACTGTGTACAATATTGTAAGACCAACAATCAAACTGATCGCATGATAGCGGGAAACAAGCCGGATATTATGTTCTGGTATTTGAAGAAAAACCTTTTTTACTTGATGCTGCAGTACCGTGCGATCAAACGTAATCAAGAAGGCAGAGAAACCTCTTAAATACAACAGTTTGGAAATCGAGATCAGACGAATGTGGGACCGGTAGCGGTAGCTCAGTGCATCAACTGATGTCACTGCAGCGCCTCTAACCGGGAGGTCATAGGTTCGAGTCCTGACGGCGGCAGCATTTTCGACACTAGCTTTTCAGCTAGGTCGAATTCAGCTGCTGTCTGGAGGAGAATTCTAGCGGCCGGCTGCTCTGATCGGTAGTTTTCCGTGGTTTCTCCGATCAACACCAGGCGAATGCCGGAGCAGTACCCTAACAAACGGGCCACGGACCGCGCGCGATCTGTCTTCCCATTCCTTGTCCTATCCTCTCCACTTACACTAACATGCACTACACTACCACATATTTCGGGAGACCGGTCGGGAGCTTAGAGCTTGTCCCGGCTGGGGCGGTGCCCCGCTGGTGGGAGAGCCCTGGTTAGGAGGAAACCCCACTAGCCGACGGTAGGTCGGCGCCGGATCTCGCCATCCAGCGGGGGAAGATCACCGCCATCTCCAGGGGAAAAACATGCACTACACTAACGGGACTAATGACCGAAGTAGTTGACGCGCCCGGAAACACGAAAAAAGCAATCAATCAAAAACGAATGTGGGGCGTAAAAGCCCAGGTCGTCCCGATACTTATCGGATCTCTGGGCTTTTTTCACACAAAAGTTTTGTAAGAACGTGCCTGAACTCCCACGTCATCCAAAAGACCGGGAAGGATCAAATATTACTTTAATGGGACCAGCACATTTCGCGCAAATTATTGCAGACACCGATAGTGCCTACTCCTGCTCCTTACAAAATTGGTTGCAACCCGGAGTAAACTTTATAATCTACCGACCCATAACATCTTTACCATTGAATAAGGGGAATAAATAATAATAATAATAATAATAATAATAATAATAATAATAATAACAACAACAACAACAACAACAATAACGCCGCCAAATACAAGAATTACACGTTAGCAAAAGCACAGGTTATCGGAGCTCTAGGATTTGATCCGCAAACCTTGTGGAAGAACTTAGCTAAACCTCCTAGTCATTCCAAAGACTGGATATTTACAAGATATTGCTTTCTTTAGAGCAGCCTACATGTTGCGCAAAGTATTGTAGAGGCACCAACAGTCCCTAGATCTGCTCCTTAGGAAGTTGGTTGCAACACGGAGTAGACTTGTAATCAAACGACTCATAACATCTTTACTCGTGAATTAGGGGAATAAATAATAACAACTTCGCCTACCACTAGCAAGACCACCTTCCTAGACCACCGCGGGCAGAGAAGGCGGAACGCCAACTATTTTGTGTTCATCCTGACGCTTTGCTGAGGCCAGTAGACATTTTTTTAAGGTTCTAAAAGCTGTTGAGAATCGATGAAGACCGCATCGCTCTGTGAAAGTATCCATCCGCCAGCCACATCAATCGGGCGCCACCGTTAAAACCTCGCAGTGGCAGTGGTTGGGGATTTGGAGAAAATCGTCTAAAGCGTTTGGGCTCTAGTGTTGAAGACAGGCGCTGAGACAGCCAGGCGGCGACGGGAGCTGCATTTTCTTTGGGAATAGGTGAGAGGAGTTAGGAAGGACATTATCTCTTCCCAGAAATTCGATGAATTTATAACGCCGCCTGTCACCACGCTTCGCGCCCGCACGGAAGGTCGAACGTTACCAGCGCGAGCGGATATATAGAGCGATTTTCCTAAGGATGAGCCAAAGTGACAGCTAGTGCTAGCAACATAACTGAAGGTTCTATGGGCGTCGTGCCCTTGAGCCCATTACACTCCCTTCCCGCATTCTTTCGTTTACAGTTGGCTAACTTGTAAATGGCTTCGACGCTTCCTTTTGTGATGTACTTATCCGACAAAAATATAGTGCGCCATGAAAAATAATTGAAATTAGGAAGTGCAGTGTTTATTTGCTCTTCTGTAAAAATTCTCTTTTTCTTGATATATTACATTGAATTGACTTTTTGTGTGATATATATATCACACTAATATATCATATATATATATATATATATATATATATATATATATATATATATATAATGTTTATTTTAAAACCGATTCTCGAACGCGAGATGCGTGCCGATGCACGTGGTTCCGGTCTTTGTGTTGTGTAGCGAGTTGCAATTAAGAGCTTACTATTTACATTCGTGGCGGTTTTCTTTTACTGATTGTGAGAGCATGTTAAGAGATTTTCCACATACGAAATTAAATTTAAATATTTCGCAGACTCGCGTACGTGCATATACCTCTGCGAAACTCTTAGACTTCTGCATAGGGATGTTTTCACAGGAGCCATTAGCACTTTACGAAGGGGTGTGGCTGAACAGCTGTCGCGGCGGAGGGATACTTCTCTGAAAGACATGTGCTGTTCACTTGTTTTCGCGAACTGTCACTTCGGCTCATCCTTAGGAAAATCCTTCTATACGAAGAGTTCAGGAAAGAGCGATGAACGCAATGCATCGATCCCATTGCTGATCTCTGCGAAGACGCACCCTGAAAGTAGCTCTCGCTCGAAGGAATACTTCTATCACTATTAGAAAGATTAGCACAGCGTGTAGCATTCGGCTGCAATCTCCAGCTTCTGCGCACGCCCATATGCACAAGTGATGCGACACTCGACCTGCGTGTAAGAACGATAGCGCTGTCCATTTCTGTAACGTCCAAAAGCTCCCTATTATCGACTTCTAACAAGGGTTACTAGATACGAGAATACGAGGCCTATTTCTTGGGCGCTTACTCCAAGCAAGAGAATTTCGTAGGTCAGTCTCGAGTAGCTTTTCTCACGAGACCAAGAGAATAAGCGGCATTTGAGTTTCTTCTCCAACTCTTTTCCCTTCCTTCCTTTCTTATTTTCTACTAGCTGACCCGGCGAACTCTGTTCCGCCTTAACTGAGAACTCCGTTCCGCCCAAACATACGAAAACCCGCGAAATCACGCGAAAACGTGCGAAAACTTGCAAAAACATGCGTTCTCACACAGGAACGCTGTCGAACGGGATAAACAGTATCCTATGTCCGTCTCCTGGCTCTAAGCTTCCTGCTCACCAATTTTCAGCCAAATCGGTACAGCCGTTCTTGAGTTATAAATAGTGTAACTAACACGACTTTCTTTTATATATAGATAGATTTCCATTCTTTTGTTCGGACATTGTTTTCCTTTTTTATGGAATTTGCATGAACCACTCCTTGCTTAATCCGCGCCTGCATATAGGAAGAATGTTCAATCTACGTTTGAAACTCAGACACGAAACTGGAGTTGGTGCAGCAGAAATGCCGACCTGGATAATAAATATAATATCGATTTATGGTAGACCAACGGCGAATTACAATTTGCGACATCCAAAGAACGAAAGAAACAAACTGACGGCCGAGCGAGGCTCAGGCGACATCGGAAGTCAGAAGTGCATCCCTGAAACGCCGCACCAGTAGCACTGGCGTTCTTCGTTCGTTCACCACGAAATACAATTTATCGTTGGTCTGTAGGTGGTGTAAAAATTGTAACATTTAGTCTCCAGATCGACTTTATTGCCGCAGAAGGGGCCTGCTCATTTCTCATTTTCCGTCATTTAACACTTTTGGGTCATGGCACACATGCCTTCGTTGATCAGCATCGCTGGACAGCTCAAAACGTCATTAAAACCAGTCTCCACTTCTTGGTTCGAATCCTTTGTCAACAATATGAACACGGGGACAACGTGGATGAGTTCAGAGGCAGAAGACGAGAGAATAATCCTTTCAGGCTAAAATGCATTAATAAAGGCAGTAATGCATTACTCTCTAATGGCTAATCCCCGAATGAAGCAAATTCGCGAATTAGAGGGTTATTGTTCACATTATTCGTAATAGTCCGTAGTAGGGGTCAGCTTCGAAGCTTACTTCGGGCTTTGGCCATTTGAGGTGCACTTTAGCCAAAACTATTTGGCCAGGGTATTATATGACCACCAGGAATAGCAGAGAATATGTGAAACAAATATGAATCAGACTGCTAGCGGAAAGTTTGTAAAGCTGATGAGAGACCAGGTATGTAATTTCGACTTCAACTCAGTCAGTCGTAATTTCCTCTTTATGCGATGCCATCTAAGCTAACATCTACCTCTGTTGACGCTTCGCTAGGCATCTCCGATTTCGGGAGATTAGGTTCAGGTTTTCGTGATTAAAAAAACTGAGTATGTACGACTTTTGCTTCCAAGGGTATTTTTATGCCGAAATACTTCACCGAACACACAAAATGCCTCACACTCAGACGATCACCTTACTTCAGCCAGCGCTCAGACTTTACCTAGTACCTGGATGTTGCCCAAAATGATAGGTTTGGCTTTTATACAGCGTTATCTAAACATTCCAGCTAATGTCCGGGGGGGGGGGAAATCACCGACTAATTTGGGAATTAGTCGTTTTGGGGTCCTAGGCCTCAAGGTATATCTACCACTTCGGTGCCCAATGAACATCATTGCTGCGATACAGCCGGGCGCGGAGCTCGCTTCGCCTACGCCTGGCTGTCAAGGCCGCAGGCTCCCAACCAATCCCACCTTCCCACTCCCACGTACCACACGCGGACAAACCAGCGACCACCTCTCCACTCAGAAACACTACGCACTTCAACTATAATAACGGCAACGGGCTAAAAGGAAAAGGAAAGCAAACAAACTGAAGGGCTACGAATGCATACAGGATCAATTGCGTTGAAAAATATCGCGTTGGGATCTGTGCGGAAACTTATTTGCGTGCGTCATTAACACTAAATACACATCAATTAGTCGAATTTTCGCGATGTATAGTCTGCAAGTGAAGGATGTTTTCATTTCCAGATTTTCTTCAATAATATTCGGTACTTCTACTTTATTTACGTTTTCGTGGATAACAGGCGCATGCAAATATATTTTCTTTAATCATACATCTCTCTACGCACGAATAAGTACTACCTCCACAGGGATGCAGTAATTAAATGTCCAATCATCCTATCCTTACATCTCTTGTTACAATAGCCTTCACATATTGGCTCTACCAACAACTGACACTAATTTGGTTCGAACTTCCTTTCAAAGAACAGTGTTTTTTTTAATAAAAAAGAGAACAAGCACTCAATTCACTAGTATCTAGATTCATCTGAATCCTAATCATCCAAAAAACGCACATACTGCCCCTTTGCCCTAAATACTCAAACACTATTCCGCTATTACATGGCAAGCACAAAATCGCCTAATGACAACATTCCAACGCGAAAAAGCATTAGCCTTCATTATGACATATCTCGCGATAGCTGTCCTCCTCCATATCTCAAGAAAAAAAACGCCGATTAAGTAGAGGAGAGCTCGGCAGATGAATCATGGAGGAATTGAGAGGATCACGCGATGAGGCCACACAGCCTCCCGCCTCGCCCTAGGAATCCAGCCCAATGGAACTCGCAATGGACCAAACTGGGGTGGCACCCGCGAGTGGGATGGGGTGGGGTGGGCTCATGCACCTTCCGAGCCCCGCTCCAACGCGGAAGCCGATAGCTTGCTTTCACGAATTATCTGCAGTGGCCAAAGTTATTCAACACCTCATTTGAATACATTACAAATAACTATAAATTACAAAATAAAAATAAATTGTAAATTTAGCAAAATTAATAGCATGTATAAGAAAGCGACAAGGCGGCTGGACACCACCCATTCACTCTAGAAAAATCCTTGTTTCGCCACTGTGATTTGAGTAAGGTCTCTGTTCGCCATGCAAATCTGCGGGATATTTTCAAGAATTTTATCTCCGCATGTGTAGTCCTTGACAAGCGGGCGTTTATTACATTAGACCCATTTAACAAATTATTCCGTTTTCCTAAGATAAGGCTAGATGGTAATGTTGGTTCCGAAAAAGTCAGAAATCTTGCCAAATCGCCAGAAAAGCACTTTCACAGACATTTACTCTAAAGACGGCTCCACACATTCGGCATTCGCCGAGCAGCTGACGTGTTCGGCGAATGGTCGCTCACTTTGACGTGTCCAAAAGACCGACACGCGGTGGGTAGGGCAAATACCGAATGTTCGTCACTCCGCAAATAGCAAGCAACTCATCCACACTACTGTGGATTCGGCGATAACGATTCGGGAATAACGAATGTGAGAAGCCACCTTGAGGCGGCTCCACACATTCGTTATTCGGCGCACACCGACCAACCGCTCGCCGAATCCCGAGTGGTGTGGACGAGTTGCTTGCCATTTGCCGAGCGTCGAGCGTTCGGTGCCCGTCCTACCCGCCGCGTGTCGGTCTGAAGCGAACATTCGCCGAACACATCAGTTTTTCTGGATTGGGCGACCGCTCGCTCGCTGCATGTCGAATGCGTGGAGCCGCCTTTAGACTTTTAGACGGCGACCTCCCGATCTCCCTCGACACCCACACACCACAAGCGGTCGCACGCACTCTCCAAAGGCAGCTTCCCGATGCGACTGCACGCTCTTTGCACTTCGAACCATGCGATAAGCGGAGCTGATAAGATCTTCGGGCGAATTTAAATTATCACACAAAACTTAATGGGTTCAATGGACAAGCTAATTAAAAACAATGGGACCTTCCGAAGCTTTACAACGGGAGCGGTGGCTCTCGGCATCAACTGATGTCACTGCAGTGTTTCTGACCTGGAGGTCACACAGTTCCACTCCCAAAGGTGGCAGGATTTTCGACACTACATACGGTCGAATTCGGATGCAGTCTGGAGAACAATAATAGTGGCCGGCTCCTCTGATTGGTAGCTTTCCGTGGCTTCTTCAATCAATACCAGGCGAATGCCAGAGCAGTACACTCACAAACGGACACGAACCGCGCGCGATATTTCCTTCCCCTTCCTTGTCATAAACTCACCCCTTACACACACACACACACACACACACACACACACACACACACACACACACACACACACACACACACACACACACACACTTACAAGCACTAGACTGCCACGCAAATCGGGAGACCGGTCGGGATCGTTGATCTTGTCCTGGCTGAGGCGGAGCCTCGCTGATGGGAGATACCTGGTGGGCGGAAAACTAGCGGGTTTTCCCCCACCAGGAATCTCCCACCAGCGCGGCAACGCCCCAGCCGGGACAAACAGTAAGTTCCCGACCGGCCTCCCGACATGTGTGGTAGTATAGTGCTTGTTAGTTTAAGTGTGTGTGTGTGTAAGGGAAGAGGATAGGAAAAGGAAGAGGAAGGAAAGATCGCGCGCGGTTCTTGGCCTGTTTGTTAGGGTACTGCTCCGGCATTCACCTGGCGTTGGTCGGAGAAACCACGGACAACTACCAATCAGAGCAGCCGGCCGCTAGAATTCTCCTCCCGACGTCTGAATTCGACCTGGCTGACAAACTAGTGTCGAAAATTCTGCCACTGCCGGGACTCGAACCCAGAACCTCCCGGTCAGAGGGATTAAAGTGACATCAGATGATGCCCAGCGCCATCTCCCCAGTAATCCGCACATGTATGTTGAAGAGAACTATGGCTAAGAAATGCTCCAGTTCACCTTAACTTAAAAACCTAATACACCACATACAATACATCACTTAAATTGTTGGTGCATTGCGTTACGTCGCTAATCTTTGCATTTGAAAATACTCAAATCTTCGAACTTAAAATACTCTTATCTTCTCTTTGCTAACCCTAACGTAATACTAACGCACGCTTGCTCCCGGCAGACGAAGTACATGGCCTTCTTGAACTTCTTAACACTATCCCACAGAGCAAATAGAAGATAAGCAAAATCAGATATTTCAACGAAAATGAGACCTGCACCGTTCTTTTCAGCGACCTTTACACTACACGTGGACGAAGTTCAATCAAAAAATTTGGAACCATTTTTGATAAAATTTTGACAGTGTTGAAGTTTCATGTGAAGTACCCCCAAAAATCACAATATGTTTCAATCTCTGAAGGCCTCGAGTTCCTTTAAATCGAACGAGGAATATGAATTTTGCAGGGAAGTTAGAAATAGTGCGAGAAAGTACGTGCTCTTGTAGCACCACTAGTTTGCTACTGAAACTGTCCAACTAGCCCAACTCAAGCCTGTCGAACTGTCGGAGCTTAAAACAGCCAATTAAGACCACCAACGCAGAAGGAATGCTTAAGCGCTATGCTCGTGCACAGCTGCACCACCGGTCCGCCCTCCCCTCCCCCTTTTACTGGAAGCTTAATGAAACATTACTAACGAATTGGGAGACTTTCCCCTCGAGGAGTCCTCGCAATACATGAATTTTCCACACAAAAAAAAGGAAATTTTCTCAACAACGAAAAGCTTACCACAATTAAACATGCGAGTGGAATTATTCATTTTAATATCTAACCCAGATTTGAAAATGAATAAATTGCGTCTTTATTTATGCTGATGTAAACGACTTCCCTTAAGAACGTGGAACGCATTTATAGACATTATCCGAAAAATGCCCATATCAATGAATTGTTATCTGCTGTAATGGGAACTGGAAGTTTGACTGATTTTCTTTGCTTTAAACACACATATCGCGAAAAACAACTGCCAACAAATGAAGACCGAGCTTAATCGCCGTTATGGAAAAAGGAAATGAAGAAAAGAAAAGAACTTTTTCACAGCAACATGACGGTTGCAGAGAATGCTCGCATGACGCAAGCAAATGTTGCTCTTCGAAAAAAAGGTCAGTGAGCTTTATCGGTATCAGCTTGTTCTCGACCGCATTTGAGAGCATGCAATATTGTTTATTGTGTTAAAAACATTCTCTTATGCAACAGCAAGCAAGCCAAGTGGAGCACATGCTTACTCGTATTTGGAACGGATACGTAAAATCGTAGCCCAAAATTGCATCTCCGTCCGTTATCCCGGAAACTTGCACTAAAAGAAATGCTGGAGATTCGAACAACCAATTTTAGAAAGTTCACGCATTTCAATGAAAATAGAACTTGTACAAATATGTAAGTAGCTTGGCCCTAATCGAGGAACAAATTTTAAAAAGGAAACCGTGGGAATCTAACTCCGGCCCCCCGTTTGGCAGGCAGGAATCAAAGCCCTCACCAAACCCGTCGGCTACTGACAACTATTTTAAAATTAGAAAGGATTTAGTACCTAATAAAATTTTCACGATGTAAGTCAAAATTACTCCAAAAGGACATAAAAGATCAATGAGGAATAAATTCAATTAACACCAATATTTCTAGCTACTATTTATAAATTCCAATATTTGTAGCTACAAAACTGAGAAAGTAGGGCTGATTCGGAAAACATGAGAACTATTGTAATTTTTGAAATTCTACAGGTTGTAATGACAATGGGTTTAGTTTCTTACTATTATGAAGACTTTGCTTTATTCCAACAGAAAATTTCAGAAACAGAATTGGAGCCATTTTTGATAAAATTTTGAAAATGTCATTGGCTATTCATGTGAAGGGCGTGACCTAAGCGTCTACCAATGGTTCTGCCAACAATTTATAGTGGCGCAGCTTAATCAAGATGAGGTTACTGTAAGAGTAAATTTAATCTAATCGTGCTAATTACTAAGAAATGAAATATGTTCTCTTTAACATTTTAAATACCGTAAACAACAAAATGCAATATAGACAAGGTATTAAGGATAACGTGCTTCCTTGTGCCTAATACCAACGCACACCCTTGCCTCGTCACTTCTTCTCTTAGTCTAAGAAAGTCATTTGCCGTCCTCGCCGAACCAAAAAAGTAATCCACTTAAGATGCAATTCATTTCCTGTAGAAACTTCGCAGCCGGACCGTCTGGCGAAGGAGTTAGCAAACGAACTTCAAATAGGATTTGCGCATGCGGAGTTCGCCACGAGGTCCTAACATATTCTCATTGAAGGGAAGCACTAGTTAGCAAACCATAGGAATTATGTGAAAAGGGAGGAACGTACACGTAGTTGTATTAGGAGATATTTATTAAAATCATCTCTTGCTACCTGAAACAGAAACTAAACCCCTGCGTGATGGACTGTCATTATTCGAAGTAAACTGACGATTCGTCGCGACGTACGAAGATGTTCACTCAACGTACTTTCCACCGTTATTTGTTATAATTCAGTTAAAAATCGGTTCAGGTGACTGCTTAATAAAGGTTACTCTGCGAAATGTGCTTGGCCACTGGCACATGAGGCAAAGTGGGACCGCTGGAAAGAGGGAATGCTTTCAAGTGTTTTGCGAGAACAAATGACAAAAAAATGGCTGTTAATGGAAGTGACCTCTTATTCGAGGAGTCGGGTTGAGGTGGTTTCCTTATAATTCCTTATAACCTTATAATTAAAAGATCCATCCCAATATTCGTGAACCGACAAAACGTGGATTACGTTGACTAGGTACATGAGTACGTAATTTAATACGTATAGCAACAAGAACCACTCCCTTTTTCAATACGAGACACCCACAAACCGGTGTTTCACAAGGTAAATTGACACTTTCTTGCAACGCTAAATAAGGTTCTCTATTCTACTTAAACAAGAAAATCAAAAATATCAATGGCAAAAATTATCATCAATGAATACAAGAAAAGATCAAATCAGCTAGACACTTCATCTACATTTGGGTTTTTCTAACGAGGCAGCCGAGGGTATTATCTACATGGATTATGGTATGGCTTTTCACGTCTTTCTCGGTCGTGCCGCTAGAGTCGCTTGATCTGCAGCACTGCTTGATACGGTTGCGATCCTGCGACATCTTCCGGCAGGACGGAGAAAGACACAAAAAGTCGTGTCGTATTCCGTCTTTGAGATAATACCCTCAGTTGCCACGTTAGTAAAACCCACGTATACACCTCCACCCGGGACCAATCGTGTTAGCGACACCGCGTCAAGAACAGTGTCAAGAACTAAACAAATGGGATGATCAAACAAATCACTATGGACACACAAATGGGAGATAAAATTAAACCCCAACAAATGTTTAGCAAAAATATTCACACTATGCCCAATAACAACTACTACCAAACCTCTAAAGCTATTTAATAAAACACTCGACTGGTTACCAAAACACAAAGCGATTAAATATCTTGGAGCATTAATAGATACAAGACTAACATGGACTAATCATATAAATGACAAAATTATAAAACGAAACAGAAGACTACATAAACTGTACCATTAATTAACAGAAAAACAGTCCTGGAAAAATAATGTACACTAGTCCTTTACGAAGCATTAGTTCTTTTAATGTACGCATGCCCAATATGGTACAACACCTCTGCTACTAACATAAAGAAAATACAAACCTTCCAAAATAAAATCCTACGTATGGCTGTAAATGTCCCCTGGTTTATTAGAAACGCTCATCTACGCTCAGAATTAAAAATAGAAACTATTCATCAAGTAATTAAAACGTTCACATTCCTTCACAAATTTACATAATATACCAGCAAGTGACCATTACAACCTTGGGTCATCAACAACAACATCCCGAATCAAAAACAGATTTCCATATGACATATTTAATCCAATTTGCTGACCCTTCATAAATCGTTCAAAATTAGAATAAACAATACAAGGAATGAACTTCAACTTTACATGGAAAACAACATACAATAATGAGGAACCTGTTGGGCTTCCCTTATTTCTATTTAAAGAATGATTGAATTTAAGAACGAATGAATGAATGCCTTATTTTACGTGGCGAGACTCAGGCCATGCGGCCTGCTCTTCCGTCTGACCACGCAAATTTCGTTACGCTCCTTTCACCTATTTTCACCTATTAGGGGAGAAAGAAGGGCTTACTTGGACGACGAAACAGGCAATTTGAATACAGCTCAGAGGTTTCATTTATGTTGGATCTTTTACATGCAGTAAATCTTACTAACATGGAGCAGCCGGCTTTGCTTCCCATCCGAAGGAAGGCGTACGAAGAATCTTTTCGCCCTTAAAAATCCACGGCTGGGATCGGGCTTGAACCCGCGAACTTGGGTATAACAGCCCGATACGCTAACCGTTCCACCATCACAGCCACCAATGAATGCTTCCTTTTGTCCCAGTGTTGAGTGAAGTGAATTTCGTTGTTATTTATTTTTGTATGTTTGTGTTTTGATTTATTTAGTAAATCCCTGTAAAGCAGGCCTTCTTATATATATATATATATATATATATATATATATATATATATATATATATATATAAGAACAGTGTCGGCCGCCCCGCTCGCTCATCACTTCGTTATCCGTCCGCGCTCCCGTGCACGCCCCCGATCGCTGCCCTCTGCACTCGCGCCGTGTCGGCGGGAAAAAAGCGGCGCGCGCCGATTGCCCAAGGGGGTCAGCCGGGGCCCTCGCAACACCAGCCCCCACGCGCCCGCGTGCCGTGCCGTGGCGTGGCGTGATGCCTCGCCGCCGCCACGTGGCCGCCACGCAGCCTCCTCCTCCTCCAGCGCGCAACGGGGGCGCGACCGTCCATTGCTTCATTGTTTCCTGTTAACGGGCGCGACAACCGCTACTTTCACTGGCTCCCCGACTGTCGGGCGCTCTACTCGGACATCCCACGAGGTGATGCAGTTCCTCCGGCATTGGAACGCGTTATGCGCCGACCATCTGCACGTCGGATGGCGGAAGTTTCCCCTTCCAGGTATCCCCCCTCGGCGTGGCCCCTTGCCCCAGCCGGAGAAGCTCCAAGCTCCCGACCGGCCACCGACCTATGCGGCACAATACAGGCGACTCCGGTTATAGTGAACAGGTTTGGTTCGCTCTATCAGAGGTTCACTACATCCGATATCAAAATTAAATAGAATTCCTTCACAAGAATTGATTTTATTAATACAGACATGCTGCAAAATCCATTAACAGCACGAACTGAAAATTTTAATACCTTTATTTGTCCTTAAAAAATCTATTACTTTCAATTGTTTGCATCGTACAGTTTTCCTTCTTTAATAGATCCTTCCCCAGAGTTCGTGCTCTCTCCAAACTTCATTCTGCATTATCCTCTGTCTCTTAGTATCGAAATACGGTCTTGACAACTTTCAATGTCTCTTGCACAGCTGGAACACCGTCCCACTCCCCGAAGGCCCTTCAACGCACCTAATAACATACGAGATCCACTTAATTTCCAGGACTCATTTCCTACGTTCACTAGAGCCGAGGTTCAGGTTACCAAAGCCGAATGTTCTTATGCTCATTTGTTATGACAGTGAAACGGGACCAGTGACTTAAGTTCACTATAACAGAGGGTTCACTACAGCCGAGTTCACTAGAACCGAAGTCGACTGTGTATCGGCATGTGGCAGAGTCGGTTTCAAACACAAACAGGCTATCTCGTTCTGGCGGGTTTCTCCCCCAACGCATTTCTAACTCCACCGTCAATCCTTCCTGATAACCTTCCGTAATATCAGAGGTGCGGTAATTTGTAAAATCCTTTATTGATATGAATTTTTCCCGATAAAAACCAAACTTACAATTCAAAATATATTCTGGTTAATTACCTAATTTTTATACTTTGATGTTTTGGGCGGAAATTCCGCCCCTTTCCCCCGATTATTTTGTGGCCACGCTGTTGCTGCCCTTTCAGAGTTTCCAAAGCAGCAGCCAACCCATCAGGCAGAGAGACCTCCGTCTATTCTGATCTTTCTTCATCAGATTCACATGTGAAACGTTTAACTAGCCTGTTTTCGAGGTCGAGTAGTTTTCTCGGTTTTTATGACATTGACCTGATTTTTACGAAGTTCAAATCAGAACAAAAAAATTGTAAACAGCACCTATTAGAGAAGAATTTTGTAACTCAGCGGGACTACTTCAGTCGAACATCCATGTTGACCTATAATTTTAGGCCCCCTTCATGTGTTTAATTGAAGGGAGATTGACGAACAGATTCACCGATTACAACCCCTAAGGAGAGCATAAAACAATTATAAGAAATATATTTTTTTACGAAACACGGAGTAAAACATTTCCCACGCGATAAAAAAGCCTTCAACGAATACCACAAAAGGGCGGGAAAAACTTGAAGGTGGAAAACTCGGAAAATTGAAGGCTTAACGACCGCTGCTACATCGTCAAAGATAACAATCGGTTCCTGCCAAGTCTCTCCCTATATGCCGCCAACCTCACGAAAACTGCCTTAAAAGGTAGAAAAAAAATCCTCTTAATCTGTAAAAGCTAGCCTTTTGTATGAAATTTAAAATTCACTATCAGCCAGGCAGAAAATTTCCTGCTTTCTTGATAATACAAAAAGAGACTGCTCGATTTGAACAATTCCGTAGAAATTCTACGGTACTGTTGGCTTGGTGAACAGAACAATTATGACGAATCTCCTCAATCTGGGCAAATCTCAATTAGTGAGTTCTAAAATAAAATTCCCTGCAATTAGAGTTACGATAAAATGACGTAAGATCTCTTCAGAAATATTTTTTAAGTATTCAATTGGCATGAGAACTTCGTAATGAAAACTGTGGGAACATTCATACAAGACCACGACATAATATTAATGGATATCAATCTTCTTAAGAAACAAATTTCGTTAAGAGCTGATTTATCAGAGGACATAGATAAAGATAATGCAACTCACTGTCTCCTGCGCCTCTCTGAGAGGCAACTAATTTCTCACGAATAGATACTCAATACAGAAAACAAGCAATCGATTATTCAAGTTTCAGTCGAAACTAATTAACTGACAAAGATCGGGGACGGGGGATTCTGTCAAAGTAATGAGACAGGACAGATTTTACCTCCTCTTAAATTAACGGACATTTCAACATAATATTTCAAATGTTTAAGGCTCACAATATTTATGTGTCAACCTTGCACTGCAAATACACGGTAAAATTACGCATGTGAAGCAAGGGAAAGTAGACGAGGAAAGCGTATTTAAGAGGTGCCCCAATTTCTTGACAATACTTTTTACTTATCGGTAAAATATTTTTTTCGATACTTTTGATTCTTCAAAATTATGATGGCACAAACTTTCTCGCACTTTTAGGTCTAGGCTAGCTTCTCGAATTTGACACCATCCTCTTCCCAGTGACAAAAATACATTTTTCACATTTTCTCAATTTTTCAGTCCCATAATAGTAGAATTGAAGTTGAAGAATATTATAGAGTATCTAGTAAAATCTCATTCTATATGCAAATTTTCACTGAAAATTTTGGAGCCGTTTTCCGTTTGAAAACTACTATTTTTTAAAATTAACATGACGTTAAAGAACTAATCGAGTACTAACTCTTGTAATTTTCAAACATTCATAGAATTCAACGAAAATTGGACTTGCGCCATTTTTATACGCGTTCTTCACTCTATCCGATGTAAAAATTAATCCAAAACTTAGAAGCCATTTTAGAGAAAAAATGGAAAATATTCTTTAGGCTTCCTGTAAAGTTATCCCAAAATTAAATTGTCTGTTTCAAATTCCAGGAGCTGCCACATTGGCCAGATGAATGGGAAAATATCGATTTTGTTGAAAATCCTGTATACGGTGTATCCGCTAGCGTCGTTAACAGACAGCGACGAAGACAGAGGCAGACAGGGACATAGAGACACACAAAGACAAACACTGATGTAGACACCCACCAACTTATGAGGGTTAGAAAATTGTGCTCTCTGCTGTAGCAAATTGCAACACTGTAAACAATACACGATCAACCATCATGGAAATTTGCAGATGAAGTGTCGATGAACAGTTTTCATTAGATCACGTTTGACAAACTACAATTTTAATTAAAGCATTATAAATTTTATTTACTTAGAATTTCAAAAATCGTGTCGACCGGTTACTATTTTCACTTGGCATATTTCACGATAAGATCACTGTTTGGATGGAGAGCTCCTGGAAAACCGCCCAAATCCATGCCGCTGCCTGCCTGCTCGTTCAACCCACACCGCCCCGGGAAAGTCGAGCCGGCCTGGCTCCGCCTGCACGCACCCTAGGTCAGGGCACCCGCCGGCCGCGCCCCCCTTCATCACGGACCGCTTAGGCCCCATCAGCGCACATCCTGAGCACGCGGAGCAGGCCACAGCAGCCCCCCCCCCCCCACCACCACCACCACCACCACTACCACGCCATTTCATCACACGCACGCAACCACCACACACAAGAACTAGCGGGGCTACTTGCTTGCCCGTATTTTAACGCTAAATTACGCGAAAAGTTTCGAAAAATTGCACCTGACATAATTTCAAAATCTATCTTTGAGGAACAGATTTCATTAAGGGAAAAAATTCTCTATCTTTAATAGTTTAGTTGTAGGAAGACTCCGGGGAAAAAATTGAACTTTCGCAATTTTCAAAAAATTAGGGTTTTCAAGGAACATGGAACCTACACCATTCTCTTAAACGTCCTTCACACTATCCAACAACAAAAAATATTGAAAGACGATGGAGCCATTTTTGAAAATTTTGAAAATGTGCCAGGGCTTTCATGCAAAGTATCCCCCAAAAATTAAAACAGTTTCAAATTCAAGGAGCCGCGACAACAACCAGATTGATTGGGAAATGTCAATTTTGAAGAAAATCGGCTGAACGTTTTAGTACCTAGCCTTGTTCACGGACGGACAGACTGACGCTTTGCCTCATTCGATTTTTCGGTATCAAGTGCCCACAAAACATGGATTCCGGGTGTTAGAGGATTTTTTTTTCAAATTTAGCACCTGGATTTATCCACTTTATTACAGGGCCCTGGTAACGAAGAAGAGTTTTTCTGACGCAAATTCGCCGGTTTTTCGCGCAACATTACATAACTTTCTCTACTTCGTAGCGAGAAAGTAAAAATGGTGACGGTCCAACAGCACATACTTTCTCGTATTTTTAACCATTACGTTGCGTTATAATACTAGTTGAAACCGCAGAAGTGCTTTCAACCCACAAAAAAAATATTCAACAGGGGCGAGGCACGAATCTGCGTACTTCAGATTAAGTGGCGTCTTTAGCTAACATTTCTGAAACCAAATCCGAAGTATGGCTCAGTTCTAAGTTTGAAAAGATTTCGACGAAAACTGAACTTGCGCCACATTTATAACCGTAATTCTAGGAAATGGTTTCCTTTTTTATTGGAGCCATTTTGAAATGCTGAGGATTTATGAAAAGGACCCCCCCCCCCCAAAAAAAAAACAACGAAATAACCGTTTGAAATTCAAGGGGCGGCAACATTAGCCAAATCGATCGGAAAATATCAAATTTGATGAAAAGCTGAGTACGGTGTAGAGCTACCCTTATTCACAGACGATCGGAAGAACGTTTTACGAAACCCAGTCTCTAAAACCCACAAACCGTGGATTCTGACTTCACTACATATAAGAGAAAGTCATTTACGTCATACGAGCAAGAAAAATCCACCTTTCCCAGGGGCCCAGATACACATTTTTACCGTCGAAAGATCGGCATTTTTGGGGGCAACATTAGAGAATATTCTCGTATTCCACGCAGCTCTCGCAGGAGAAAGTGAAAAAGTGGTCCTCCGGGAGGCGGGGCACGGGCGTGCTTCGGCTGACACGCGGCCGCGTGCCTGCTGCCGACGCGCATGGGAGGGCGGCGGCGTCACGAGTGCACACGCACTCGACCTTCCTTCCTCGCCGAACATTCCGAGCGCATGAAGGAGCGCGCCGCGGCGGCGACCGCTGTCAACCCCTTCGACGCCCGGTGTCACGCCACCCCCGCGCACAGACCACGCACAGGCGGCGCGTAATGATTCGCGACTGCGGGCGGGCGGACGGGTAAATCGATGGCGCCCGCTCTCCCACGTCGCCTCGGCGCTCCCCGGCACGCGGGACGGGGACAACGGATGTCGCGCCGCCCAGCCCAGCCGAGAGAGCGATCTTCTCTTCAACGGTTATTTTGGGGGGCGTTCCGCCGCTGTTCACCCAGCATTCCGGCTCGCTCGCGCGAGCGGGCAGGCACTCGTGGGGGAAGCAGCGGTAATCAATCCGAACACGACGCACACCTGCACACGCCCTCGTCGTGGCCTTAACAGCTACAAGAAGCCAAGGAAATTTGCGAGAGAGCTCATTTGGGTAGCTGTGATCGTATGCTTAAAGGAGAAACTACCGCTAAGCTTGACAGTTACGTTTTGTTTCCTTTAACTTTGTACAATACAATGGAATGCAGAGCAGTACAATGCTTCAAACTAACAGAAATAAAGATTTACACTACATTGCAAGGAACAAAGACCAATTAAAATACAGAACTTTGCAGATTTGTCTTTAAAAGTTCAAAATCTCAGAGTCTTCGTATACTACACATAACCAAAAAGCAAGTACATACCTCGAAAATCTTCAGTAATATCTTCACGTACAGTCTTCGCACCCCTAGTGATTTTCCTATCGACGCTAGAAAAATAATTGCTAATAAAAACATTAAAAACGGCGTTATTATGATGGAGAACGACACAGACACGACAGTCCAAAGTAACGCCATATTGGCGATAATGGCTTTACGTCCAACCTCCAGACAACAACGCAACGCAATGACAACAACTGGCTGGCAGCGCTTCTGGGGAGATGGTGTTCGATAGATTGGACCGCTTGTAGTGCGCTCTGTCGGAGTGAAATTCAATCAAGAATTTACGGAAAGATATATCACTTGTAAAGCTAGTAAAGTTGTCAACACTACTAATTTCGTCCCTCTTTTGTTTCACGAGTTGGTTATTCTATTCTCTCTGGTTTTTACTACTCCTCAATAAGTTACCGCTACTGACCATTGACCAAGGGAAATCTGCGAATTCTGGAGCTGGTTCTCTTTCCTTGGGTTCTTTAACAGGAGGCAGAAGCATCAATTAATACATTTATTGCATAATGGCTGATGCACCAGCTCCTGTTCGAGTTTCACCCCTGATAAAGGTATACAACGCCATACAATATAAGTTTTTATCAATTCGTACATTAGTATAGGTTGTTATAAAGCATTATTACATATAATTTGTTATTACTAACATTAAATAGTCATCATCATTTATTCAATTTGTTGTGGTTTACGGAATGTATTATAATAATTGTTCCGTAAGTTGTTAAGATCTGATCAGCGACTTCGACGTTTTGAGCCTTTGAATTGATGTTTGGTCGTAAAAGTGGTGAATAATAATTCTGGTTTCAATCCTGTTTTCCAGTTTGGACGATGGAGTTTTCTGGTTGTAGGAGTTTTATACGGTGCTTCCCATCGCCGTTCTCTAGCGAAGAAAGAAGAAAAAATCCGTGAAATTGAAGAAAAACAGCGTGTTGTTCGTGAAGCGAAACTCGCAGAAGAAAAAGCAAGACTATCAAAACGTATGTAATTCCTACTTAAAGAAATCACTTTGATAAGTTATTTATTTACGTTTATTGATATAATTTCTTTTTACAGAGGAATTGGTTGATTTGGCGAAAATGGCTGGTGTACCCCCAGAAGCATAAATGGACTCATCCAAATATCTATTATTGTATAGCTATGTTATGTAATAAATTGTATTAAAAATTTCTGTAGTTTATGAAGTGTTGTTTTTTGTACTTTAGTCAGTCCAACATAAGGGTTATGTGATCTGCAATAGTAAAAGTGAACGTGACCTGCATTGCTTTTCCTCAAATTTGTATAGGGCATTAAATAATATTTGAGACACTACAATTTGTTTGTAGACCTTCAGTAATATCCTTGTTCTGATCTGGAAAAAAAAATCTTATTCCAAGATATTGCTTGGGGCTGTAATATAAAAAGCACTTATAATTTGAATAATGCATTGAGTTAACATTGAACCATTAACTCTTTCAAGTATTTAATATAAAAATATTTAGTTGAAATGGCTTGCTCATTGCGAAACTTAATTTATAATAGTGGAATGGGCAATTTACTAGTCACTATCGCTTCGCCAAATTGTGACGAGGTTGAGTTAAGTGTCAAAGCATTTCGCCAGAAGACCTACTGAGCGAATGTTTCCGTATGAGCACAAACACTTGCACTTCGAATTAAACTATAATCATTTTTTAACGCACCAGAAACATGAATATCAGTATTCAAACGTTTAAGTAGAATTATTTATTTATATAGACCAATATTTATATCAAGAAATAAACGTAGACTTCGGCTTGTTGGTATCAATGACATTTTGGCATGTTGGAGGTGTGAGTGATACGTAATACACGAAAAGGAAAGTGGAGTTCGGTGGAGACAACGAACGTCAATGGTTGATATGTTAAAATTGTGTATTGATTAGTTGCGATACTCTTGGATTTCTCCAATCATGTATTGTTTACAATGGCTTATTCCAGTATTGTTAATTCCAAAGCCTGTTAACCCAGCGCTTATTCATACACACGTTATGTTCATGGTCCTATATTTAATAGGTTTTTTCCTGGAAAGGAAGCCGTGTACAATATGTAGTCTAGTGTTTATTGCTGCGGTATTCCTTATATGTTACAGTGGTATCGGAAACTGCTTGTTTTGGAGTAGTAATTGTGATACAGTGCGCTGTGAAAGCAGTTGAAAATGGTGGCGATGACTACGTTGTGGATTTTATTCAGTGAATGGCCTATATTAGAAGCCGAATATCAACGCTTTAGATCCATTGTGAACAAGTGACATCAAGAGCTCCGGTTCTGGATGTTCTGAATTCTAAGGCTGCATATTTTGTCTGTGTGTCATTGTGATTGTGCTATTAAGCACATAGACTGAATCATACCACTTAGCAGTTATCTTCATGATGAATTTCATTTGTGATGTACTAAGCACTGTCTTGCATGAAATGAGCAATACTAGTCCTGGAAACTTCAGGAAAATTTCTTCATTACCAGCTGTCATGATTTGTATTGTATATAGGAAAGTTGGATGGAAATTACAAGTGCCCATATGTGATATGAACTTTTTAAAATTTTGTTATATTTGAAAGTCATATTGTACTGTTAATAATGGTATTCAGTATCACATAAGGTGGCATTCACATCAGTTAACATTTTAATGTAAAAATAATAACGGTAGTCTTGAATTGCCATAAGTGACAAATGTGTTGTAAAATAACCAAAGACAAACCTGAGTTTTTAAATATTTAATTGTTAATACTTGCATTGCCATGATGATGCATGTGAAAATGAAAATGGTAAACACAGTTTATAGACTCGTGTAAACACCTGTAGTGGTGCAGAAAGGTGCGAAATATCAGTATTGAATCATTGAATGTGAGGTAGCTTGAATGCTATGTATATAAAATGACTCCTAATCCTATGAAGAGCAGTTAAATTTATAGCCTAAATGTAATTTGTGTATGTTTGATACAGTGTCTTGAAGAGTGTAAAAGTAGTTTTGTTGTTCACAATTTTTCTACAAACTTGCTAGCGGGGAAATGAAATGTAAATTGTTATTAAAAGTTTACCATTAATTGCAAAATTTCTTTGACTTCTTTACCTTCTTTAAATGGAATTCCTATTCTCCTTTAGGGCCAGATGTTTCACATACCTTTAGAACTCTGGTTTAAATTGGTCATTTCCAATTTAATTTGTAACTAAATCAGCGGTTGGTGTGGACAAATATGCCAGTCTTCCAAGTCTATAGAGTCAAATTGCAAAAATAACTTACCTTCAAAAGTAAAACCCTTGGTTCCAAATGCATTATGAAACAAAGTAATTGAGCTACCATTTACAATAAATTAATTCTTGGAGAGGTTCCATTTGCATGCCATATTCAATTTTAATTTACCTGCAACATTACAACTTATGTTGTAATCACAAGATATAACTTTTCTGAATTTTATTTCATTTTAAGATATTTTGAAGGATAATCAAGATTAAGAAATTTCATAAGTTAAATTCTGATGCTTCCTAAATGACAGAATGTTGGCAGTCTGACAAATACAAAAATTGGTTTGTTAGTGAATTTATTTTTAACTGTGTTGCAAGGTAATCGGTATATGAAAACGGAATAACATATGGATTAGAATACTAACCTGCTGTTATTCTCACACTTCAGGAGAGAGAAAAATTCTGTATTCTACCATTATCTTATGTTCAGCAATCATTATAATAATGCCCTCTCACAAGACTACAGCCAACTGTTTCTTACCAGCTCTGGGGAATTCCTCGATTTGAAAGGGGATGGTAAAGTGACTCAGCCTGCTAGTTTCTCACAAATTACTTTGCAATTTAATTGCATTGATTCAATTCATTCCTTCCATGTTGCCATGAATTCAATGGCAACATGCAGTGTTTGAAGTTAAAGCTTCACAATGAAGATTGGCAACAGCCATTTAGCAGCTAGATGCAAATCAATAATCTTTTGTCATTGTGAAAAAACGAGCCAACGTTTTTCGCAAACAAGTTATGCATTATTACATTACACATGTAATAGAATAGTCATCTTGTGGCTCAGAGCAAAGTCACTCGCCTTTCACCAAGGAGGTCTGGATTCAATTCCTGGACAAACTCACGTGAAATTTGTTCCAACAAAACGAGTTCGGCTGCCTCACAAGGGCTAGTCGAACTCCTGTGAAATGACCTAAACCCTATCCCTATCCTTATTCCTTCCCAAATCTGTCCGCTGGGTAGTGATCCAGGAGACATGTACGTTGAGATACTATGGCAGTATTAATGGAGAATGACAACCCAAGCACACTGATTAACGAAGGATTACTCCCCAGTGCAAAGCACTCAATGCCCCCGCCCCCTAAGGGGCTTGGAGACGCATTGCATCAGTTTAGACGCAACAAATTGAGAAGAAAAATAATCTGGAATGTTAATGGATGAATTTTTTCCATACAGTAATAAATACAACACTGATGGGTATTGGATAAAATCTAGCCCTTCAGTGGACAAAACAAAACAGGACCAATGACAGGTCAATAGCAGAACAGAGTAGTTAATGTTACTGAATATATATTAATGTTTGAGCCAAAAGAGAACTGTTCTAGTGTAAAGGTCCTTAACGTTATCTACCTTGTAGTATCTAATATCAGTAGGAGATAAGGAATGTGATTTTAAAATATCTGTATATTTTAACAATACACACAATGAAAAGTGACAACATAAGAAAATCCACATATTTATATAGTTTTAATCTTCAAATTTGATTAAAATAATAGAACAAAGTGTGTTTTTCACAAAATTACAGAAAAAAAAACACATACTGAATCATCGTTTCATTTTGAATTTGTAAATGCATTGCTTTCTTATGGACGGATATGCCACAACACGAGGATTATTGCAGCTTTTATTAAATTACACACATTGTACTTGAATCTTGATGACAATTCTGTTGTCATAAATGAAACCTTGATGTCTCAAATCATACACAGATAGAAATTCTGTGTAACCAAATCCTCGAGGATTCAAATCTGCAATAGGGCGTTTGAAAGCATCGAGCTCTGGTCTAGACATCATTGTCTCATGCAAATGTAAATGAGGATACAAATGATTTATCAGAGTGAAACTAATACGCCCACTAAATGGCCAATCAAGATACTGATCATTGTCACCTCTCTTCAAGTGAATCAACAAAGCTAGATGATCACGTTCCTTTGGTGATATATTGAGACGTGCACAAAACCTGCAAAATCAATACAAAATGCTCATTATTATAATACTTAATGCAAATTAAAATCAAGAGAAAAAAATTATTACACCAAAAACTCGATTATTATATGATAAAATCAAGGCATCAAAACTGAAACCATAACCCTGAATAACCAATTGAAAGGAGTAGTTTTTTCATACTATTTATTGCTAGAACTGTGACCATAGGAAAGAGTTTTGGTTTCTGATTTTAAAAAATGTTCATAATTTCACACAACTTGTTACCCTGATGTTTGGAGAATGGACTATCAGTGAAAACAAAAGATGTCTAGGTTTTTGAGCATTTTTTAATTTTTTCGTATCAAGTGCCTCAGAGAAGGGTGGGCTTGATTTCCGGAAGTATGCACAGGAACTGCATTCTGATACAGAAACAAAATAGTTAAAATAAGCAGTGAACTAAATTAATAAACACTTTACAACTTCAACTTTCAGTTCATCAAACTTTTGTGTATTCAAAATTAAATAATTTATCTTAAGCGTCTCTATCATTTCTACACATGTAATACAATATCTTTTTACTTACACTTTAAATATTTTAATTATTTTATTCATATATCACAAATAACTGTTATGCATGTGCCACGACTATTACTGCTATTATTAATTATTATAAATTATAGTTATTAAATTATATTGTGAATACACAACTGTTTCTATTTCATTAAATATGTTTTAAATTAATTAATAAGTTACTTTGTGCTACTTTATGGGCCCTACATAAGCACAAGAAAAGGGAAAGCATCTACACAAGTAAGGAATTCTATCTCTTCAAAATAAAAAAAAATTGTACAAACTACAAATCTTAGCCCTACTTTTTGGTAAAGTTTAATTAAAACAAAAGTAATAAATATATAAACAAAGAACATATTGCACACCCAGTGGAGAACTGATTGTATAGAACCATTTTTGCTGGAGAAGCATTTAAAGATTTTGAATTCATAGTAAAAGTAGTAAATATTATTTTAAGAATGTGAAAGAAAGTAATATGTATAATTAACTTCTAATACTCATTAGGAATCTAACATAAAATACAAAAACCTCTTTTGGATTATGTTTGCATTTTAATTAAAGGGCAAATTTTTTTTTTCCAATGACATGGGCATTGTAGACATTTATATCTACCAAGTAACTCACACGTGGAGTGGAAGTCTTCTAGTAGGGGTGTAATGTCTTTTAATAAAAAGGTAGGAAAACTATTTCAGAAGCAACAAGTTTTATAATCAATTAGTGAAATATTTTTTAAAATGGTTTGATGCCTTGCATAACATACATAACAATTCTACATTACAAAAGAATTATCATTTACCTATAGCCACTGGGAGACGTGTAAAAGCTTGGACTATATTCCATAAAAGCATTTGGTACAGAAAGCATTTTTTCAAGTTTTTCAGATATCTCACTCACAGTCCAAACAAGAACACCACCACAATATTTTAACGATAAATCTTGTGAAAGTCGTTCCATTCCCGCAGAGGATGTTGCTGACATTGAAGAAAGCTGGCGTTTTAAATTTTCCAACTGAATCTCCTGTTCGTGATTTCGTTGTTCCAGGACCACAATTCTTTCATACAAAGAACGCATCAAACCTTGCCAAGGGGAAGATTCCTAAAATGAAACAATCCATTGTAGTACTGTACATAATCAACACACAAAATACAAAGTCCAGTAAAATCTGTCTAAACCGGAAACCGTACAAGCTAGAAACCTGCCTTCACTGGAAAATTTCCCTGGCTCTTGAAGTTAAAAGGCATTCTACCCAGCATAAAATGGAACCTTCCAACATGGAAACGGGATAGCTTTTCAAGTCCATCAGGAAAAAAAAAAAAAAAAACCTCTACAAAATGGAATTCCTTTGAATTTAACGCAATTGGCAGAGAGACACGATATTCATAATGAAAAGAATGCTCCGGCATGTTATAAATTTTCTATCCCTGTGACATGCAATTTAGTTGTGGCAGCCAAACAGTTAACGAGAGGGGCTTCAACAGTCAGTGTAGAATTTGACCTTGGAGTCGGTTGTCTCTCAAAGCGTAGGAAAGTAGGGGAATTCCCTCCCTCCTGACTCTGAATGTGTGAAGGTGTATGGGCATGACTTCTACTTACAAGTCTCCCTGCCCACATTGAAAATGTAAACCCCTTGGCCGGAGACACATTGCTCAAAGCCATGACAAAGTATCAGAAAGTCACAGTACTCTGGACTTGACACATTGTGCATTGAAAGAGTCAGCAAGCAGTCCAGTTGCAACCACTAGGCAGTGAGGTGGTGTGTAATTTATGAGTTTCACAACCAGTTTAACAATGGGTGAAAAAACCATAAGTCTACCCTTAGATGAAAAGGTCAAACTTACAGAAGCAAAAAAAACTCAGAAGCTGACAATGAAGAATGTTTAATATTCATTTATTGGTAATTTCTTCCACAAGTATATTATGTTAATGTATTTTAAGAACTGCAATAGTCATAATTTACTAGTTTGAGGACAGAAATATCAATACCACAAATGTCATAAAATGGACAAACCTGCATAAAATAGAAATCTCCCTAAACCAGTTTCTTTTTCTTTGTCCTGATCGATTCAAGCTTAGACAGATTTTACTGAATTTTTAACGTGACATTCAAGACCTCACCTCACACACACCGTTTTCCCCAGAATGTCCTTTGGTTCCAGGGTCCCAGAAGCTGGCTTCATGGGATTTGGTTGCCATTTGTTGATTTTGAATTGACATTTTTAATTTACCGTACGCAGCGCTAAGGAGCTAATTCACAAAAATGAAATTTCATCAATTTCAATTCATTCTAAAGGATAATGAATACACCATGTTGAAACATACGTACACCCAGGTGACTATGAAGATGTGTTTCCAAATGAGTTGGTAAATCTTTCTCAGGAAGCGTTTCAAGACAGCCAACATCTCGAAAATTGCATTCCACCATTCCACCATGATTCACATCTCCATCATCCTTCTGCGTTAGAATACAATTACAAAGAAGAGAAGACATTGTATTACCATTGAATAAAATACACTTTACACAGTAACAAAAATGAGACATGACTATTATTAACTTGTGAATTTATCTGAAATAGCTTCAACGAATGTGAACTCAATGTACAGCATGTTTAAGTTATGTATTGAATTCTCTACTGCAGTAAGAATAATTCTCAGAAAATCAATACCTCAATTCTCCTCTCTTTTGCCTGAAGACCCACAACGAAAATACCTGTTATTTTAGTATTATTAGGGTTCAACGT
The DNA here is from genome assembly GCA_011170035.1 of Teleogryllus occipitalis. Taxonomy (NCBI): domain Eukaryota; kingdom Metazoa; phylum Arthropoda; class Insecta; order Orthoptera; family Gryllidae; genus Teleogryllus; species Teleogryllus occipitalis. The sequence continues at coordinate 163,060 of BLKR01002561.1, forward strand.
AGCCCATTTGTTGCCCATTGTTTCAAAATAATTCTCAAAATTTTTTTATAGAATTGGTTCACATATGGTACCTATTTTTATTTTAAGCAGCATGCCATTTTTCATATTGGTAGGCATATGTGGTTTTGTAAATTACTCAGAGCTAGGTTGTAGTTTTTGAAATTAAAATACATTGGATTCAGTAGACTGGACTCTATCACAAGAATCACAGTGATGTGTATCTCCGTAATACACTTTTATTCGGGAAAGATTTACATTGAACGCAAATGAACAAATTTTGATTTTCAGAGAGTAATTTTTCAAAGAAAGAGTAGAGACACAGCCTTAATAATTTCTGTGCTTTTACACCTAATGTAGTTACTCTACTAATATATCAATGATAAATAAGCCACTTAAAAATTACATCTCCTAAAAATTGGAATTTTGGGCTTTTTCCATATTTGCAACTGTACAACTTTATCTGATCCTCCAATATCTCTGTTGAGGAATCAAATAAAATTTTGAAATTTGCAGATAGAAAAGTTGAGAGTAATACCAAACTGCAGTATAAATTTCAACTTTGAGATTCACATACAATTAAAAGATTTTAAGTACAATCAAAAAATTTCAAACAACCAAACCATAAGAGAATTTATACACAAAGAACGATTTTTTTTCTGAGATAGCCGAGTGCCCTGTGCTGGACCACTTAACATGGACTGACCCTCACGTAATTTATGGATGGCCCCTTAGTCATCCCTGAGGTATTTCTGGCTCTCCTATCTTTTTCATGGCCTGCCTGGTTCTCTCCATCCTCTTGGTCTACATTTTCAGTGTCTTACTTTGGATTCTATTCAATTTCATCCTTCTTACATGACCTGGATGATTTCTTTGGTATCTTTCTATTTCATTACCTATGTTTTTAATGTTCAAACACATCTTCATTTCTCATCCTTTCCTTTCGTGACACTCCTATTTGTGATCTCAAGCTCTCATCTGAGCTGCTTCTAATTTTCAGTTGACTCCAGTTATAGTGAACTTAAGTCACTGGTCCCGTTTTACTTACATTACAAATAAGCATAATAAGATTCAGTTCATAATGAACCTGATCCTTGGCTATAGTGAAGGTACGAAATACAACGGCCTGGAAGTTAATTAGATCTCTGATGTTATTAGGCAAGTAAAAGGGCATTTGGAGTGTGGGGCGGTGTTCCAACAGTGGAAGAAGCACTGAAAGGTGTGACGACTGCATTACTTAGAAACAGAGGACAATGCAGAATCAAATATGGAGAGAGCACAAACTCTGGCTGAAGAAGCTTCTAGAGAAATTACAAATGAAAAATGTACTAAGAAAACAAATGAAAATAATTTGATTTTTTAAGGACAAATGAAGGTTCTGAAATTTTCAGTTCGTACTGTTAATGAATTTTGCTGTATCTCTGTATTAATAAAATCAGTCATTGTAGAGAAATTCTACTTAATTTTGACATAGTGAACCAAACAAGTGAGTTCCACCAAATTCACTATACCCTGAGTCAACTGTACTTTGTTTTAAGATCCACATTTCACTTCCATTTGATAGGATTGGTTTTGCTGCAATGTTATGGAGTCTACTGTTTCGTTTCTTTTTTCTGCCTAATGTTTCAAAATTTTCTTTTTACGGTTCAACTGATTCTATTGTATCTTGTCAATTTTACATCCATGTCTTCTTCCCATAAAATTGTTTTTTCCTAATTAAGTGAAAGTTGTCACTTGTTTCATTATTGTATCTTACCAGACTATTTATCACAATCATGTATTAGACAAGAAAAGGAATTCTAGCTATTCTCACTCTCCTTGTGTATTCATAAATGTAGGTTTGAAATTGATCTTCAACACCACGTTGAGGCAACTGATGCATAATTACACAAGTGGAGAGGTTGACAGCAAGGCAATATACCTTTGTTCTTTAGTCAACTATAAAATCTCCAATAATTTCAGCTTAACAAAATAATTTATAATATCTAAAAGAACCCCTTTACTTTGATTTTTAACAACCTTGAAATAACAGTGTTTAAACCCTCAAGTTCAATTTCTTATTTACTTTTTACCTCTTTTACACTTTCTCTTGCCAAATGTACACTAGTCAATTTCAACAATCATTTTGTAACCACCCAAAGGTACACTTTCACTTTCCCGAATCATAAAGCGCACTTCCCTCCAAAACTCAATCAATCTCACAGTTTTAGCATCATGTACTACATCAACACTTTTCACTTTCATTTGTGTATCCCCCAAATACATTGTAAAAAAATTAAATATCCTTAATTTGCTACAACTAAACCAAAAGCCATTTCATACAGAAAAAGAAAACAAATTTATTTATACTCTTTTTTTATTATAAAAAAATATATACTTCCAACTTACTTTTATCAATATTTATGTGCAAAAGCAGACTACCAGTCTTAAATATGAACATTTCACAAAAGGCAGTATAAAATTATTAACAGAAAATATTTTAAATTAATTCAAATCACTACAATAATAACAAAAAGTTATACAGTTTCTTTCTTTACTATTACACACTGCAAATTGTTGAAGTCTAAATGATATTCTTGAAGTAAACATGTAAATAATGTCCTTCTTGTACACCTTTGTCAGTGCTGAAATATTTCATGAAAAAATCACTTGCCAAAGGTATGTTCATTATCAATAGTTCTTTAAATATTTTTAGTAATATTATTCATCAATTAATTCTTCCAATACATTACCCTTCTACTAAATGTTAAAAAGCAGCTCTTTGTAAATCATCCACATTCATTGCTACAATTTCTTTATCATCTGCATAGAGAATAGTTTTTATTTTTTTGCTTCTAGCAATTAGTATGCTACTTTGTACTACTTCTGTCTATTTCCTAACCATACAGACGGTGGACAGGAGTAGCGATACTCGATCAGGTTTTTCGTCCAGTTTCCCTGATCCATTGAGCAAATGCTGAGATGGCCCCTTGTTTTGCTTCTGGACATAAATGTAACTTCATTTTCTGTGCACGTCTTCTAGAATTCAGTGGGAAATACAATTATTCAAATTATGTTGTCGCGGCAGAAAGTAATAAGAGCCAAAATTTATTGCTTATTTATCTTTGAAAATAGATTTTATTACATGGGAGTTTTTTTTTGTTGTTTTTTTCTCCCTTGCAAAATTCAAAATTTATTGCTTATTTACCCTTGAAAATAGATTTTTTTACATGGGAGTTTTTTTGTTTTTTTTCTCCCTTTCAAAATTCAAAATTTATTGCTTGTTTATCCTTGAAAATAGATTTATTACATGGGAGTTTTTTTTCTCCCTTTCAAAAATTCAAAATTTAAGTAGTATATGACTTAGTGTATGGATCACAGAATTTTGAAAATGTGCACACAATTCACTTTTCCCCATAGCACGTCATACGCAGTTTTTAACTGTTTTTTTTGACGTAAAATAAATAAATAAATAGATACATCCTTAATAGAATCCAATTTTCTTGGAGGTTTCTGTTGAAATTCTTCCATCTTGTAGTGAGTTTAATTTCTGATTTCTTGTATAGTCTCTTGATGGCTTCTATTTGGTGTACATTAGGGTTTACTTGATCTCAGATTTCCCATTCATTCTGTCATTATTTCCTCATGGCATTTCCCACCATTGTGCTTTATTATAAAATTTTGATCTTGAATTAAAAATAATTTAAAATTTAAATTTGTCAATTTGGTTCGAGATAAATTCAGAAACCTACAGAAAATACATTAATTTATTTAATATAATAATAACAAATTAATGCATAAAATAATTGTGTTAATAAAAGAAATATTAAATATGGAGGCCCATTGTCACCAGGGCCAAGGATCTGAGTACTAACTCTTAAAACAGTCCTGAGCATAAGAAGTGTTCTAATGCCGATTAATTTTCAAAACACTGAATATTTGGGAGAAAATAACTGCAAATTTGATACTGAAACGCAAGCGTAAGAAAATGTTGAATTTAGCACCTAGATACTTAGAATTATTTGAGTAATTATTATCTTCAGAAATATCCCCTCCACCATACAACAATGCTTAAAAATAAACATACCTGAGAATTATTTTGTGATGTTCTTTCCTCCAAATCATTAATTTCTCTGCGGGTGAAATTATCTGGAAATAAGTCTGTCTCTTCATTTAATACCTGGCCATCCACTGGACATGTACCTCCCTTTTGCCTGCGTGATAGACAAGAATCATACACCCTGAACTCATGCGTCTTTTATGAAATTTAAAACGCTGTACTACACAAAGAAAACATACTTCAGCCATGCATTAATACATTCTTTACAAAATCGATGTCCACATGATGTCAGAAGTGGGTCTTGCAAACACTGAAGGCAAATGGGACATTCAAATCTTGCTTCCAGCTTGCTTTCCACTTCAAATGATGGCTGAAAACATTTATAAAAATTGGTAAAATAATCATTTTAAAATAACTCACTATCCACAGTGAAATGAATATGGTTATTTAATACAAATATTCCAAACAATTTTCAAAATGCAAAGTGATAGCACACATACAATGCAACTTTCTTGGGCGCATGTTACTCGGGCTGGAGATGTCATCATTAAGCACTAGTTATTTACACCAATATCAAATATTTTCCAACAGTCTGCATTTCATAAATCACTAATATGACCCGTGCTAAGTAAATAAATTTGTGTAAGTTTCAAATCACTTCGACATGGAGGAAATTTCTCACATTACTACTTAATACTTTATTATATAGTTCGTGTTTATTTATAAGCGAAATGGTCTTAGCAGTGACATTCTTTCCTCATTCTCTGGTATACTTTGTATTCACTACATTAGTATTTAATTATCAAAATCTATGAGTAACGTGTCTCTTCATTTCCTCTCCTTAACCTGCTCGTTTCTCTTACTATGATTCATACCGAGGAACACAGAACACATTCCATTCCAATTCCAAGGGCCCTTTGTTTTTACGATGACAAAAGTCACAACTTATGTCACGACTCCTAAATGTCCCGACATTTCTTGGAGTCGATAGCGTCCAAGTGAGCGCGTTTATAGGTCGACATTTGGTGCCAAGACTTAGTCACGTGACACAGAAGGCAGCGTGAAACGTGTCGCTCAATACTTTCGCGCGTTATTTGTAACTGCTCGCATTATTTTCAATATCTCGGGGCGCAGAGCAAAGTCCCTCGCCTTTCTCCAAGGAGATCCGGGTTCGATTCCCGTCGAATCTCTTATGAAATTTGTTCCAACAAAATGAGTTTGGCTGCTTCACAAGGGCTATGCCAAGCCCTGTGAAGTGTCGTAAGCCCTACCTCTATACTGCGTTTTCTTCACAGTTAAACTTGACGTTTCGTCAGCTGTTCAACCAACTGTGACAGTTCTCCAATCGGGAACTTACACGTCACTATATGTAGTGACGTAAAGCTCCCGATTGGAGCACTGTCACAGCTGGCCGAACAGCTCGAAACGTCAAGTTCAACTGTGAAAAAACCGCAATATATCCTAATTCCTTCCCAATTCTGGCCGCTAGGTAGTGACGCAGAGCGTGTGGTGGGAGGCGCGTACGCGGAGATGCTACGTGGCGGTCCTCTTGACAACAGACTGCGAAGAGACGTGACGGACATAAATATATACAATAACGGAGGATTACTCCAGATTATATGTAGAAAGTAACGAAGGATTACTCCAATAGCGCTCAACACCCAAGAAAGGGTTAGGAGATTTAGGAGACGCGTTGCGTCGTGAGTTAACGCAACAAATGTATAAAAAAACTTTGAAAAAATAAAAAGATATAAAAACACACTACAATCTACAATATCATACTACTTCAATACATAATACATCATTGCAAGGATAATTTCACATATAAATTGCGCATCCAGATGCATGTGTGTGTATACACACATACACACACAGTCACTCACTCACACACACACACCGGGTGATCATTAAAATGCAACCCACAGCAGGGAAACGAATTGCGCTGGGCTGTTTTAGCGGGTCAAATAGCGACTGGCGGTTTCAAGCAGGTAAACTAGCTTAATCAGTAAGTACGCTTAATCTCTTCTCGTCTAATACCACCAAGAGGGGGAGAGCAGACCGTCTTGGCCACGAGTTCCGAGAGAAAGGCACGCGCCTGCTTGTTTGGTGACGAAAGAATATTGTATTGACCAGAACAATGATTCCTTTCTTTCTTAAATAGTTTAAAACTGAAATGATTGCCATGTAAAATACACATTCAGGTAAATTTTATAGTAAACTTTACTTGTTTTAGTTCTTCTTCTTCTCCTCCTCCTTCTTCATCTTCTTCTCCTTCTCCATCTCCATCTCCTTCTTTCTTCTCCTTCTCCCTCTCCTCCTTCTTCTCTTTCTCCTTCAGGCATATAGGCACTGCCTGTTACGCCTCCGTTCCCGTCTGGTTACCCCATCTCTTCTTCGGGCGGCCAGGATTTCTTCGTCCTTGTGGACGGTATTTTAGAATTATTTTCGACAGTCGATTGTTTTGCATCCTTTCAATGTGCTGCATCCAGGAATTTTGATAGTAATTAACTTTCTCTTCAAGTTTACATACACCAAGTTCTTTACGAATTTCTAAATTCCTTTTCTTGTCCATCAGCTTATAACCAGCTAATGATTTCAGAAATCTCATTTCAGCACTTTGAAGTCTTGTGCTTTTTTTTTTTTTTTTTTTTTCGTTCATACGATTTAGTCTTTCAATTTTCCCTTGTACTTTGAAAAAATAAAAAGATATAAAAACACACTACAATCTACAATATCATACTACTTCAATACATAATACATCATTGCAAGGATAATTTCACATATAAATTGCGCATCCAGATGCATGTGTGTGTATACACACATACACACACAGTCACTCACTCACACACACACACCGGGTGACATTTCAACCCAAGCAAAGGAAACGAATTGCGCTGGGTGTTTTATCAAATAATTCAATTTTAAGCGGTAAATGTTTTAAGAAATTAATTTTCTTAGATAATACACCAAGGGCAAATTACGCTTTTTTTTTTCCAAAAAGGCACGCGCCTTTTTTGGTGATTAAAGAATTTGATTGACAAAACATGCTTTCTTTCTTTTTGTAGTTTAAAACGAAATGTTGCCATAAAAACACATTCTTATAGTCTTATAGTTGGGCTCTGTTAACGAAAAAGTGGATAAATCCTGTTGCTAAATTTAGAAAAAAAACTAGTGGTGCTATAGAACGGCATAGACTTTCTCGCACTTATTAGTTTTCTAAACTCCTTAGTCTCAACTAGCTTTTGGGTTATGCCTTATTCCTTTCCCACTTGCCATCTTTTGCCACATAACGGACAGTTTTTCACATTATCTCAATTTTTTGGCTGCCAAATGCTAGAACTGAAACCACCATACACTTTTATTAGTTATTAGTAGACATCGGATGTTTAGGGAAATGCCTATTTTTTTCTAGAGAACTTATTTAAAGGCTGAATAATATATGTCCACGAATCATGACAAATGATGACATATGACGAAGTTTTATAATGCTTATTTTTGCTTATTTTAGCATAAATGCCTATTTTTTGCATAAATATCTTTTTTAGGACTTTTTTGCCTTTTATTTATTATATTTATATACAATGCTAAGATATCGGATAATCGGAGATACTCCAACGTGACCATTCATTACGAAACCTTCAATTCACGTCTTGAAATTTACAATTACGAGAGAATTCCTGAAAGTATACCAACTGATTTTTCTGCATTTCCCTAACTCATAAATACCAGCCATGATCTGAGAACATGGACGATTGACAATACACCAAGGGAACCGAAATTTTAAGTGGAAATAAATATAAATTCCCTGGAGGTTTCAGTATTGCTAGTGTTGGACTGCTAAAATATATGCCAGTCACATCGTTCAGATATCCTTCTCCGCATGCAAACTGATTTTGTCTCCCAGTCGTCGCAAATCTGAAATTGTGATCCTTGAAAAGTTACTGGTAATATGTAAATATTACTGGTTAATGGAAACTATTAAGAATAAAATGTAGAAGAGTTGTAAATATGTAAATCTAGTTTTACGATTTCGTTTTGTGCATTTAAGTTTACAAAATAATATAGACAAAAATTACAAATTTTCCATTTTATTGTGTATGTAACTTATGACAGTGCCTTTTTTCTCCTTATTCTTGACTTTTTCAGTGCCTTTTTAGGCGCCTAAAAGACGATTTTTTAGTGCCTAAACATCCGATGTCTAGTTATTACCATTATAGAATTGTTAATCCAATGTCCCACTGAGATGGCCGAGGTGGTTAATTGGTGTGTACGGAGTCAGCTCTTCGGAGGGAAGGTTCGCTGGTTAGAGCCTTAGTCGGGAATTATTATTTGACACAATTTTCTGTTGCCGCAGAAAATAATTGAGAAATGTTATTGAAAACCATTTGAAGCAATTCTAATCACAAAAACAATTAATCAAGATAAAATAGCTGTGCTAAACAGCACATTATTTTCTCACAACATTGCCAACTTTTTCTTTATATTATATTGCTACATGAACTAGCAAAAGTATTTCAAACAGCAAAAATTATTTTCCGCGCCGAATTATGCCTTCTCAGTTGCCAACTTTTCTGCCGAAAGGATATTTTTTTCACATTTTATCAATTTCGCGGCTGCCTAATGCTAGAACTGAAACACCAAGCTCTAATGACTATTATTGAAGAGCCAATCCTCGTGGCCGAGGTGGTAAAATGAGATTTAGGTAAGAGGGATCCAGGAAGACCGAAGAAAAGATGGATAAAAGCTGGACATCGACATGAAGGTGATGTGTGAATAATAACAGGTCCTATAATTTTTTTATATATTTTTTCTAACAGCGGAGAAACAATGGTTCCTATCTGTTACATGTTTACATATTTTGATTGTTCGACGTATGTTTGAATTGTTCCACGTCAGCTTTGTAAAGTATTTAAACAGTGCCAGATTGCCCAATAGGTTGAGTAGGCTGCAGCCTGGGGCGCGCAATTTTTGGGGGCGGGCGAATTTCGGTGGGAACAAAATTTCATAACGCCAACTTTTGAATGTATTGTATAGAAATATTTCTTTTCATATTCGTAACAAAAGGAAGTGTTAATTATCCATTGTTATGTACAGATAAAATGAATACAAAATTATCGTATATTTATTAAATCAATATCGAGATGAGAATTATTTATACGTATAGGTATAATCAATTATTTATGCGTACACAAAATTTGCATCAGTTACAAATATCGTACAACATTGTTTATTCAAAATATTATAAATAGCTTTAATGTTTTAAAAAAGAAAATTAAAAGGGCGCTAAAACATTTGACAGCCTAGAGCGCACAAATGTCAAAGTCAGGCACTTTTTATTTAAATATAAAAACAAGTATTTTATAACAGTTTGATGCGCGTATGTTGGGTGAAATCCTTCAGAAACATCCTAAAAACGATGGGCAGTCTAAACACGGCTATGCGCGTTGAATCGTTATGACAATTGGCGCGCGCGAGTTATCCGTCGGTGTTATCACATGGAAAATCCGCAATTACCTGCTTTGTGACGGATTGTTTCTTTCACATGCCTCAGCTGTGTCGTTTGATTGATAAGCGTCTTGTTAAACGTCCAGCTTATCTGCCGTATATGACGCTGTCTTGCGAGAAGTGATTTAGCAAACAAAGAGGTGCTTGGACTTGTGAAACAGATTATTGAACACTTCCAATAATATGAAGGCATTCTAGACAATTTAAAAATTGTTTAAAATTTAAAAATATTATTTAATTTAAACATTTTAAATTTAAGAATTTAAAATATAAAAATTTTAAAAATTTCAACATTTTCCGGAGACATGATTTCTTGCACTGTAGTGAGTATATTATTACCTCTTCTAACACTGATCAGCAGATGATAGGGTGCAGTGAATGTCCCATGATGACACCATATATCATAGTACAGTTGTATTTCATTTTCTGAAGAAGCCTTTTAAAAAAGAGATAAATGTTTGATAAGACTTTATTTAAAATAATCTACACTGTTGAAACATTTATATCGATTTACAAAATATTTATTTTCTAGCTGGTTCTGTGCGAGCATTCCGCTGTTTGTAATTTATTGTTTAGAAAGTGAAAATAGCTTCGAGGACAACTTAGAATGGACAGTACATTACCACTGCGTTCCAGCATTATAGAACGTACTGACCGTGAGTAAACGTTCTAATATTGCGAATGTGGAGATTAAAAATATTGAAAAGTGCCTATATTTCACGCAAAATTAAGCGAAAACTACCCACACTTTCAAAAAATTGTACATGGCCTTATTTCAAGATCTGTCTATAAAAAACAGATTTTATAAAGGAACACATCTCTATCTTCAATATTGTAGTTGAAGATGCCGAAAAAAATTGAACGTTTGCAATTTTCGAAAAATGTGGGATTTCAAGGAAAATGAGACTTGCACCAGTCTCTTGATCGTCCTTTACGCTATCCGATAACAAAGTTTAATCAAAAAAATTGGAGCCATTTTTTAGATAATTTTGAAAATGCTTTTGAGACTTCATGCAAATACCCTTACAAATATAAATATTCGTTTGAAACTCCGAAAACATTGAGTTCGTTCAGATCGATCGGGGAATATCAATTTTGGAGAAAATCGGCTAAACGGTTTAGGCGCTAGCATTCATCACAGACGGAAAAAGAAGACGTTTCGCCGTCAATCGATTTTTTTGGTACCAAGGACCCACAAAACAAAAATTATAACTACACTACGTGTTAAAGGAAGTAATTTACTATATTAATAGCAACAGGATTTATCCATTTTTTCATTACCAGGGCCCGGCAATAAGAGTTTTTCTGCCGAAAATTCGCCTTTTAGGCGCATGATTACAATACTGCTTACGAAGTACGGAGTAAGTGCGAGAAAGTAAAATCAGTTCTTCCAAAAAAATCATGAAGATTTTTTGAAAAACGAGTAGTTTTCGCATAAATTGTGCTCGAAGTTTATGCAATTGCTAAAAAAAAACATTTTATCACAAGCCGCTAGAAATTTTTTCGTCAGTTCTTTTTTCAACGGATTAAACAAAGAACGCTTAAAAGAATGATGCAGGTTTCATTTTCCTTTCTATCTCTGAATTTTCGAAAATTAGAAATTTAGAAATAATGTAAGAAAGTATGTGCTGTTGTAGCACTACTCTTAGATTCAGTTATTCTCGGTATCCTATCTCGAAATCTACGCACAATTATTTTGAAAGAATAGAAACAATCTTCCTCGATACAATGAAGGCTCCCACAGACCGGCGCGGAAAATCCGCAGCGGAAGCGGTACGGAAAATTCCGCGCTGGAAGCGGCGGCGAAATTCGCGGGGCCGTTCACAGCAGAGCAATTATGAGAAGCGTTTGGTGACAGTTTTCATCCGTTAACGAAGAGACGCACGCTTCTATTCATGCAGGGGATAGAAATGCCAAGTACTCATAGCACGTTTTCTGAGCACATGCGGTATGGTACTTTTTCCTTCTTTATTTGCGAGTTTCCCTCAAATTATTAATATCTCTTTAGAAAATGTAGAAAAGGGGTTCATGATTTTGACCTAGAAAGGAAAAAGTACGGAGAATTTCACACGGACACCAAAAAGGAATCATCAGGTTATAAATTTATTGAAACTTTTCATTAGTAAAATATACAATATTTTACTAAAACAATATTTTACTTTAAATATATAATATTTTAAGAACAAAAAACTTAAAAATCGAAGTTTAATGTTATTTAAAATTAATTTAACTACTGAACACGATTAGCAGTATTTTTTCTGACCGTTCTGTCGTGTCAGATTCACTGACGAGTTGAAAATATTCGAGATATGACGGGTATTTGCCTTGGTTTCAACAGCGAAACGAGCGGCAACGAAAGAAATGAGTCCGACTGCAAATGGAAATCCGCAGCGAATAAAACGCTGCTAATCCGCTGCCGCGCCGGTCGCCTGTGGCGAAGATCTGAACCAAAGACTTTGGAATAGTACTCATAACGTGCACATACGCCAACACGTGACGCGAAATTTCCGCTGCGGACGTTCCGTGTAGGCAGCGAACGTTCCGCGCCCGTCTATGGGAGCGTTTAAGGTTCACACTTGATTTTCTGTGTCATTTAATTCTCACATGATTTCATCTACTTGGTTTTCTGTGTCATTTATGCATTTTTCTCAATAATTGCTTCAATTCTTTTCTTTAAATTTTATCCTCGTGTTTATCAAAAGACGAAAAAATTGGTCAGGGAATCGATCGGGGAATATCAATTTTGGAGAAAATTGGCTCAACGGTTTAGGCGCTAGCGTTTACCACAGACGGTCCTACAGACAGACGTTTTGCTGTCAATCGATTTTTAGGGGATGAAGGACCCACAAAACATGGATTCTAACTACACAGTTTTCTATATGCTACAATAAAAAGCATACACTTCTCACTTAAAATCGTGATAACTAGGTACATCCTATAGGCATTTTCGGATCCCCTGGGTTCCCTAGACTTCCCCATGGGACCAAGAAGATCATTTTCTGCATTTACTACCAGCAATGCTAAATTGCTCCATCGTAATAAATAAATTGGGTATAGGGCTTATTAGAGCTTCTGAGAGAAATTAACGAAATAGTCAGTAGATCGCCTCGAGATATGATCCCCAACATCTTGAGGGCACTGACTGTGGATCTCGGAATAGCCCCAGAGTTTCCAATCACTACTGGCAGGATTCTGGCGTTGGACACTCTATGAAGTTGGGCTGACAGGGGAATGACTGGTTGGTACTTTACCACTTTTTCCTCCCCTGCTTTTAGAAGGTTAGACCCATCCTCGTGGCAGATAGTCACATCGACCACGTGGACCCCTTCCCGGATTTTTATTACGAGGTCATGTTTGAGTTTAACCCTTCTGAAACGGAAAAAAATGGCTTCGTGGACACCAAAATGTCTGATTTCCGGAGCATCTTCCCCTCTATAAAGTTCTCCGCTTTATTCTTGCTGACTTCGTAAAAATGCACTGACCGAGGATGTGATTAATGGTTTCTACCACTGTATTGCACTTCCTGCAGTATACATCCTCTCTGGGCCTTCCCATACTAAATGTAGTTTTAATGGCAGCGGTATTTGATCTCAATTGGAGTGCAGTGATAAAAAGACCCGGTTTCAGAAGATTGTAATCTTTCAGAAAGGCATTTCCAATCGGATCGTTTATATGCTCCTTAACCGATCTCCCTTGGGATTCCAGTTTCTCCCAGGCGGCTCCCTCGTCATCGGCGCTTTTTTTATAAGCTCTTAAATCTTGTTGAGTATAGGGCTAGCTGAGTCTCAATGCTTTGGCGGTTTTAAATGTCCGTTGGGAGAAACTAGGACAGGAGCTCAGCCATCTGCACATGGGATCTTCAGATTTTTCTAATCGTAATTCTAGGTTCAGCGCTACCCTAAGAACGTGTTGCGCGAGCTGCAGCAGTCCCAGTCCTCCATTTCTCTTGGCCAGGTAGAATAAGCCATATGCAGTACTCATATGCAGATGTAGAAACTGTTTTTCTGCCACTCTGATTTGACAGTCCGCTTCCCTGAGCATCGACATCGATAAAACTAGTTGGTAGAGGTAATGTGGCATTATGTAGTAATGGTTATGTGGCATTGTGTGAAGTAATTTCAACTTCTGAGTGGGCTTTAAATGCGCCTTCTGAAGCCTCGTCACTGCTTCCATCAAATTTGATATGGATGCTTTACATGGGAAGCCGTTCCAGATAGAGTAGTTCACTCCCAAGTATTTTAGGGAATGATCATTACTGACCAGACGAATTCTCTTCCCCAACCTTTCCAGACAGGGGTCTCCAATGAACCAGGATCGTTCAAAGGTTGTAATTTGGAATGATGAACACTTCGTGACGGATAGTCAACAGCACCAGATTGTCAGCAAATGCTAACACGAACACACTCCTTTCCAGTAGCGGGTATCCTAACATGTTTTCCAATTTCTCAAGCAAGCACTCCATAATGAGATTAAAAAGGAGTGGGGACAAGGGATCCCCCTGTTTTACTCTACGAATTGGCATCTCAATTCCTTTCGAGGAGTGCTGAATAACGGTGGAAGGCGTCGGGGATCCCTTTCCTGGACAGAGCCCACCGAATCGCCGCGTGAGGAACAGTGTCACATGCTTTGGATATGTCTAGCACAGCGCCGACACCACCCTCTGCTTTTCTCAGGTCACTGACTGCTTCGTGAAGAATTTGAACATTGGCGAAACAGCCAGATTCAGCGATAAACCCTTTTTGGCGTGGATTGAACTTCACCACGGATCGAATGCGTTTGTCCATAATGCACCAAAAGATTCTGCACAGAAGGGAACTAATTGTGATGGGGCGATAGTGACAAACTTTTAATCCTTACTCTCTTTTGGTATAAGGATGATACGATTTTCTTTCCACCCAGAAGGCACAAAGCCACTGTATAAAATTTGGGTGTACAATAGGAACAATATTTCAACTTTTGCTCCTGAAGATATATTGCTAATTTTATCTTATCTGGTTCGGGAGCCGTGACAAAGTGACATTAAAAAATGACACTTTGAATTCAATATGGCGTGCAGTTTGAGACGCCACATTGGTAAGGCATACAACTCCTTCACATTTTCTCTATCTAACGAACAATATACACCACTAACTAGCTGTGTACTCATTCCCCAATGGCATAATTTTTTCGATACATTAAAAAAATTGTGCAGTGCAACACCAATACCGAAAGGCCGCCATACTTGCGTTTCCCTGTTCCTCATAACACTGGCTAACTGCTCAAAAAGTTTTAGCTCTGAGCTTATCATACGTGGATTTTCTTGCTGGCTCCCGGTCTATCTGTGTGCCGAGTTTTTGGAAGGGAATCGGCACAAGGCTGGCTGCTTATCTCTAACTGTTAAGACATTTCGGCCCCCTTTTGGAAGTGCAGTTTGGAAGCAGGGGATCGCCGACTTTCTTCCTGTCTTGATGTTAGGCCTTCGATACAGGGGAGAAGAAGAAATCGGGATAGGGATTTGGCTCACTGGAGTCTTCGGAAAGCCTGGGAGGCGATGCGATAACAGCAGCACTAGTAAAAAGTCTAACTGAATCATCGGATCTCCGACCATCAGATGGGGACAATGATAGCCTTACTATATTCTTCGTAATAAGTATGCGAGAAAGTAAAATAATTAAAAGTTAATAAATAATACGATACTGATAGCGTTGGCAAACAAATGCAAATAGATCGAAAAATATATATTAGTAATTATTAAACACTATGGTATTGTAATATTCGATAAACGTATAAATGTATTAGTTTATATTACCGCGAACAAAAGGCAGCCATCATTATCGCCTTATGTTATCAGTGCGGCGTTAGAACAATAGGTTTCAACAACAAACAATGACCGCTCATCTATTCGTTTTCACATTTAACACAAATAAAGGACGCAATTTAAAATGAAATAACATAAATATAATAATAATAATAATAATAATAATAATAATAATAATAATAATAATAATAATAATAATAATGAAATATGTAATAATTTACTAATTCTAACTTAAGTAACATTCAACTGCGTAAATTGGGAGCGGACGACTGAAGGCTAGCAATCTTTATCTATATTTATTTGAAATAGGTTTTATATAATTTCTAATAGATTAATTTGTAAACGTATAACAAAAGCTCCAATGTAAGAAACGAACAAAGAAATATGAAATAATATACAGACTCTAAACTTACGTAGCATGCAACTGCCTCAAAACGTATGTAAAATTACGATCACTAAGTGCAGGATTTTCACAGCGGGCGACGAAGTTTAACGCCCAAATTCTCAAAAAAATTCAATAAAACCTTATTTGAAGATCTGTTTTTAATGAACACATTTCATTTAAAACATGTATTTTCATAATTGTAGTTGGAGTACGCCGAAAAAATTTTGAAATTTTCTAATTTTCGACAAAAAAGGGTTTTCAACCAACATGAGACCTGCAAAATTTTCTTCAATGCCCTTTAGACTATTCAACAACAAAATTTAATCAAAATCGGTGGAGCCATTTTTTTTTAATTTTGTAAATGTCACAGGGACTTCATGTATAGTACTCCCCAAAATTAAAATATCGGTTTCAAATTCAAGGCCCGCGACCTCAGCCAGAACTATTTGGGAATATCAATTTTGGAGAAAATCAACTGAACGGTTTAGCCGCTAGCGTTTTTGATAGACGGACAGAGACGTGTTGCCGTCAATCGATTTTTGTATCAATGACCCACAAAACAGAGATTCTGGCTACACCACGTGTTAGAGATTTTTTGTCTAATTTTAGCAACTGGATTTATCCACTTTGTCGTGGCCAGGTCTGTGTAAAAAAGTTTTTAGGCCGAAAATTCGCCCTTTTTCGCACAGTATTACAAAACTTTCTCTTCTTAAGATGTTCCTTCTTAAGCGCAAGGAAGTAAAAATACGTGAAATATCTTAATTATTCTGAACTGTACGCAAAGAGGAAAGCAGGTATTAATATTTTCGTAATCTGTACTCTGCCTCCACTAGGCCAAGGTTCTTCTGAATCTAAACAATCGGTTTCAGATTACCCAAGATAACGTGTTGGCGTGTTTGTTATCATAGACCTCGTCATTGTCTTCTGCCCTTCTCCGTACACAGCGCAGGTAACGTTGTAGCTGAGGTTAAAGATCGGTAGGAAATATGTGTAACTGCGCTTAAGTGTAACAAAAAAGTGGCCTACAATAATTGTACACGTTTAGCTGGCAACCGTAAACAATTGTTGTATTAAGTCGGTGACGTTAGCCGAATTGTTTAACTGCGCTCCGGGAAGTCACGAAAGTTAAGCGACACTATACACCACGGATTCCTCGATGGGTGACCATCTGGGAACTCCGGTTACTAACGACGCCGAGTCCCTGGTCGAAAGGATAACAGACAATGGCTGACAGCAACAAAGGATAACAGAAAATGGCGACAGAGACAAGACAGTATTTAACGGAGGATTTTTCCGTAAATGTATTTACGCTCAGTGGGCAAAAGATTGCTAAGGCTCGTTATTAGGAAACAGGCATATCATTTTAAAAAAGTCTAATGTTTAAACGATTACAGCTAAAACGACTACCATCAAAAATGCATACGAACTAAATGTCTGTCAGCTACTGTAAATGTGTATCAGCTAAAACGTCTATCAGTAAAATCTTGCGATACGAAGTGAACCAAGAAATATCACTTCCTGACTTTGAGTACTTGAGAACATCTTGTCCTTGAGCTCAAGTGATAGGCTGTCTTTTCTATTTCACCCGATAAATTTTGAAAAGAGTAAAGAAACAAAGACCTAAAAGAAGAAGCATGAAACAATAAGCGGAAAGAAGCGAATGAAGACAATTTGACGTGAGGTTCGGCAGATCTTGGGGCTGGCCTTTGGAACTTTTAATGATCTGGACAGTATTTTCGAATGTTTGTACGAAAACATGTGACGAAGTAGAACCAATAGCCAACAGCATGAAAATGACCTAGTTAAGAATGTGCCTAGAACACCACCAAGTTTTCCGACTGACATTTACTATTTTTTATACAAGGGGGTTTAAATATATCATAAAGAACGATTAATAACATATGGCGTAGCAAGATCCAGAAAAAATGCGACTTATCATGTGGAAATTTATAACTGCAGGATCAAAAAGAGCTCGTCATTATACTTCTGACAGGACATTCAATCTTATACTAGAGGTTCTACAGCAGTGCATTACTTTCTCTCATTAGTATCGGTTACGAAACTTACAATACCGCAATCTCCGTCCATATTAACATATATCAGCCATCACTTGTAAAATTCATTACCAATTGTAGCGCATTAGGATTGAAATCTAATTATTTTAAAGTTAAGTTATCAAAACAAACTCGAAAATCCAAAACTGCGTTCCATACAGCCAGTACCATCGCCCAACAATGAGAAATAATTCTGAGAAGAAGAAAAAACAGAAGTGTCGCGATGATGCCAATGTGTTGCAACCAGATATCTTAGTGTGCGGACAGTTCGTCAAAACGAAACAAGCGCAGGAATTTCGAATTTGCAGCTTCAAAGATTAGCAAAATCATGCCAAATTACTCATATTAAAAAAAATGAACATGAACTTATTTAAAATCTACTTTTGAAGAACAGATTTCATTTTGTAAATAATTTCTATTAACAATATTGTAGTTTTGCAATGTTAATTGATTTTTGCATTTTTTCAAAACACAGAGAGTTCACCGAAAATGGTACTTGCACCAACTTTAAAAGTATACTTTGCACTTTTCGAAAAAAACATTTAAAAAATGCTGTTTTTGAGAAACTTATTGCTTAAAATTATCTATATTTCACGTAAAATTACACGGAAACTACTAATATTCGCGAAAGATTGTACATGATTATATTTAAAAATCTGTCTCTGAATACTGGACTTGATTATGGATGAATAATTATTCTGAATACTGGTTGTAGTTGTGTGAAGACAAAAAAGAAAAAAATGAACTTTTGAATTTCCGAAAAATCATGTATTTCAACGAAAATGAGACCTATGTCATTTAAGTGTTTTTACATTATCCGAGGGGAAAAAATAATAAAAAAATTGGAGCCAGAGTTTGAGAAAATTTTGAAAATATTGAGTATTCTTGCAAAGTATTCCAGAAAATTAAAATATTCGTTTCAAATTCCGAGGTCCTGAAGTTTGTTCAAATGATCGGGGAATGTCAATTTTGGAGAAAATCGAATAGTTTAGATGCTAGAGTTGACCAAAGATAGACATTTTGCTATCAGCCATTTTTTCGGACACACAAATCGCGAATCCTGATTACATAACGTGTTAGAGGAAGTAACGTACTTCATGTAGGAGCAAGATTTATCTACTTTTGCGATACCAGGGCCCAGGAACAAAATTAATTCAATTTACAAACTTTTCTTCGAAAAAGTGCAATTTTTGCCGGAGGATTACAATAAAGTACGCAAATACAAGTCCGGCCCTGCAACTTTACATTTTTGCTCATGGAATCCCTTAGCAACATCTCCGTGCTTGTGTTCTCGATGTAGACATCCAGTTCCTCAATTACACACAGATTGCACGTATGATTTTGTTTCATTTAATTTATTTAGTCAAAGAACAGAAAAAAAAACTGTATATGACATTTTGGGAAGAAGTACCATCTGCGCATGTTTTCTTGAGCTCCAGAATCTCTTCCCAACGTTTTAACTATAAGTAGTTGAATGATGGACGAGCTCAACAAAACGTGTGCATAGTGAAACTACATTTATGCCCAAAAGCAAAACAAAGGGCCATCTCAGCATTTGCTCAATGGATCAGGGAAACTGGACAAAAACCTGATGGAAATGGGGTCATTGACCCGGAAGCTGAAGTGCATCACTAGTTGCCTGCCTTAAAAAGAGATTATGGACAGATGAGAGTAATGTAATACAGAGGGACTCGGAATGTCCCCCATGCACAAACACAGAACACTCCTGCCTTACGGGGTTTCGAACCCATAACCCGTGTTCGATACTTGGGTTCACTGCCCCACGTCCTTATCTCAATCAATCAATTCACTTGACCGTACTATTTGTAAACGTGTTATGATTATAAAACATGATAATAATTTGATAAAATAAGAATGTTGGATAAAATCCGGTAGCGGTGGCTCAGTGCATCAATTGATGTCACCGCAGTGCCTCTGATCGAGAGGTCCTAGGTTCCCACTCCCTACGGTGGCAGGATTTTCGACACTAGCTTTTCAGCTAGGTCGAATTCAGTCGCTGTCTGGAGGAGAATTCTAGCGGCCGGCTGCTCTGATCGGTAGTTTTCCATGGTTTCTCCGATCAAAACCAGGCGAATGCCGGACCAGTACCCTACCAAACGGGTCAGGGACCGCGCGTGATCTTTCCTTCCTCTTCCTTGTCCTAATCTCACCCCTTGCACACACACATTTACACTAACATGCACCACACTGCCGGGAGAACGGTTAGGGACTTAGAACTTGTCCTGGCTAGGGCGGAGCCCCGCTGGTGGGAGATCCCTGGTTGGGGAAACCACAGTAGGTCGGCGCCGGATCTCGCCATCCAGTGGGAGAACATCACCGCCGCCTCCCGGTGAAAAGAACATGCACTACACTTACGTGACTAATGGCCTCAGAAGTTGCTCGGAATCACTAACAATTGGATAAACCATAATTAACGTCTTAAAACCAAAACATCACCAGCGGAGCGGCTTATCTTCGATTGTATTCTTTGCTGCACGCGATAAGCTCCCGATGCCATTGAATCGAAGGTTGGAAGTCGATTGTCGGACGCAGTCGCCAGTCGCAGTGCAGAGACGCAAGGGGCTGCTCGAGGGCGGCCAGGGGAGTTGGACGCGTGTGCGCCGTTTTTAATTTACGAAATGTTTGACTTCCACAGAAGGCACCGAGACGCGTTACAAACTAGCTGCACGTAAAACAGATATCCATGCATCTTCTGCATTGACATTTCAAATGGCAAAACCGTCAAGTTTCAATTACAAGATATTTGACTACCAGACGTTCATGGCATTGCTCGCGAATTAATATCAGCAGCAGGTGAGAAGCATATGATTTCAAGCAATGTGGTGGAAATATTTGAAAGTGTGCGTTTCCATGTGCAGATGTATATATTTGTGCTCTTTTATACATGTGTATTTATTTTCATTCGTTTAAGTACGTATACTTGATTTTGGTATCATGGCGCGTGAGGGACTTGTCTTCAGGACGGAATACGGCAGGGCTTTTTGCGTCTTTCTCGATCGTACCGAGAGATGTCACATGATCGCGACCGTATCAAGCAGTGCTGCAGATCAAGCGACATCTAGCGACCGAGAAAGACGCGAAAAGCCTTGCCGTATTTCATCGTGAGGACAAAACCTAACGCGCCACGTTACGAAAACCCAAGTATAATCGCCATGATTTTCAAATACATCGTCAGTGATTCATACCAAGTGTACTACAAAAACAGGGCGCAAGTTTACATTAAAAAATGTTATTTCACTAGGAAATCTGTTATTTGACTACATAGAGTCCCAACAACTAAGCACCTCCCCCCCCCATAACTTCGAAACGGTTCACAATATTGAACTGCTGTTTTCGCTCCACAATGGGGAATCACGGGGTAAGTAATATGCCGTCAGATAATGTTTAAAATATTTTTTTGTTTTAGAGAAATTTAATCATCTCTGATTTTTTAAATGGAACCATATATTTTTCTCATCAACAATAGATAGATCATTAAAAAAACAATTCAATGTCCGTCTTTCTATATGGCGAACACATACTGTGTTTATTTATTTAATTATTATTTCGACCAATCGCGAAATAATGTCAACATACCTACTCTATGATACCTTATATTATTATTTAGCTTCACGTCGGCCTGCCAATACGTCGGAGCTACCTTATACTACTTAGTATTTACTTTTACTCAGTAGTATAAGGAAGCTAATTTCTATGAATGTATTTGTTTCAACCAATTCACCGAAGATCATGTCGTGAGAAAAATTTATTTCATGGGTCGACAGGCCGTCCCTTCGGAGTTGCGGCGACGAAATTTACGTAATAAATATTTAAACTACTACTCATTTGGACTCGGGAATGTTTCTTACTAGTACGAAATAATAATAATAATAATAATAATAATAATAATAATAATAATAATAATAATAATAATAATAATAATAATACTCATTTTTTCAACAAACAAACGTTATAATCTGCTTTCTTATCAGCTTGAATAAAACAAACATACATAATACAGATCCATATCAAAAACAAAACAAAACAGACGATAAAAACTCTTAAGAACATACATTAATACTTTCATTTACACAAGAATTTACATTACCATAAACATATGCTTTTCTTTCTTCCCTATGCATGCATGACCATTTACCCCAATTATGTTATGAAAATTATTACTAGTTAACACAACTTGATCTTCCCATAATACGTCTGCTTTGCATGTCCCCTTTTTTCACTTTCCTGTTCGTGTCCTCTGCCTTCTTGGCCGTCGAATTCCTGGTAGGTTACAAATTATGTTTAGTCTAGTCCAATATACCATAAGTTATCACGTTCCGAATCTTCTCCTAATGACACAATATCTCTAAACATTAAACTTAAAATATTTGTTGCGTAATTGCGGCCAGCTACCACTAACCATCCGATCATCACCGTGTCAAAACACCGCCTGTCGTCTTGTTCATAAAACGCTCACTATTCCTCTCTACTTAAGATGCACAGTACTGTCCACATTTCCGTTCCTCCTTAGGTTTTCTGCGCTGATTTTCGCTTTCTTCCCACACCTCGTTTCTGATTGAAGCTTCCTCTATAAACGTCTTACATTGTTTATTCCTTGACTAATCGATTCTTTCACTCTTTTAATTACCCCCACGGAAATTCTCACACGTCCATTCCGAGTTATTTTCACAATAAAGTTTACCATTTTCCTAGTTGATTACTTAATCTACATTTCCCTTAAATTCTGATTATTTACCACATCCCATATGATTCCCTCGGATTCTCCATTGTTGGTGTCGTCTACATTTTTAATACACATTATTTTTACAATATTTATTTATCCCAGTAATGTCTCATCACAAATGATGTATCGTATGTTAGTATTTTGATAGTAATTTGAGGATAAAATTATATGTTTGTCATGTAATTTTAAGTTAAACGGACAATATTTCCTGTAGCAGCCCTCGCAACTTTGCCTTCGGGGAAGGTGGTCTTCGCGGCGCCAAGACTGTCACGGGGCTATTTACATTTAATTTAAAATCACATCTCAGAAAATCAAATTTTATACTCAAATTACTACCACAATACTTACATATGATACATCATTGTATTCCTCTTTTTATGATCTATCCATTACTGATAAGAAAAATTATAGTTCCATTTAAAAAACCAAAGATGATTAAATCTCTTGAGAAGATATTACACGAGAAGGAACATCAAGGAATTCATACATCCGTTGTCAATTTAGGATTACGAAAAGTATTACGAACCGCATTGTTGAGCGAAAACTGCACATCGATATCATGAATCGTTTAGAAGTTATGAGGGTGGCCCATTGTTGGTGGGACGCCGTGCATATCCCACCGACCGGAATTGTATGGCCTTACACCTACGAGCCATGTCAAACCATTACTTGGCGTCCGCTGCTCACACAGTTCTTGGTTGACAAATAATATACCTAAAACTGACCTTTTTATGTGTAAACGGCCTTAAATGTGTTTTGCGAAATAGAATCATACGTATTTTAATGACTTTGAGACATTCGTCTCCTTACAACAATGCAATGTTTATTTGGCATTAAAATCTACCAAGATTGCACTCAAAAATACACAATTTTCTCATAATTAACTAATTCTAGAAAATGTGGTGGAACATAATATTTACAAACCTATTAGTTAAGCCAAATTACTGCATCGCATAGGCGGTTGGTGCTTAGGTTCCATGGTTGCACAACCACCAGATAATCCAAAAAGATCATATAATATATTAGTAATATACGTTTTGCATTTAATGCCATTCATATTCAAGATATTGCAGAAATATTTCACAGTTTTGGCTGTTTTTGAAGATAAATAAATAAATAATGAAACATGCCCGACGTTGACTGGTGCCAATTGGAAACAAGCCCCGCTTGGAGGGACATTTTGAAACATAATTATTACTGATAAATGTAATTTGGGCGCCAAGAAACAGTTACACTTGAAACCTAATGATTCCTACGTAATTTAAATATCTCTCCTTCCAAAATTATGTTGTGCTAGCTCAGCTAATTGGGGTTCGAAGTTCATAATTGTTGCTATTTACTCTGCAACCAATTATTCAATCTGCCATCCATAAGGAGTGGTGAGGAATCTGAAAATCTTATTAAAATGCTGGATTGCACATAACGAACAATGATAATCAGCTTTCTTTCAAATTAACAAATTGGAATTTATTATATTGATAATCAAAATGAATTCATCTTTGGTCAAGACCAATTTTCTCTATATTACAATAGTTATAAATCTTGTAATCCATTGGTGGGTCTTCGCGCGCACTTCACTTCTTCGTTTGATGGCGCTTCGTAGAACCTTCGTCGACGCAGCAGAATCTTGCTTCTGGATAAAGTCCTCGCCTCATGTCCGTGTCTGATTCTAAATTCTCCCGGCGATACTATTATAATCCGCGACTTCCCTCACTAACGTCTCGGGTGGACGTCTAGATACGTATTTTTCTTCTTACAAGAACGCTCTATCCTAATGTAAGAAACGATAGTTAACTTTATACAACTGTCTATTAGTCTTTTCTCGATCTAGTAAAATATATCAAGAGCCGACCCGCTCATCACCGCGTTGCTCTAGCGAATGAATGTTCTTCTAAAACTCGGAAGCATCCGAATTTTATATCTTTTTCTTTTGTCTCTCAAAACAATGCTTATCCCGCCTCTGCTCTGTCATTTCAACCTAATGAAAATGATCCTTAACGCCGGTTGTTTATTTGTCACATAGCAACCCTCTCGCGATCGTCTATTGACATCCCTATATTGCAACTGTTTTTTCTCTTGACTACCTTCGTAAATTACGCCCTCACACGGCGAGCACAATAACCTAACTATTTATACTTTTCTCTGTTCACCTGTCACGTGAACTATTTTTGCCCTGCCCTAGCTCGAATTTACAATTGGGTGCCACAATGCCTTTGCTTGTCAGTTGCCCGTACCTCTGCTAGCTCGTATCACTATTACATCCTACCTGGTCGTGGTCCGCGCGCTCATTCCATACGGACTTGAGGTAGGGCCTGTTTCGTTCGTGACTGGGTCAAATTTTACATAACTATTAAATAACGACACGTGGATCTAAGGCAATTATGAGCCATATGGGATGCTCATATGTTTAATGTCGGATCTTTTTCTCATATACCAAAAACAAATACAATGTGCCCCTCCGACTTGCGAAACATAACAACACAAAATACATAAACAACACAAAAAAATATAAACATGCACACTGAAAATATAATACCAGATCTCATACACACACAAGAATGCGCATTCTGTCGTGACCTTTTTGATGATTCTATTCTTAATCTAGTTATGGCTTGGTCTTCGACAGAGTCTTTGTCATTGGACTTGCACGTGAACGAAAGAAAATAAAGTAAATGTGCCACTTTCCTTTTTGCAGCGATGTCGCTCCCTGTCAGCGCCCGTCGTTGCTAGTAGTAATGTGCACCCTCCATGCACGCAGACCCCGTTCAGCTGCCATCAGTTCCCGGATGCACTCATCCATTTGAAGTTATCAGACGTACTCACAACTATTGTTCCTCGCAACTAATCGCGTCTTCCATAAATGTTCTTTCGCTATCTCGCGACGTATTTAAATTTTACGACGCTTATGTTCCCCGCACCTAACTTGCGCGAATAATGTCCATGCTAATTTTCCCGTGAATTTCGAAACAAATTAAATTAAATTTCATTTCCACATCGTCTAAATAGCTGATTTTTAATGACTGAACATGAATTAAAACTTTTGCAAAATAATTTCGCGAAATTTCTCAAAAATCTAGCATAGCATCAAATATGTGCGTTCACCATCAACGCTTGACTCGTTATCTGTCTGTAACACATTTTACATTGTTGGTCTACAATTCCCTGCGACTGTCTTCTTTCAAACACATGCCCATCACTATAAGAAATGTTCGAAAATATTTATGTTTTCACTGTTTTCGGGCGTCTTGCGTCTTACTATCGGCTTCATAATTTCACTAAATTTTATTTGGTAATTGTCACGTTACCAAATTCCATTTTCCTGTCTTCCTTTTCTCAAAAACCATTATTTTCGTCTTCTCAGTTCGTGATGACGTCATTTACCTCTTAGGCCGCTCTTTCAATTCTTTCTTAATCCTCTATGCTATGAACTTGAATATTAATTTATTACGAGCCCCACATAAATTCCCCCGTGCTGTGACTAATTTTGCCCTGATCTAAATATTTTTCTCTATAATTTCCGAAAGTTTGGCCAAAATCCATCCAGGCATTCGCTGGATATTCAATAAAAACCGTCTCGTTATATACTTACAGAAGTACAACAATGGGTGCCATATTTTCAATCTTCGCCCTGTTATACATGCAATTTACCCAATTTATGATATTTTCGGAACCCATGGCTCGAATCTTTTTTTGTTTTAAAATGTTCCTGAATTTGGGTTCTATTTACTGTTTATAACACCCTTTTCCGCCCTTTACGTTTTCTATTACATTCCTGACAATTATTATTACGCGGCGCTGTTGTCTATTGTTTATTTCTTTCTTAGTTTCTCTTTGATTACATAAAAGTTCCGTGTTCTATGCATTCTTGCGGGCTAGCCTCACAAATCATTACA
>BLKR01002562.1:0-136452 GCA_011170035.1 Teleogryllus occipitalis
ATAAATAAATAAATAAGAAATAAATAAATAAATAAATAAATAAATAAATAAATAAATAAATAAATAAATAAATAAATAAATAAATAAATAAATAAATAAATAAATAAATAAATAAATAAATAAATAAATAAATAAATAAATAAATAAATAAATAAATAAATAGTGCGCGCCTATGAGAGGCTCAACAGTCACACACTACAAAATAGCCGCCTACAAACAGGAAATGTATTTTTCCAACTCTGATTGTCGTATGTGAGGCAGTTACCAACATATATAACTCTAGGAAGAATTCCCAGAAAATTTTGGAAAGGTGACAGGGAAGAAATTCGGAGAAAGGAAGATAAGATTTAATCTTCATGTTAGGCCATGTCGTATGCTCTTAACGAATCCTGATTTTCTCTACATTATCAAGAAAAGCATATTCCAAATCCTAGACTGCATGCTCATCGTGGAGGGACAGAAAATCTAAAACTTCTGGTATATAATGATTAATTTACTCTTGACTCATACCTCTGTTCACATGTCTCACCAATTACCTAAACTCGTTGATATTCTACTTACCCTCTTTGCTCAACGCTTGAAATGCTTCTTTCTTATGATACATAACGCTATGTCACAATTTCCAAAGGCTATCTGTTCCGTACGACTGTGGAACGTGTTCCACAGAGCCACGTGTTCAACAGAGCCTAAGGATGTCTCCTGACGCCTAGCCCAAAACTCCCTATTGTGTCTTTGCTCTGACACTTTGACACAGCCTCATTCAAGGGAATTTTCTGGTACATTCTATGTAAGATATACTGAATCTCTAATATCTTGTATATCCTTAAATATCTTTCATCTTTGATTTCCCCTGTTTTTAACCTGACAATTAATGAAATTGTAATTCATACAATCTGGGGAAGAGGTTCTTAAAGCCATCGATCCACCGTGTTAACATAGTCATTTTAATTTATTAATTGTTCAATTAAACTTATAATTTCATTCTTCATGATTGTTTTATTCATGCGGTAGTAAAATCCGTCATGGGTAAATAAAGTTCATAAGAAAAAGGAACCCAAAATCGTAGTTGGCACCCCTCTTGTTTTGAACTCGACAGGCCTATACAATTCAGACCAAATCCTACAAAAGACTCTAAAATCCAGCGACCATATTCCAGTAATCTTGGCACGTTCATATACAGACAATATATCTTTACCCCAAGAGGTATTTCTAGTCCCCCTGCCCGCAAGATCCCTAGACTCAGCTCTCCGTCGACAAATTGTGAATTTATAAGTGACACGTGTTTTCCACTTTCCCCTTCGCATGCAGCTCCCCTAGCGACCTCCCCTTTTCGCTAGTCACGGGCGGCGCTATCAATCCTGCATTTGACAATAGTGATAACCAAAGCAGTTTTACTCTGCAGGGGGTAAACGTTCAACTCGGCACCATGGATTTTTGCGGTGGATTGAAGGGAGATTGAGAAATGTTGAGCCAAAATAGAAAATATAGTTTCTGATTATTATTTGCTTTGTTTTAAGTATTCTTGATTTTACGGCAGATCAAACTAGTGATGCTACAGAATGGCATAGACGGTCTCTTACTTTTTAGTTTTCTAATCTCTTTTGCCTGGGCTAGATTTTCGGATGTGCCTCACCCATTGAGTATACTACCAGAAAATGAAAACTGTAACGCTTATATTTTCTTTAAAGTCGACTTTTCAGTTCTTAACGGGTTCTTAAAGTATGCCTTTTTTCACTAAAATTCGAAAAACTATCCATTAATGTAATGTAACTACCATCACTCGCAGTGTTGACATAGTCTTTCGCGGCCGGGGGCACTAAGTATTTGACTATCCCGGAGACAATACACTCTAGTCATGGGACCAATGTTTGGATCCTCATGCTGAGATCATCTTCAAGGAAAAATACGATGAGGTGCACGAAATGCATGGACCTCCACGCATTTCGTGGAGAAGAATGTTGTAGTATGACAACGGAAAGGTTGGGACTCATAACAAGCTCGTGGCGTTCCTGAGCAGCCACTGATATAATCACTCAAGGTGATTCTTTACGTACATACGTGTTGCAAATATGCTATAACAAATTTGCAATAATGTTGCATAATTATTCATACCCATTATGTTTTTAAGTTGCCATCAATCTCATTACTTCATTCCATAAACTTTATTTTTTAAATGTCCTAATTCCCAGTACTAGTCTTCACAATGCTCATGACTTCGATGATACTCTGCTCCGTGGAAGTTTTTTTCTCTAAGAAATATTTCTACAGTTGGTTCAAAATGGACATTACAAATTTATTGAATGTTATATACAATGAAAAATATCAGTATCCTTAATTTGATAATTTATTTTTGATAATGCCATTGCGTGGTATCGATAATTTAATTTTTAAAAAAATTGCTGTGTAATGTAAATGACGTAATACAAGTATTCCAGTATGCAAGCCAACTGCTAAACGCTTTTCGATATGTCGTCTCGCATTTAGTTTCTGCAATTTTCGATCTCTTTTACTTCTTTATATGCCCTAACCCCGCCATTCTTTTCGTACGCTTTCCTTGCATACTCGATTTCCTCATAACAAAAGACGGTCCCTCTGTTCCCGCCCCCGACGCAGTTTGCGTCTCCACATGACATGCCAGTCTTCCTCCGCCCGCTGGAACGACGTTCCCCTGCATATCGATTCGCGCGCCACTATCGAAAACACGTGCCACGCGCGCCGCGGTCGTAAGGCGGGCGTCGGAGGCGCTGCTACGCACGTGTCACCACGGCGCCATGCATTCAGGATCACTCGCGACGGCCGGACGGAGAAACCGCACTGGGGAAATGGCCTGTGGGAAATCTTTCACGAAAAGTGTGTACGTTGGGAATGTATCAGTATTTTAATTTCTCGCTATCGCTTACACAGTAGAGAGATATTTTTGTAATACTGCGCGAAAAATGGGGAATTTTCGGCAGAAAGCTTTTATAACGCTCTGGTAACGAAAAATGAGTAAATCCAGTAGCTAAATTTTGAAAAAATTCCTCTAACACGTTGTGTAGTCAGAATCCATGTTTTGGGGGTCCTTCATACCGATAAATCGAATGACGACTAAACTTCTATCGGTCCGTCCGTCTATGAACTACGCTTGCGGCTAAAATGTTCTCCGAAATTGATATTATCTAATTAATCTGGATGATGGCCCGGCCCCTTGAATTTGAAACCGATATTTTAATTTTGTGGATACTTTAAATGAAGCCCCTGAGAATTTTTCAAAATTTTCAAAAAAAATGGCTCTATCGTTTTTCATTAAAGTTTGTTGTTGGATAGTTGTTTGGTTGATTAGTGATTCCGGGCGCGTCAACCGATTAGGTCATTAGTCCCGTAAGTGTAATGCATGTTTTTTCTCGGGAGATGGCTGTGATCTTCCCCCGCTGGATGGCGAGATCCGGCGCCGACCTACCGTCGGCTAGCGGGGATTCCCCCTAACCAGGACTCTCCCACCAGCGAGGCACTACCCCAGCCGGGACAAGCTCTAAGCTCCCGACACGTCTCCTGGAATATGTGGTAGTGTAATGCATGTTAGTGTGTGTGTGAGGAAACAGGAAGGAAAGATCGCGCGCGGTCCGCGGCCCGTTTGTTAAGGTACTGCTCCAGCATTCGCCTGGTTGTTGTTGGATAGTGTAAAGAACGTTTAAGAGAATGCTTCAGATCTTATTTTCGTTGAAAACTGATTTTTCAAAAATTGCAAAAATTCAAAATTTCTTCGGCGTCTTCCTTCAACAACAATTATGATGATATACATTTTTCCCTTAATGAAATCTTTTCTCAAAGGTAGATTTTGAAAGAAGGTACAATTTTTCTAAAATTTGAGTGTTTTTTGCGTACCTTTGCGTGAAGATACGAACATTTGCGTGAAATTGTGTGTAAACTTGTATGAAAAAATGTGCTGTTTTAGCACCACTACTTTTCTTAAAAATTCCAAATTCCATTAAACCAGAATTTTATCAGCCCTTGAGTCTCGTGTTTAAGCGTGCACTGAAGACGTTCTGAGTTTATATTATTTTTATCGGACTCGTACTTAATGTATCAACTTATCCTTCTCAGATTTAATAAAACTGTATCCGGGAATGTCTAATCACACACTAAAATTTTTATTAAAGACTAATTATTGAATTTTACAATTAAGCTAAGCATAGACATTCCTGATTTTTATGACGCGGCTTCTCTGGGACCCTTATCCTGAAGATAATTGAAATCATTTGTGAAAGTTTCACCCGCGGAGAACTTACATAAACTCGTATTACCTCGTCAAGGTAAGTAAAACAAAACGGTAATCCATAATATGTTGTAGTTCCCAAGAGTATATCTCCGTCGAAGCCAGTTACATTCCAATCTTGAAAGTATTCATCTCGAATCATGCAAATGATGCTATCAGCCATTCAGATTATTCATTACGACCAAATACATAAATGTTTCCTTCTATCCTGGTCCCTGGATCTGAGTTTTGGACAACACGAGTTCCTCATCAACATAATACTCACAAAAGACGGAAGCACTATTATTGATTCAATCATGTTTTAAATTAAGATATCTTTTAGATTCACATCCAGTTTGCCCTTGAGCATAAGGTTGGAATGTTATAAAAAGTATTGTAAATTTGAAACAGTTTCTTGTTTTCTGCGAATAGCAAAAACCCCCATTGCTTTTTGCATTTCTTCATGTAAAAAGACCATTGCTGTAATTTTCTCTGAAATGTTGGTGAACTGTTGATAAAAAATCATTTTAGTGCTTTTCAATTGGTCTCGATATTTTCTCAACATGTTTGAGAATCAATAATAGTGTCGAAATTTTTCTACCTAATGACATTGGTGGAAGAAGCCTACCAAGTTGGAAATTTCTTTTCATTGCCCCTCTTCCCGAATATAAGGTTCTATTACTAAAGATTTACCAAACTAGCTCAGGTATTGAAAAAGAAATATTAATTAAAATGACTTGCTTCACAATCATGCCGTTCCAGTGAATTGGAAGGGTTTGTGGGAGGAATCTTTAAAAATCTCACAAGAGGTTCGCGTGCGTGGAATGCTACTTCTGAGGTGGAGTCTATTTCAAGTCAAAATAAAAACGACTTCAAGTAAAGTGGAAATTTTCACGTTTTTTACTCATCATTTTAAATGACACACTTCAAGTCCACTGCTGTCTCACGTGACTGCGTGAGAGAGTTCTTCGGAAGAAGTGCGTGGACAAAAACACGAGCGGCGCGTGTGCGAGTGAGGCTGACGAGCCAGCAGACGCGAAGGTGGGCGGCCGGGCGCGGGCGGAGGCGGGCGGAGGCGGGCGGAGGCGGGCGGAGGCGGGCGGAGGCGGGCGGAGGCGGGCGGAGGCGGGCGGAGGCGGGCGGAGGCGGGCGGAGGCGGGCGGAGGCGGGCGGAGGCGGGCGGAGGCGGGCGGAGGCGGGCGGAGGCGGGCGGAGGCGGGGACGCGCGGGGTCGGGCGGGCGGGAGCGGGGGCGGGGGCGGGCGGAGACGGCAGAGGCAGGGTGGGCGGTGTTGGGGCAGCAAGTCTGAGTAAACGAGCAGGCAGACAGGTGGTCGCGCGAAATGATGTGAACGTAGGCGGGCAGAAAGGCTCGCGAGCGTAAAGGTGGAGAGGCGAGAAGGACAGGAGGTCGAAAGACGAGTTGGTTGGAAGACAGACGGAAGGCGGGAAGACGGGTGTGGATGGGCGAGATGAAGGGAAGGTGAACAGGATGGGCAAAGATTTTTGCGATCGTTGATACACGAATCCGTGTGCCTTTCATGAATTTTCGCGCATTTAGATGACAAATTTACGTAGAACAGAAATGAATTTCCGTTAAAACACCTAGGGGAAATATTTTCCAATTAAATGAATACATTTTTATTATATAACGGAATCGTTAGGTGAGCAATTGTCTGTGTTTGTTCGGGCGTGAGCGCATTTATTTTTACTATAGAAGTGCAAATAAAATAAAAGTCGAGTAATAGAAAATATGAAATTAATATTTGGAATATGCGATTGCAATAACTGTTTCTTTAATGTGTCAAATTTTCCGATTTGGAGGAGACAAGATATATAAAACATAATTGTGTTGTATCGCAAGGTATGAATCTACAAAAGTATACGACAGTTATAAGTATAGAAAACCAATTCTTTTATGCTTGCTTGTACACTAATTTTAGAAGTTATTAAATCATATTATGAAGATCTTGTATATTTAATAGCAAACTAAGAACTAATTAAGAAGTCTCATTGGAAAGTTGTTCTCTGTTTCAAGGTAGGCCAACATCAAATTTAACACAAGGTAATACAATTATTTCTATCATCAATGTAACTCTCAGTAACATTAAAGAGATAATTAAAATATCCAAAAGTAGATTGATGATTATAATAGATCAAATCACAAACGTTGGCAATCAGAGGGAACGATCCAATTGTAATCAGAAATGATGGAATTTCAAAATTAAGTTTCTTAGATTTTCAAATGTAACTTCTACCAGAAAACCTATATTTTTTGTTTAAACTTTTACTTGGCACTATTCTAAGGTTTATCTGCGAGAATAAATTAGTTGCTCGAAGCTAACTGGAATATATGTGGTGACAGGGCATCTCTCCGCTTTACAAAGTGCATTTAAGTATACATATGCTAGTGCTGTGTTTATTCATTGTTGTGCTCTCAGACGGGATTTAGTTTAATCACAGGCTGCTTGTCAAATTAATAAAATCAATTTTACCCACTGTATTTAAATAGGATACGTAGTTATTTTTTCATTGTCTTCAAAGCGCCCTTCCTCATTGATCAAGAAGTGGAAAATCGACTTTTAAAAGTTTCTGCAAAGCGATAAAAAAATTCTAATGGAAAGCTCTTTTTAATCGTGCACAAAATATGCTTGCCTGTTAAAGACTTATTCTTTTATTATACTTTTATATTAGAATACTTAGTTTATATTATATTGTATTATTAGTTATATTATTAGATAAGATTAGATTGATTATTTATATTAGATTTAATAGACCTTTCTAATATATTATTCGAAAAAGCGGGAGCCTGGGATTTTTAAACACTGAACTTTTGTAAGGTATCTGCAGTTGCCCATTAATAGCAATTTTATTTAAAATGTCTTTCAGAAATATTTCCAGTCCCTGACATTACAATGAACATAATGCGAAAACAATATAAAGCGGCTAAAAAATGTCATTGTTTTATCAAAAAATTACATAATTAAAAGAGCTTATTTCCAATAAAAAAAAGACTGTTCTTATGGGTTGGACAAAACTTCGAAATTAGTTCTCCTTTCTGCACCTAACAAAAAAAAAAAGAAAAATGAAACTGTTGGTAAGTTTCCAAATATATTATTTTGTGCGATAATTCCTAACATTTTGCAATTGTTTGTGTCAAGATTTGATGATTTTGAAAATTGAACATTTCTTGTATTGATGATTTTCTTTTGCATTGCAACGCACTCTACCTTCAATCAACTTTTCATTCTCTTTTACAAACTGCAGAAACTCTGACATTTGTCCTCTATTCTGAACTATTAGTTGTGTGATCGGGTGCAAATTTATCGTGCTCGAGTGCAACATTTATTCGGCGATGTCGATTACGCTAATTGCTTCATGCCAGGCTGCGCCAGCGCGCGTCCTCTACTGAATCTCTCAGCTGATCGCTGCAGTGCCTCTGATCGCGAGTCCCAAGGTTCGAGTCCTGATGGTGGCAGGAGTTTCGTCGACATATAGGTAGGACGAATTCATCCGCTGTATGGAAGAGAGTTCTAGTGGTCGGCCGCTGTGATCGGTAGTTTTCGTGGTTTCTCGGATACCCCAGACGAATGCCAGAGCAGTACACTAACAAACAGGCCAAGGACCAAGCGCGATCTTTCCTTCTTCTTCCTTGTCCTATCCTAACCCTTACAGACATACACAATGACACACGTCAGGAGGCCGGTCGAGAGCATAGGGTTTGTCTCGGCTGGGGCGGTGCCCTGCTGGTGGGAGGTAACTGGATGAGGAAAACCCCGCAAGCCGGCTCGTAGATCGGTGCGAGATCTCACCATTCAGCGGGGGAAGAACTCTTCCACATGGCGTGATGAAAGCTTGCTCTACGCCTGCGGGACTAATGACCATAACGCACCCCTAATGCAACAGGTCCACAACTCCAAACCCATTCATTTCGCTGGAGAGTTCGGAAGTTTTCTCGGTGGCATATAAAAACAGGAATTGAATTTAAATTGAATTTCTATAACTTGTCTATACCTGAAACTTAAAAAATGACTGTTGCATATCGGATAATGGAAAACGAGGAATCTAACAATGGCTATATTTCAATTTTCAATTTTTCGGAGAAGTAACCTTCTTGCATTAGTTCCGAAATGTGTTGACGCTCCTGGAAACAGGAAAAAAATCAATCAAATCCCTGTTACAGTTGAGTACTTGTCGCTGTAAAATCTTCGGCGATCGCCCTAGCAGGGCTCCGTTTTCGCGATCCGGCAGAAAGCGAATGCATACCGCAATGGTCAGGGCCACTGATTGGTAGTTTAGGCAGCAAAAGGAGAGACAATCTTTTCTCGCTGCGCAATGGCTTCATATTTACGAAAGCTTCGAAATTTTCAAGCGCAGTAAAGCGTAGTGGACGGCCGATGTCTAGTTCTTGCCAATTGTGTTTATGCGAGAGTGTGTGAAACCCTTATACATGAGAAATTGCAAAGTATTTGCAAATCTTATTCTTGCACGTCAAATTTTAAAAAAATTTTGACGTCCTTGATTGTGGTCATCATCACGCTATTTGGAGCAGTAAGTCTAAACACTGTGCATAAGTAACCACCGACTCCACTCCGCTGTAAAAAAAAGTTATGATATCAGTAAAATATTCTTTATTTTGATTTATTAACTTTTTAAATAATCACTTTCGGAATTTGAATTAAAATACTTATAACTAGCTGAATGTGGCGTCACCGTCCGTCTGAAAATAGATTCTATCATTATACGTGAAGGTTACATTTTGTAGAATTAATCGCACTGCCAACAAAATTTCCTTTTTAGGTATCTTAGTTACCTTGTATCTTACTTGTATTGTTAAAACCTCTTCTAAGGTTGAGAATATTAATTCCTGCGGCATGGTGGAATACATCTTAACTATGTCCAACGAAAACATTACATCTTGCTTAATTTATAGGAAATATGTTTTCAACGTCATACCAAATATCAAGGTCAATTTTATCATATTTCAACCAATTCTTTGTATAGTATGTATTCATCTAAACATTTTAAATTTATTGTGAATTCTTTATTGTTAAATACACTTGTTTTGTCTTAATGTAAGTTTTAATTTTTATTTATTTATATTATTTTTTTATTATTTATTTTATTTATATTAATTCTTTAATTTCTTATTTTACTTGACATATTGTTTAAGGCTTGATGATGGAGGCACAACTTGACCTCTGAAACGTTGCCACACTATTTCTTGTTTCAAGATACCATTGTAATGTAAAAATCATTTTGTTTTAATAAATGGGTTTGTGACTGTCTATAAAAAGTAATTATTGGAACTTTTATTAAGAAAAAATATTATTGTTATTATTATTATTATTATTATTATTATTATTATTATTATTATTATTATTATTGCTCTTGATATTCGTGTGGGAGCATAGGGGAATTCGCTGTCTAATGACATGAGAATCTGCATTTATTCTTTAGGAAAACAATTAATGCTGACCATAGCACTTATCTCGCAATGCAGCCAGTGCAAGGGGTCCAGTGCTGTTTGCGCCGATGGCTCTAGGAAAGACACTGCTCCCACTAGGAGATAATGCTTAAACAGTTTTTCCCTTGTGGTGCAACCTAACATCTTTTAACTCCACCATAACTCAATAAATATCTCATTACATTGCCACGCACTCTCGTGTACAGTGGCAATTAATTTTAATAATTTATTAGTATGTAAGATAAAAAATTGTAATTTCTTATTTTTGTTCTTTTCGTAATAAGTCATTTATCACCAAGTATTTATTCTAAACATATTAGGAAGGTTTTCAAATGCCAATATTTTCTTGAAATCATTGTGATTTTTTTTTAAATACAATGTAGTTCCTCATAGGGACGTTGCAAAGTAATGTGCCACAGTTGTAAAACATTAAAATATATTTAAACTTCTATGATTTGCTGTCAATGTTAATAGTCACACACCAATTTCATTTCGATGCCTGAAGATAGCCATTGGCGGAGGAGGGGGGCAGCGGTGGACCCCAAAATAAATTGCAATACACTTGGGGGAAATTTTTTAAATTAATGGACTAATGATAGCTTTTAGCAATAAATTACAGTAATTTTCTGTAAGTTTTGTTTTACAATATTTTCAATTTTTGAGGTATGCCAAAGGTATATGTATTTTTAACATTTTCTATATTTGTGGTGCTTTCCACAGAAATACAGATGGTATCGTACATTCTGTTTTCTGTAGCACTAGTTGAACTATGTTGCTGTAATTGAAAATCTGTTCTCTACATCGAGAGATTCTAAAATAAAATTTTAACGTGATTATTGGCAGGCATGGCTGCAAGAGGAAGTTGGAGTTTCCACAAAGCCATCACGCATGGCGACGGGGTCGATTTTTTTGTAAACATCGTATTGACGTTGGAAGACGAAACTATCATAATGGATTCAGAAAGATTTAGCATAGAAGTAGTCAATGCTGAATAGTGACTCAATTTCACCAAGCCACTCGCACATAGAAAAACTACTGTCGGAACTCGAACCCTTGACCCTCTGATCAGTCACCTAAGCAAAGTTGTAATTTCCTTTACGTGCACATGCTCGAAAGAGGTCTTATTTTACCAAGTACTGGTCACCCCTAAGGCGCTCTGGAACTCCCACTCAAACTCAGCAAACACTCTCGCAACTCACGTCCATCATTTCCCTCAAAGCAACACCCACCGACTGCCCCTCGCTTCTTTCTCCCTCGTCACAACCACCATCGTTTCTCTTCTCCTCCCGGATATCACAAGTATGTCACGAAATCTGGCCCAGTACTTCGTGACACAAGTTCGAACGGTCACTACACAGAATAAATGTTACAAATTCCCTGAATAAATGTTACAAACTCCTAGCATGTTTAGAGATGTCTAAAATGAAAACCTTTTTCGAAAGGGGAAAATTGCATATGACGGCCTTACACTTATCATTTGCCTAATATTTAGGCGACTTCTTATGCCCGGATGTTTGTCAGGCCACGTTCAGAACCAGTTGAGAATTTTTCAAGGTCCAGCAGAACATCTATGCAACTCCGGTATATGCAACGTCCTCTCATATGTTCATTGGCATGAAGGAGCTTGAGGGCCCCAAAAGCCATTCTACATTAACTCGCGCTCTTAAGAGTTAGACTCTCGCGCGTAGTAAATTTTGCTCACGCTATAAAAATAACAGTTGTAATATTATATCACAGTATGGAATTTTTGGTATTTTAATAAATTCAAATTAACAATTGAAATTTAACTATTTAATGAGGTAGTGATTAACAATAGGAACCATTCTAATGTTGTTTTGGAAATTTTGGCTTCTATATTTACTCCAGGAGGACGGAGTACAATATTGTGCAAAGCCATCCTTACATTGGAACGAGGAGCATCGTAATTCCATTTTTTCATGTTGTCTCTCCCTAAATAATATTGGTTACTTGTAGATTGGGCCTCACCGTCATCATCAGAAGCTGAATCCGTTTTATGTTCGCTGTGTTCACTTTTTTTTATCACTTTCAATATTATTACTTCTGTGGTTTTCAGTTTTTTAAATTTTCAAGTGTCTCTTCCTCTTCTAGCCATGCTAGAATGACTTTACAATTCTTTTCCTGCAAAGAAATCATATCCATTTTAAAATGTACATGTAAAATGATTTTAAAAACTGCATTAGTAAAGACGTTTAATAAAATGTTTAATATTGTAATTCGCAATCAAAATATTTTTAGAATTAAAAAATTACTGTAACGAATATTGCGTCATCTGCCGGCAGCCACCACGAACTACCTGTATGCGCGGATTGCGTCATCGGCCGGCTGCCCTCGAACTAGCTAGTCCCAGAGTGTTCTTGGCGCTAATCGCAAAGTCCAGAAAATTCTCGACGACGCCAGCCGAGTATAAATACACGGCGCCCGGCGACCACGAGTCAGTCTTAAGTCTGAAGTGGAAGCTGAGTTGTAAAGTGTGTGCATCGCGGTGAATAGCAGTGCAGTGATTGTGCTCAGTGACGTGAACCGTGGCCAGCGTCGTGAACTGTGATCAGTGCAGTGGACTGTGGCCAGTGCATCGAACTGTGGTCAGTGCTTAGGACTGTGCGACAGTGTAAGAGAAGTGAGCAGTGTAAAAAATTAATCAAGAGAAGTGTGACGTGTTAAGAATAATCAAGTGGAGACTATCTGTACATAACTCGAGTGTTTTCAATGATTGTGTTATGAAACGAAATAAACGTTTTTGTTAAAATATTACCAGAGTTTTAATTCACCACCTAGAATCGTAACAATACGCAAAAAGAAATTAAAATTATTTACGATAGAAAAAAGTTCGACCATATTACTGTTTTGCTCATTGAACATCAGAACTACAACAATGAAAAACTCAGATTCTGATAAAATCGGAGATCTGTGTAACGGTTTCCAAGAATGGCAACTATTTTTTATTTCGACGAGAGCGAAATGCTCATAGCGCAAATCATCGCGGGTAAAAACTCATTAAAATATCGTATTGAAAGTAAAAACATTCTACAAGTCGCAAAAATTGGTCATACGCTAAATGAACAGTTAAAACATAGTGATTAAATGTGAAAAAAAATCACGAATTTTAAAACCGCGTATTGGTGTTAATTGATCCCGTATTTTCACGAACTGAGCTTCAGAGGTTCTATCAAAACAATTAATTTCCGATTAAGAAGAACTTCGCTTTAGAGTTCAGATTAACACTGTTCCCTGTTCCTACAGCTTCAAATACGAGACGCTTGAACTTTATTTTTTGCTTTGGTGCATTGTCTTATATTTTTAATAATATGACCCTGTAATTGAATGATACAATCCAGCTGCACCTCTTTATAGTCATTTTGGATAAAATCTCTATACGTACTAGAAAGCAATGTTAGTGTGGGTCCATTTCTTCCCATTGGTAGAATCTGCGTAACCTACATGTGACTTGATGTTTTTTAGAGAGTTGCTGCATGCAAGAAAACTAGAAACTGGGTTAGAATAGCTTCTGGTTTGAATAAAAGTGTACTGGTAAGATTTCCTTCTTGATAATGTTGGATGTCCGACTCTATGTTTAACGGATTCTAGAACTTATACAGAGCGGTTTCAATGAAAGGTGTATATAAGATATAATGCAGAATATATTTTCTTTCTCCAATACATTACAATTTATGTAGTTTAACAATATGTTTTTCCTCAAAACTAATTTAGTAATAACTAATTTCTGAATACTTAATGTATTACTGAATTAAACATTTTTCTTCCTTTTTTGAGTTCTTAATTATTTTTTCTCTAATAATTAACTGTTTTAAGAGACGTACCAGACGTACCATTTTCATAAATACTTTTCAGTATATATAAACAAAAAATAAAAATTACTCATACAAGTTCCAATCGAATATATTACAATAGAGGGAGTCAGGTCAATGTAATGATAATCAAACTTTGTGACTTTTGTAAACTAGAAAAAACCCTTTTTGTAAATCCAGACAGTCTCCTTCCGTGGATACAGGTTCGTACTGCTTTCCATCCACAAACTGTAGTTTAATTAACTTCTATATTTATATTTAAATTACAACTGTTTGGGAGTGAGGGAATTCTAAAATCTTAATTTTGGATGTGGGAAATGAGGATTTTCATTACGTTACCCCGTTAAATTATAATATTATTCTAACATATTTCATCAATTTAATAATATGTACATCAGTATAATTTTATGTTGTTCCATTCAATTATAATATTATTCGAACACATTCAATCAATGTAGTTATTTTTATATCAATATATTTTATTATTTGGAGCTAGAGGGACATTGTATTGGCCCACCTTACTCAGGAAATATATAAAAGGTTGTCCCTTTCAATTATAATATTATTCGAACACATTTAATCAGTTTATTTATTTTTACGTCAATGCAATTTTGATATTTGGAGCTTAAAGGACGTTAGACTCACTCGCCTTCCTCAGGAAATACATGAAAGGATACAATCGCCTTTCTCAGGAATTACGTAAAAGGATACAATGGAGGTCATGGATGCTGTGGTTGAGCAAGACTTTTTGACGCGTTTATTGTGCGAGAGCAATGTTTGCAGCACGAACTTCTTAATTTAATCCTGGCGCGTGCCGTCTTTGCATACTTTATATCCGTTCGTTCCCCGGCGGGTTGCACCGACTCCTTCGCGCGCTCCACTTGGCGACCAGCGCTGCATCGCGCCGCGGCGCCTCCTCGTTGCCTATGCGCGCCCCAGCCCCTGCTATATGACACAAGCCACGGGGGTTACCATCACGAAACGAGACTGGTATTGCAAACATGACCGTGCCCGGAATATTCCGGGTCTCTTGCCCGGGCTGCGAGGCCCAGAAAGAACCCGGGCCAGCGGTCCGCGATTCTCCCTCATCGATCAGTATGCTCGGTACAACTTTGAACATTCAATTCGCCCGTTCTCCCTCTCTTGCTCCCACCCGGTTCCTTCGCGAGATTTATATTCTCTCAGGCCGGAGCGAGCAAAATGATATTTCGCAAGTGGAATAATAACTTTTCCCATTCTTTCCCCTTATGCGATCAGCAATCCGCAAGAATGAAATCATGAACTTTACGATCGTCTATGCAAATTCGACTTGGCGAACGGACGTTTCAATATATGGCGACTACGACGCATGCTTTCCTTGGGCTCAGCTCCTATTCTATATATTAAAGGTAACAGGTGCAGAACCCCCTAAAATATTATGTTATTAAATGTTGGAGAGAAGGGAAAAGTCCCCGGTTTTCACTGTGGTCGTAAGTAAGATTGGGAAAGACGACTAGCGCCGCAAAATCGACTTCTTCCTGCGGAGGCCGTAAGCGCTAGGCTCTGCTTCTAAATGCTGAGGATGCGGTAACGAGAAAATCAGGTCACCAGTGTTGCACCTACACGTCACACCGCGTTTTATTTATTTATTTGAAGTCAAAAAAGCATTAAAAGCTGTGGGACATAATGTTGCAGGAGTGCAATCAGTGCATCGTTTTTTGACCTCTGGGATCTCTGTCCTGACTCATACGACATACTAAGTTGAATTATGAATAGGTAGCAACGGGCTTTTGGAGCAAGAGTTAGTATGAAAATAGTCGCTCTCATGTAATAAAAACTATTTGCAAAGTCAGATTACGTACCGATTTTGAATAATATCCCTAGTATTTAGTGAAGTAATACGACTCACTACAGCGAGATTATTTGAATATCTTCATTCCTCAAAAGCGCTCAAGAAAACGGTGCAGATACTGATGCTACATTTATGTCCAGAAGCAAAACAAGGGTCCAACCTCAGCACTTGATCAAAGGAGCAGGGAAGCTGAATGAAAAACCTGATGGAAATTGCATTAATGCAGATGCTGAGGTACAATACTTGTTGCGGATATATTTGGCCTTTTAGAAATATACATTCCAATTTTCCAATTAATTATGCATTCCAGAATTATACCGTCCAATAGTATATAAATACATTAAATATCATTGTCTAAACTGATATTATTTTTCTTTTTGTTTCTTTGTATGGTCTCTAATTGTATAGAAAATGTTATGCAGTAGAAAATATTTTACTTACTCCTTAAACTTGTGTATCCATTTTAAACGTTCAATGTTATTTGGCTGTATATTGTAAAATAATGTACACGTATTGTGTCACTTTTTTGTAATGATCTGGCGATACTGACTCCTTATGAATACGATTACTACGTCGAGTGTTAAAATTATAGATATCTGTATTGGTTGAAAATATGTTCCCACCCTTGAGTTTACAGAAACCTCTGTTTCGTTAATTCGGCAATGGTAGAGTTCGTAGCTTAATAAAGTGAGGCTTACAAGAATCACGTGGGTGGAATTTGCTTATTATTCATATATTTTTCTGTAATATGAAAGTCCGCTTTGCATTGAATTTATTGGTTTAAACATAGTCTTGAGTTAGGAGAAATATCGAATCGTCCCCATACACTTCATTAGGTGGGCAATGGAAACTTCATTAAGAACATTTTAATATATCTTTAAGAAAACTATAATACGAGCAAACACTCTTATAACTTTCGACAACGGATAAAAACCAATTTTAAATACGTAATGTAAACTATGTTGTAAAATTTGTATACAAACGACCCGCTTTAAATTAAATGTCCCGCCAGAATCATCGACAGCAATATTCACACTGGATCTATGATCATAATATTATATAAACAAACATTCTGTTTCATATACATCTCAATAAAATAGTCGTGTGCAAAGTATATTGCAATTTTCCCCATTTTACTTACCCCCTAAAACACTAAAAGATTAATATATTCAGATCCTTTTACTACGATGCATTTCAGAAGAACAACTTCACAATCACGAATCTCTTACGCCATATTTCAAAATTATAGCTGTCATTGTTTTAAGTTATTGGACTCATTTCTTATCTTTCATTGTTGCAGAAAATATATGAGCACGATATTTTCCACTTTTTACCCGACTGCACGTAAGCAAAGAAGGGCAATGTGATTGGCCGTGGATCATGTATGTTTGTTCGTTTCCACCGATCGACCAAAACACTTGACCATTTATTATTGAGCTAAGTCATAATTATTTCTATAATGTCCCGTTAGACCATAGAAATTTTGAATCTCTTCTAATTTCAAAAATTATTCACGGTGAGTAATTTTAATTCACGGGTGAGTTACGTAACTTTTGAACGGTTGAAGATGTTGAAATGTATTTTTCACGAAAGTGCATGATAAAATACGGTTAATTGATACGTGTATTCATTTCTATTATATCAATTGTATTTTACGAGATATTTGAGGTAATTTTGTTTTTTCAAATGGAACTATACATATTTTTCAGACTATTATTAATAGTAAAAAGAAGAATCCAATGATATACATATTGTCATATGTTAGAAAGGTTTGAATGTAACAGACCGACACAGAAGGTCACGCAGCGCTCCATCAGCAAGCGCGCGCTCTGGTGGAGACTGTAAGGTAACTGGATAGGATAATAGGAATATACGTGAACTGGAGTTCTAACTGATTAATGTGAGTGTTAATAAAGCATTTAATTAACGGTTGTATAGTTGAACTGTGTGGGCGTAAGGTTAGAGGATCAATCTCTTCTTAAATTGAGATGCGGTACTCCAATTTGGAATTGTGAAAGTATTGTAGGTGCGAGTCCTAGCATTTGAAGTGGCAAG
Source organism: Teleogryllus occipitalis (assembly GCA_011170035.1). Taxonomy (NCBI): domain Eukaryota; kingdom Metazoa; phylum Arthropoda; class Insecta; order Orthoptera; family Gryllidae; genus Teleogryllus; species Teleogryllus occipitalis. The sequence goes on from BLKR01002562.1 coordinate 17,414, forward strand.
TGCCATTTTCTGACTGTTCTTTTGCCGGATGTATAATATTCTTTTAAATACAAGGTGTTCTGTTGCATTATTTAAAGTTGAGGACTTAAGAGACTGAAAAATGAATTTGTGCATATTAATGTATCAATTTTAAATCGCTAATAGCATATGTGAATTGTGAGCCAATCATTTATTAATAGGAAAAGAGCTTGAAGAAAGGTGAACTTTCAATTTCAGTAACTGGTACTGTTGACAATCATGTGCTTTCCATTTGTAACTTATATTGCAATTTACTACTATAAGGAATGTTTCAAGATTTGTTAATTTCTGTTGGAGGGTGAGATTATGCAGTTTCTCTATGGTAGTGCAATATTTTATTGAAGATTGTCTAATATCACAGATTGTGAAAAAATAGCTGATTGGAACGAACTTTGAAACTTTGAAACGAATTTTTCACGTGTCATCAATTTTTCAGTCCCCTAATAATAAAAGTGAAATATGTCTTTAAGAAAATTATTGAAGAATAAAACATAGTCCTGTATGCAAATTTTAATTTAAAAGGAGTCATTCTTGAAAAAATGTCGTTTGAAAGTTTCAGAAAATTCCCAATTTGAACTCATTTTCACAGAAAACATTTGAGATTTGACAAACTGCATATGGAATAAATGGAAGCACGTATGTTCACAAATGCAATAATGTATATAAAATGCCATTAACATAAGTATAAACGAGTGAGAAATATTAAAAACAAATAACTTTGGTTAGTTTTTGAAAAATCAAAAAATACATCGAAACTGTGTATGTCATGTTTATCAGTACATGTAGCGCTAACGTTATAAAAAGTTCCATAACAAAATTCGAGCAGTTTTTGAAAAACTTCGTGTTTTTAAAATTACCTTATTTCAACGAATATTAATTGAAAACTATTCATATTTTAATTTATTTATATGATCCCGTTTAAAGAACTGATTTTGAAGAAGAGATTTTATTCATGGGAAAGTCTAGCTTCAGTACTGTTCAATATTTTAGGAAGATGCCGAAAAAATTCTGCACTTTTGAAATATTTGAAAATTCAGATATTTCAACAAAACGGAGACCTCTTCTTGTTTTTATCCACTTTTATGCTATCCGAGGACAAAGTTTAATAAAAACATTTGGAGCCATTTTTGAGAAAATTTTAAAATTTTTTGAGGCTTCATGTTCAGGACCTCAAGTAATCGAAATATCCATTTCAAACTCACAGGGTCTCGAGGCCGTTCAAATCTATTGGGAAAGTCATTTTGATGAAAATCGTCTGAACGGTTTTGGTATCAGCGTTGACCACAGTCAGTCGGCCAGACAGACTGACGGACAGGCAGGCAGACAGTCGTTTTGGTGTCAATAGATTTTCGGTATCAAAGAGCCACAGAACATGGATTCTGATAACACAAAGTGTTAGAGCAAGTAATTTATTAATTTAGTAATTAATTAATTTGAGAACTACGAGTAAAATTAGCTCTTTAAATAAGGTCTTAAACAACTTTTGTGAAAATATCAGTAGTTTTGTGTAATTTTTGCTTGAAATAAAGGCAATTAATAAAACTATTTCTTCAAAAATTGTCGCCCAATTATTTCGTAATATTTTTCTCAAAAGATCAAAGCAAGGTTATAAAAATGACACAATTTCACATTTTCGGTTAACTCAGTATTTTCAAAAATTGCAAAACATTAACATTGCTGAACTACAATATATTAGAGATTTTTTCTGAAATCTGTTCGTTAAAACTAGATCATTAACCAATGAAAACGAAAATCTCTGAAGTTTTGAAAATTAGAAATTCAAATGTTCAAGTTTGCTTTGAAAGCGCCGGGAAGATTGTTTATCTTAGCTGGTGGTATAGTGGTAACGTAAATGGCGTGCTAATGCAAAGTATCTGAGTTTGAATCTCAGCGAGCAGAAAAAAGTTGGTGGGAAACACATTCATGGTGTCATGTAGTATAATACGAGTATAGAATAATGTGTAGTATTACGTAGCCGTTACAAATAATGCGAGAAAGTATATGCTGTTTAGATCTAGTAGTTTTGCTTGAATATTTAGACTTGATATTATTGTGAGTTACGACTATGCCTTTTAACCCGACGTACATACTCATACTTCCCAAACTATGTGCCAAAAAGATACAATATCTTCCCTCCTATTCTAATACGATAGTCTACTATTTTTATTGGTTTGCAATTGCACACACACATCCATATTATTTACGATTTGCTGCAGAAAAAAAATAAAGTGATGACAATACTTGAAAATACTCCACGAGCTATTTCATTCATTCTATTATTACTTCCTTTCACTCAATGGAATACACCCGTAACGCCCAAAATTTCGTGTAAAAAGTGCGCCGGTAAAGAAATTAATGAAAAGAAGAGAACGTAAATTAAATAATCATCACTAAAGACCGCATTTTCGTGCGGTAAACAATTCTAAAACCCGCAGTAAATACTTTGAAACGAGCAAAAAAAATGGAATAAAAAGATAAAAACTTTGCAAAACGGTGTTATGAAGCCTAAAAAATCCAATTAATCCACTTATCCACGTATTTTATACTTTGGATGTGATATTTAAGGTGAATTAAATATTATGATGTTCGTGATTTTATTATGAGAAATAGTGAAAATATTGTTTAAACAAACAATATTTGACATTTTAAATATTATTTACACGCAAAATTAAATTAGCATAAAAATACAAAAACGTAAATACAAGGATTGTAAAATGCAAATGTACCTCCAGAATTAAAAAATAATTAAGTTACAGAAGAAATATTCTTAATTGTTTTCATTATTTACAATTACGTATATTTTCAAATTATTTTCTGAGAAATTATTATTTCGTTTATCAACTAATATATTTCAAACATGGAAAATTTCGTTCTGAATGAGATTCCTTATTAACAGTTATATCTAATGTGCGATATCGCATTTTGTTGAGATTTCTTGACTAATTTTTGGGATTTTCACTCGAGTGCATGTGAAATGCCTTATTTTTCTCATATTAAATGAGATTAAGAAAGAGGGCCCGCACGCGCTCTCAGGCCGTCGGTTCGCCCACCCACCGGCGCGGCCTCATCTACCGTTCCTGACCCGCTCGCCGTCCCGCCCACCGTCCCGCCCGCCGTCCCGCCCGCCGTCCCGCCCGCCGTCCCGCCCGCCGTCCCGCCCGCCGTCCCGCCCGCCGTCCCGCCCGCCGTCCCGCCCGCCGTCCCGCCAAATTTACATTTGTCTGTGTGCCCAGCCTTACTCTGACGTACGTGTACATGCAGCTAAGAGCGGCCAAAAAGTGCGTTCATTGTCTCTTGATTTCCCAAGGCAAAATCTGTTCCGAGAATTTCCATGAATTTTAAACGCAATGCGCTTGCCACTAAGCTTCGCGCCCGGGCATAAGGTCAAATGTAACTCGCGCAAGCAGTCTCGTGTTGATAAGGTCAGCGAAGACTGACACAACGGATATATGATCCGATTGGGAAAACAGACCCCGAAGGAGGCGTTGGCTGACCGGCCGCACCTAAGGGCCGCGGACCTCATTCGTGATAACACCGCGTAGCCTTGCTTCAATAACTCATACATTTTAATTAGACAATAGGCATTATGAAAGTTATAGACGCTCAGTTCACAGGGCAATAAAATGCGGAATTGATACATATTGAGTTGCTGTTAGGTTTTGCAGAAAACCCGAATGTACTGCTGAGTTATGTCATAAAAACGTTTTCTTATGTGAAACATTTAAAAAAAGATAAATTGAAACAAGTTGATAACGTAAAAATTAGATTTTATGCAATAAAACTAGTCTTGCAAATTCGTCCAGTAATGGACTGAAATGTGCAGTTTTCAGACAGCATTACCCAAAACGTGCAATATCGTGCAGTAAACCTTCAAACCATGCAATTTCGTCCAAAATAAAACAAGTACTATAATAACGTCCGTTTCTGTCAAGGTTTCATTCAATTTCAAGTTAGCAAAGAAAAGATGCAGTTCCACGAGAGTCCTGTCTTTAATCATCACAGTGAAGTCCAATATCTCAGCATTACTCATTAATTTGTGTTATCTAGAAGAAACAGTCCATGTCACGCCAATGAACCATTTATTAATTTCCGTAAAGTCAACATGATGAAGCAATATTCCCCAGCGGCCTCCTTTGGGTACAAGGTCATTCCAGTTGAGATGCATATCAGGACGCGCGTACGACGTGTTGTGTTTGTTGGGATGTACATAACGAGCGGAATCACGAGTCTTTCACTCGCTCGCCGTCTGGTCCGCCATGTCCCTGCGATAGCCTAGCAACTAGGTGAAAAATAAATTCAAAACTAATTGAAATCACGAAGAAATCTACAAAAGTATTGAAAACCCAAGAGTTTAAAGTATTTTTTTTTCTATTCCCATTGTATAATGCTGTCATTTGTTGGCTGCAACCAGTCGCATAATAATGCCTATTACGATACAGATTTTATTATGATACAGGTTCTTGACCAATTACAGAGAAGTTTACAAACCAAGTATTGACACTTCATTAATCATTGAAAATCATTCTAGTAAATGATTCGTTCGGTTGTGTTCATTAAAATTGCATTTGAATCCTACATGACAACTGCCACGAAACGATTCAATGTAAAAGTGTAACTTATAAAAGTCGTAGAAAAAGTACCGTATGAAACACGAGGTAATGGATATTAAAGACACTCGTGTGAAGTTTACGATACTCGCTCGTACCTCGCTCGTATCGTAATATTACACTCTTGTGTTAATACCCATCATTAACATCATAGTTTCATAATGTACTATTCTTTGCCTTCAGACCCTGATTGCTTTCGCCGCAAACATAACTTCTCTGCACTGCCTCTGACTGGGAGGTCCTAAAGTTCGAGTCCGGACGGCGACAGGATTTTCGGCATTAGCAAGACTGGTAGGTCGAATTCAATTACTGTTTAGAAGAGAATTCTAGCGGCCGGCTGTTCTGGTAGGTATTTTTCCGTGGTTTCTCCGATCAACACCAGGCGAATGCCGGAGCAGTCTCTAACAAACGGGCCACGGACCGCGCGCGATCTTTCTTTCCCCTTTCTCACCCCTTACACACACATTTATATGCACTATACCACACATACCGGCTGAAAAAATTTTGAATTTTTGAATTTTTCGAAAAACCAGTGTTTTCAATGAAAATGAGACGAGCACTATTCTTCTAAACGTCCTTTACACTATCTAACAACAACATTTAATTAAAAACGATGGTGTCAGGTTTTTTTTTAATTTTGAAAATGTCCCAATGGCTTTATGTAGAGTATCCCTTACAATTAAAATATCGATTTTAATGCAAATGCATATTAACAGACGAAATGTTTGATGACAATTCCTATAGTTTAGCAAATTTAGACTTGCTTAATCGTTAATATTATATGTTTAACACGTCTTGAGCGAAACGCAATGCGTTAAGTAAAGAAATATAAATTAACTATCAAATTACTAGAAATATCTTGCTTGTACAAAAGTAAACGGATTCCAATCAGTGTCGTAACATTATTTTTTGTAAATAATAAACAAAAACAACGTCAAGATGAAAGACAATTGCGATTATTTACAGATGTTTCGCACACGGAAAACAAGCACGAGAAATCACTTTTCTCGGGCGACATGTTAAAAAAATATTTTTATTTAATAAATCGTACAATTATTTATTATTATCTTGCAACATAATAGGGTAAGTATCTTTCTTTAAATTCAGGAGAAGACATTGAAATTTTGATACTCATATAAATCGCGCCACCTTTTGAAATAAACTGTGCCGCAAATTTCTTGAAGTCTCCCAGCGCGGGAATCTGAGAAAATGGTTTTGCCTACGTCACTGCAGATGGGTATTGCAAACGGTTGCAATGATATTTATTCGGCGTTTCGATCGTTGCATTAATAATGCGTTATTGGCTTGTAATTGAAAGTATTAGTATACATCTACTTAGTACGTACAATCCGTATCTTAGAATGTATAAAAACAAAATAATAAAAAGTAACAGTAAGTGAAAATAAAAGGTTGATTATAATATCAGTTATATATAGGGATGTGTGTTAAAATACTTTATTAATTGTCCTAAGCATTCAAATAATATTCGGATAATATAAAAACCGAAATATTTATCGTAAACCCAAGAAAAGCAAAAATGTTCGAACAAATGAGCATCGAAAATACAAAGCACGCTAAGAAAGAGCAAAAAACGCTAGAACTAATGTCATTCAATAGCAACAAAAGATAATTCTGACATTCTTGCCACATCGTTGTAAATGCTTCCAACAGTTTTAAGCAGTCCTCGCTAAGCTGTATCAACAGGGGAGATAGTAGCGTCGTATACAAATTGTGCTAACTAATTTTATTACTTCACGTAATAGGACTCCCCTCGATCTCAGAAAGGTTTTGTAAATCTAATCTTTGAAAATCATAATATTACGATTACAACAAAAAGTACAAATAAATTACAAATCATGAGAAAAATAATATTTTGGAAAACCAGAATATATAACTTTTAAAAAATGTTGCAGAAAGAGTTAATTGCCGAACAGTTACCTCTAAAAAGGATATCGCAGTTTGAGAACAAAAATTACGATATGTTTCAAAAGTGAGATTACACAAATTGTTATTAACAAATCTCTTTAAAGTAGCTCCATTTAAAGATGTTGATGATAATATTTAGTAATTATAGTAATATTTAGTAATTATAATTAATGATAGTAATTATAATAAAATATTTTAAAATATTTTCAATTAAGTAAAATCTAATATTTACTTCTTGTATACTAAATATCTTTTCTAACTTATAATCCACTGCCATTAATATTTGTCATCAATGGTCATAATTACTTGAGCAGACATATAGTCATTAAATAAATTGCAATCATTCTGACCCGTACAACGTGGCCATCACCAATAACACTCTCTATTGGGATAAATTACGTAATATTGTATCATATTATTGTTACCAAAATGTAACTTTTATACTCTTTCGTGCTGCATAGTGAAATATTGATTCTATCGTTTATTTTTTTCATAATTTCTTGATTTTTCTGCATACAGCCAGATGCAACTATATAACGCTGACACGTTTACGTTACCGTATATATTTGAATTAGCATGAGGAGAAAGGGAACAAGTCAAAAATGCAATTTTTTTCTTATGTTGGAAAGAAGCTCCTTAAGGCAAGGTAAATTGTACTGCGAAGAAACGTCATAACATTGTTTAGACTATCGCGAGCGAATTCTCACAGAAAAATTGAACAGGCTATTATAACATGTACAAGTATTATTTACTATTTCCTTCTTCCTGAAAAGTGACAAGAAATTACTTGTTCCCTTTTTTCTCAGCACGATTTATTTATTAAACATCTATGCATGTTTATCAAATGCTCTCATGACATGTTTGTGTCGTCTCCCGTCTGAAGGCCACTGCTTGAAATATACAAGCGTCGAAAGAATTTCGGATAAAGTTCAGAGTAAATGACAAATAAATAGGTGTCCTTCCTTAATGATTTGGAACTGTCGTAGTCAAACAGAAAAGAAAGACAATTAATAGAGAATAAAATGTCCAACATTTGAGTCATCGATTGAAATGACAAATCAGATACCGTACTTCTGATAAATTAATAAGATCACGGTACCTAATTAAATGCTTGATATGAAAAAGAATTTCGGGGTTAGATTCTTGTTACTGCCGTAGGGTTGGTCCCCATGTTGCTGTGACACTTGCCAAGAGTGTCGATCGACCTTGTTAATTGGTTAGAAGTGAGTAATTTGATAAAAAAAATTGTTGTTTTTTTTCGGTAATATATGAAATATGGTCCTCTATCAGGCATCTGAATGAATAGTCAGATGGATTGGGATTTTCGTGTTTCCGGGAGCGTCAACTGCATTGGTCATTAGTCCCGTTAGTGTAGTGCATGTTTCTCTCGAGAGATGGCGCTGAGCTCTGATCTTTATTTTGCCTTGTAACAAATAGTAATTAACACTTGCCATGCATCCGAGATTCTGCCTGGTAACATATAAACAGAATATGTATTACAATTATTTAAGGGAAAAAACATTGATGTCGACGCTTTTCATGCAACTCATAGTACTTCTCATTCACCCAAATGTTCGACCCAATTAATACCCGACATCGCAGATCGTTTGCTTACATAGTATGAATTCTCGTGTCTTCTGAGAGCATTTCATTTCCACCATTTGGGGTGGCGTTCTGCTTTACAGTTGCTGGCGCAAAGCACCAGTCTGCACCTGAATGCACTGGTGCACAGTTATCTTTGTCCTTTGTCGTGGTTGCGTAACGCAGTGCACCACTTTGAACCGTACCGAGAAATGCTCTCAGCTGCAACTACCCTTGACTCCACGTTTGCACGCGACTGTAGATTCGTGCAACTTCGCTTGTCCTGGGGTTCATTCGAAGAAATTCACTAAATGTTTAAGCAACTTTATTACATCCCCTCCGAGAAAATTCGCTACGAGAAAAAATTGATTGCCATGCAGAAAGAGGTAAATATTATGTGCTGTTATATTATTATACTAATATTGCATATATTGCATTCTCACCTCTGAAGTTGTATTTATTGTATGAAAAACTTCACTTTTTTAGCATAAGTTTAAAAATTTATTTTCATATGCCGTAAAAGCATGAACATGACACCAAAACAATGAGCAACTATTACATGAAACCACGTATTAGAAACGCTATGAACTGAAAAAACATCTGTTGCACTGTTTGCGTCTGCGACTCATTCGTTGAGTGGGCAACTCCACTCCCATTTTTTATTTAAATTTGCGATATTTCTGATAACAATACAAGGATTGCTTCCTTATCAAAAAATATGCGTACTTGGTAAATTTAAGTCAGACGGGTGTATGCAAATACCATTTTATGCACATCGGCCGCGAAGACTCCGAGTTCGTATTCCTATGTACCTCACCTCCGCTTCGCACCGTCTCAGTTGTTAAGCCATCTTCTTCAAAATAGTTTTACTTCACCACCTTGATAAATAAAGTATTATTTAATAATGTCGTTATTTGTGTGAACTAAGCCAATTTTATTTTAAGAAAATCATTTTCGAAATTTTGGTATATCACAGTTTTCTTAGTACATATTCTTATATAACGCAGCATTACAATTACTATTTTAATGAGACTTCATAAAAAGTCTCCGTAATGCCCTCAGGGAAAACGGAACGATTGTTATCGTATCAACTAATTCCCCCATATAATTGATTTTTTAAATAAATAATAAAAATAACTGACGCGTAGTATTAACAATAAATAATGCTGAAATTATCACGCTTTTTCTGGGAAATGCAAGGAATTAGCGTTTTGTGAAGGAATACGTACAGTTTATCAACATTCTTCACCTTGACGTATAGAACATGCTGTTGAGAGTGTTGTAAGACCGGTCAGAACCTTTGCCTATTCTAACAGTGTGTAGACGTACATATGCACTACTTTACTTGCATTCCTCATTCCTTCACTCAACCCTCTCTCACTTGCTCTTCTCCTCCCCCACCCACCCTTACTTCTGTCGCCCGCCACGCGCTGAGCTACGCACCTGCTCCTCTCGCGGGCGGGGGGAAGGGCGCGCGCGATATCGAGAAGATATAAATCTGCTCGGGCAGCGCGGAGGCTGGAGCTCGGCACACGCCTCGCCGCGCCGCGCCTACGTGCCCTATCTGCCCCCGCACCCCGACTCACAGCGATACGCGACCCCCTCCTTCCCTCGGCCCCGCGCCGCGCCCACACTACTAGGGCTTTCTAAAGGTAGCTCCTCTGGGTGTCCATGGCGGACGTTTCCTTCTCAATCATCACATATCTTCGTCTGCTCTGTTTCATTTATTACGCGTTACACTTTGCTTGTACTTCTATGTGTTTCTACTTTGCTTCTGACTACGTTACGCACTCTGTTCTGCTTTCATTTGTTTGTTCTCATTCATTTTTCTCCGCCTTACTTCAGGGCCGATGCAGTTCTGTTTAAGGTTCGTATTCTACTGCCTACTTACTTTCAATTTTCTACGACTCTCTTCCGACTCCACATGGACTCCTCTCCAGACCCTCTCCGGTTCTTCTCCAGTACCTCTCTGATCCCTCTCCGGACCCTCGCTGGACCTTCCCCAGACTCCCTTCGGATTCCCTCCGGTCCCTCCGGCCACTTTCCGGTTCCTCTCGATACCCTCTCCCGCCCCTCTACGGCACGTCTCCGGTCCCTCTCCGGACCCTCTGTGGTTTCTCTCCGGACCCTCTCCAGTTCCTCTTCGAAACCTCTCTCTGGACCCCCTCCGACCCCTCTCCGGTCCCTCTCCGGCCCCTCTCCGGCCCCTCTCCGGCCCCTCTCCGGCCCCTCTCCGGCCCCTCTCCGGCCCCTCTCCGGCCCCTCTCCGGCCCCTCCCTGGCCCCTCTCCGGCCCCTCTCCGGCCCCTCTCCGGCCCGTCACTGGACCCTCATCAGCGCCTCGCTGACCCGTCTCGCTCGCTGCCTGCACTACGTACGTATAGTGTTGATCCACTCACAACACGTTCAGCACGTTTTCACCTCGCTTGAACTTGCTTGCGTCTCGCTCACAACATCTCTCACACCGTGTTACTACACATTATTATCAAGCCTAGTTCCCCGATCATACATTTGTTCCCCTTTCAGTAGCTCAGATAACTCCTTGTTAACTTGATTACCTATTTCCCACTCCAATCCTCGGACAGATCACGTTACTGTCTTAGCCCCAGTCAGTCACTAATCATCGCCGACTAAACCCCATTCATATCAATTCAGACCCCGCTCGTATGTCACCCAAACCGCGCTCAGACCCTTCTGAAACCCGCCCAGGATTCTCTCTCTCAAGAAGCAGCTCTCTAAAAGCCTGCCATCGCTATCTCTCGCGCCCCCTCCCCCATCGCCCGGTTCGCCGGGAGTCTCCCGGAGCCCCTTTGGTTCCATCGCTTCCACCCGCGTGCGCCCGCGAGAGTGCAATCGATAGCGTTTGCAAGTTCCGACTGTCGATATGCCTCCAGCGATGCATAATTCGGGTCCTTTGTTCGCCTTTTTATCACGTGCGCGGCTCTTGAATATTTATAACCAAGAAAAGGGTGCCTCCCTGTGCCGCCGAAGGGCCAGCGGGCCGGCCGTCGGGGACGCCAGCGGCCGGCCGAAGGGGCGCCCGTGAAAAGAATGGAGGAGGCAAAGAGGCGAGGAGGAAGCAGTGCGAGATATACAGATGAGGCGAAATATGTGCCAGATAAAGGGATGAGGGAAAGCTCATTGTCATCATCATGATCAGACTTTTAGTCTATTTATCTCTCTATAGCATTCATCGACGCTCCTTTTCTCAAGGAAGAAGATGTTTAAAGTGGTTAGTGACAATCAAGAGATAAGGATAAAGAAATGGAAAGGTAAGAAGAATTATGTGCGAAGATGATGGAGAGAAAATGATGGATAGAGATGAGGAGGAGGAGGATCACAGGGCGAGAGGAATAAAGGGATGAATATGTGCAAAGACGACGGGAAAGATAAAGAAATGAAAAGAAAATATATGAAATGGACTGTCGTGTGAAATGTAAAATTGTAAATGTGTAAATGTTGATTCCTGACTTCCATGAAGGTGGACAGGCTTTAGTCGATACAAGTAAATCTAGAAAAGTCCAGAAAAAGACGTAAGATCGTTTGACCTCAGTTTTACCCTAGCAATATCCCGATATAAACGACCTCGTGCATTACCAAAGCAGGGGGGATCTCTGGAGCCCATAGCTTAAATTTTCATTTTATTGATGTTTTTGACGACTTAATCGCTTAACTTTGAAATCAAAATAACTTGTACACTTGTACATTCACTTAAGCATAAATACACTTGTACATTCACTTAAGCAAAAAATTTTATTAAATGTTTGGCTCCGTAAATGTAAAAATATCAGCTTTTTCGCATCAGTATTCGTACTTAACGACAAAACCTGCTACATTTTTATGTCAAAATCTCTGATGTATCTTCGTAACACAAAAATACATTTAACTCTATTATAATAAGACCTAAAATACTACAAATATTTACCAAATGTTTTCTGTCAAAATATTTTCGAGTGATTAGTTCCAAATGCCTTCATCCACAGTCAAACACGCTGTAATAACTGAAAATGTAACAAAATTATAGTAAATCGCAACATATGTTAATCAGAAAGCACGTAGACAATGTGGAAGACTTTTAGCTCCCTAAAAATATTGAAACCCATAAAACATAATCAACAGTGGGCCTGAAAGGCCTCCCCTAGTTAATGCTAGAGTTAATCACGAAATAATATAAGGAGCTGAGACAGACGAAGGTAGAGATTAGCCGACTGCTAATGGCGTGGGAAATGGGTTTTCAGAAGATCTATGATTTCATCAACTTTTTTTTCTGTATAATGTTTCTCCCTCGGCAGCCACTAGATAATTGATCTGATGATATTGAATGGTTCCGACAGGAACCGAAGGCTAGTGGAGCGAAATGTAACTGTTTCCTTTCATTATCACTGAAGATAGACGAGAAAATTGTTTAAGTGGGCGGAAGCCTTACCTCCCTTCGTTACGTCAGTTACAATGAAGGTTGAAATGAAAAATGTTCGTTCCCCTTGAAACATGCATTTAAGCGACCGTTTAAAATTAATTTTAATTCGAATGATTGAGTTTATTCGAATTATTTGAAGTCAATAATTTATAAATTTCAAAAAAGTTTTCCGGCTTGGAATCAATGGAACACAAATCTGAACTGCTTCAAGAGAGCAACCAGGAATAAAGTTGACAATGTCAATGATGAGTCATCAAACTTTCATTGTTGTGAAGAACAGTTGTGAGCTGAGAAATTAGAGTGACTTTCTCGGTGCGACGCCCATGTATGGTAGAGCATATTAGCGAAATATAAGGTGTTTCACAATTTATCATCTGGGAAAACAGTAAAACGTGACATTTTATAAGGAGGTACTTTTTAATCCATACGAATATTTTCAAAGGATATTTCAAAACATGGAATTTTGTCACAGTTCAACTGTAAAACATTTACACTTTTCAGTTTGCAGTTTATTCGAAATTTTTAATTCCATATTCAGGGTACTGTTAATATATAAACCTAAGAAACAACACAAAAAATAATATACCTAGAAATCTAATAAATAATTGAATAAAATCTGAGGAATCTGTTTAAACATTTTCTATTAAACTTGCCCTATAAATTAAGCATACTGTTTAACTTTTACCGGGTGCTACTGTGTACGTAATTGATGAACAAAAATTAACGTTTCCTGGTGAAGTCCTAGGTTCGAATCTCCACGGATGGGAATTCTCCGGCGATCGATCTATCCGAAAATGGCTCTTCCTGATGATCTAGAAAGGATTCCGGAAGTACTGAAAGCGCTCATGTCAGGCATGTCTCTGATTTGGTAGTATCACATTAGGAAAAAGTACATTTGATGATAAAGCTATGCCAAAGCTAGAAGCCGAGTTCTCCCGAACGGACGTGCGTACAGCTGCGAAAGGGGTCTGTCGAATGATTGCACGAACGGTTGGCGTGGGGGAGGCGGCCCTGGAAGAGAAGAGGAGGAGAATCTCACGCAGCAAGAAACGCGGGGGAGTTCTCTCAGGGCTTCGCAACTGCCCACCATCGAATATAAAAGAGATAATCTACATTCGCGCCAGAAACACGACTTTCGTATAAATACTGGCGTCACGAGAAGGAATACGAACGACTAATGAAAGTTTTCGGCTCCAGAGAAGGGTTGCCGGGAATATGAGAGAGGGCATGAGGGTACGTGTGGGGCGGGGGTGGGGGTGAGGGAGCAGAAAGCGGGGAGAACCGCCAAATCTGTAGGCCGCGTTTCGATCTCCACTCACAACTGGAACGTCAACGATACGTTAATGTTCAGGGCATGGAGGAGTTTCTTTCGTGTGATGACTCCTTGATAGCCAAGCGTTGGTAAGAAGAAAATTGGAGCTGATTTCCAGAAAATTTTGAAAATGTCCGGGGGTCTACCTGTAAAGTACCCTCAAATTTGAAAGAATGTTTTTCAAAATCGCAAAGCTTCAACTAGAGCCAGATGTACAGAAGTTTCTTCGATTTGGAAAAAAAATCTACGCACGGGTTAGGTGCTAGTAGTGTTCACGGACGGACGGACGGAAAGACGGACGTTTTGGTTTTAATTAGTTTTTCGGCATCAAGAGCCCACAAAAAAGGGATTTTGGGTACACCACGCGTTAGAGGATTTTTTCTTAATTTGCAACTGCATTTATCCACATATTTGTTGTCAGGGCCCGGCAATGAATTTTTTTGTGCCGAAAATGCGCCGTTTTTCGCGCAGCATTACATAACTTTCTCTATACTACGTATATTACTCCGCATACGAGAAAGTACGTATACGAGAAAGTAAAAAAAACTGATTAGCAATTTATCTCTTCATGTGTGTCAAAGTTCGTGAACTCTCAAACGCGTCTGAAGATGATTAAGACATTATATTTACACACATTACATAAAACGTGGAACTTTTCCATGTAAATAAATGTAAGCTCTATACTTTTCAATAACACAAAATAAGATAACTGCATATCGACGGAATATTCTCTAGAAAACGAGAAATTGTATGTATAAAAGATACAAAAAATTCAAGTTATCAACGGATTGTAGTTAAGAATGTAACAGATAAGCATTGAAATTGAACATCTTTCAGATAACTGAAAATGCTCTAACATAATTGAAATTTCATTACGGGTATTATATTAGTTTTTAATTTTAATTATAAAATTGAATGTGCGAATGTCCGAATACACAGGTATGACTACATTTTGCACCACAAAATATTTACTGCTCTTTATTTCATTTTGAATGACGTAATTAAGAAAATGCCGCTCTCTCTGCTGTATCGAGTAATACATTTTGCGGAATCTGCATTTGACCTAATCTGCATTTGACTAACAACTTTGCTACCTTGCCTTGAAATCGTTTGAATGGAAGCGTAGCCGTGCGCTAGAAGAGTAGCAGGGGGCCATAGCCTTCCTAAAGGGGCCATGTATCCTTAGCTAATTAAAACATTATTTTTTTAAGAAATGTATATTTGGTGAAGATACTCTTCAAGCTGTTTGACAACCTGTACATGGATCAGCATGAAATCAAATTAACTTAAAGATAGTTTTATAAACGTTATTATTTCACTCTCCTTGAAGTGTTTTACTTATGTACGTAAATAAAGGCATATGTAATTAAAAATTTTAATACAAATGACGGACCAGAAATATAGTAGAATAATGTAGCAATTTGTTAAACTATTTCCCTATTCGTTTTAAATATGCCGTATCAGTGCTATTAATCTTTTGCCATATTTTACAGTGTTTTAAACATTGCAAAACACAGTTACTACCAAGAAATTACGAAGACACTTTTGATTTTCTGCATGGTACCAAATCCATTCATGAAACAAACAAATGACAATTATATTTTAATTTAGCATACCAAAATTACGTTTTTAAGTCTTATTCAACCCTGTACCGCAGAAAAAAATATGTTGCAGGCCTGTGCTATATAGATTAAGTCCAGTTCTTCGGGACCAACGGTGAAGCGGTAATTGCCAGTAACTAGTTTATTCCGGAAGAGTACGGTATGAAACGTATCACTTCAATTTTTTATATTAGTTTTAATAAATATTTTATATTACTACATAATTTTTGTTAATATTTGTAATTACAAAAGTGACATAAATATAAAAACATATTAAAATATTTGATTTATGTTACACATCTGCTAGAAAGGCATCCATTTTGATTGGTTTGAATAAGAAAATTACGGAACTAATTATTTTTAATTTCATGCGTGCTTATCCCTTCCTTCAGGCGACGCAAATTACACAATAGACTGGCTAAACAGTACGGACACGGAGCTCAGTGCATCAACTGATGTCACTGCAGCGCCTCTGACCGGGAGATCCTAGGTTCGAGTCCTGACGGCGGCAGAATTTTCGACACTACCTTTTCAGTTAGGTCGAATTCAGTCGCTGTCTGGAGGAGGAGAATTCTAGCGGCCGGCTGCTCTGATCGGTAATTTTCCGAGGTTTCTCCGACCAACACCAGGCGAATACCGGAGCAGTACCCTACCAATCGGGTCACAGACCGCGCGCGATCTGTCCTTCCTCTTCCTTGTCCCATCCTCTCCCCTTAAACACACACACAGTTACATTAACATGCGCTACACTACTACACATGCCGGGAGACAATCCCGGGACTTAGAACTTGTCCCGGCTGGGGCGGTGCCCCGCTGGTGGGAGAGACCAGGTTAGGGGGAAACCCCGGTAGCCGACGGTAGGTCGGCGTCGGATCACGCCATCCAGCGGGGGATGATCAACGCCATCTCCCGAGGAAAAACATACACTACACTTACGGGACCAATGACCTAAGCTGTTGACGTGCCCGGAATCACTAACCAACCAACTGAACGGTACGGGATATAAAAATGGCAGACCATTTCTGTATGATTTAAAAGCTTATAATTAACTGTAACCAACATAGTAGCAAACAATATCAAAATTTATTTTTTATGTCCATGTTTTCGTAATTTCGTGGAATATTACAGCACGCTGAGTCGTATCGCGGCGTGGGCGTGTCAGGAAGGCGCAGCTGCGGGTGCCAGAGCCCCCTGGAGCTCAGCTGCGCCGCCGTGCCACCCTCGCCTCGTACCGCCGCTGCCTTGAATTATCCAGGAGGCGTTGCGTCTCCCACGACGCCACGTGCGCCGGGGACACTTCTTCCTCCGCCCCAAGGAGGAGCACGGGCTCAGCACGTAAGCAAGCAAATGTGAAGGACCATACGTTGGTGTGTTTATTGAGATGTTGGGAAGAAAATTAGTGGCACATGACGCTACAAGTAGTTGTTGGTAAGTTCAAAGTGTTTCGACTCTTAAGATCAGCCTTAGTTAGTCTGATCCTAACTCTACAGCTGAGACTGAGCCTTTAGAAGGCCTTATCCGCTCGTCGTGAGTGAAACAACATATATGAGTGTGACATTCATGTATGTTGTTTCAAACTTTTGTTGATGGTGTGGAATAGTGTTAATATATTTCGAAAATGTTGGAGTAAAGTCGAATCAGAAGCGTTGTCCAACAGTAGAACTTACCCGATCACGTTGACCGATCCCGTGATTTTCCTACTACTTATTAACGGTCGTAATAGTGGAACTTACAGGTACAAACTGTATATACAGTGAAACCTGATCTAATGGCCACCTCTGTTAAAAACAGTTTTGTTGCGAATCTCATTGACATTTGCTACCGTGAATAAACCAGATGTGAATGCATTGGAGTCATTTAATTTTCATTTCAATATTCGTATTCAAAAGCGTGGATTATGGGGAACAGTATCTTCCTTTAATTCCCCTTTTACAAAAGTCATAAGTATCTTCATTTTTTAAGAGAAGGTCCTAGAAGAACAGGTGGTTTACTGTGTATGACGAGTACATTCAACCCGGAAGCAAGATTAGTGAAGTTTAAGGGTTATTTTCGGTTTAAGTATAATTTTCGGCCGTGGTACATTATAGCATTGTCATTTTTATTTCCAGTATTTGTCAACAGTTCAATCATTGTATAATAGCTAATTTGATATAGTTGAAGTTCAACTGTGAAACCCCGAAAATATTTTAAATTTAAATTTAGGCTTTTGAAATTTACAAATGTAACAATTCAACAAATGAAATATGTCATGATTTCAAATATTCCAGACATTTAACAATACTTTTATATGGAGTTACAAGATATCTATCAGTCTTTTTTGAAACCTCTATTTATGTACAAAAAGGTAACAGAAACATATATTTTCAACTTCTGTTTCAGTTCTTTCTCCTTTTGATCTCTCGTACATTTTCCCCATTTCATTTGCACAATATATTTCAGCAGCTTATTTTCTTCCACATCCGTTCCTGCTTCTCCTGGATTTGTTGATTATTGCCTTTCTACTCATTCCCATTCACCGCCTCGAGGAGCCAGGCCTCCGCGGCGTTGCGTGGTGGGAAGGCCGGCTTTTTGCTCACGAAAACGCGAACGCCCCCCCAAGCCTTTCGCCAATCCTCTTTCATAAGGATTGGTTTGAGCGGTTCCTCGCATTTCAGATTCCTTGTGACGGAACGCTCTCCTTTGGAAAGAATTTGCCGAGATTTTGCTGTGAGACTTAGGCTTGGAATGACTTTCCGAAAGGTTTATGCTGTGTGAAGAAGTAGCACAAGTTGGTAGCTAGCATTACCACGAAGTTTCTGCTGAGTTGAAAGGCTTATGACGAGCGTGTGTTGTGCATTGTAAATTGCCTTTGGCTGAATGTTAAGTACGTAGTCTCATTCGTTTTCGTAGGTGTTTCATAAGTACAGACAGACAGAATAGTCGCATACTAAATGGAGGGAGGGGCAACGACTGACTCATGCGATGGTTGTACTTTTCGTGTGTAAACCCCTATTTCCCTTGAAAGTGTTTGAGTTTCTTTCAACTGTAACTCTGCACACACATGAGGATTAAGGACTATTACAGCTGTTTCAAAAATGTTTCAAATTGGTGCAGGTGGCATGTTTCTTTAAGTATATCGCAAGTTATACTTAAGGAATAGCATTGGCCAACAAATTTTCATTAAGAGTAAAAACAACTGACCATTGTGTTAAATAACTTCTATATCACACAATTAGGAATATTTCTTTATTAAAAATATATTTAGTAAATGTGTTGAGTCCAACTTAGTTCTCGAATAAACTAATTGTTTGGTGTTAGAATAAATTTGCATTGCCCTGGTTCGCTGGAAAGTAAATAATAACTAACATGTGACTTAGAGGGGATTCAAATTTACAAAGTTTTCTGACACGCGGCGCGTAGATTGAATGCATGGGCGTCTAATGCCTCCCTTTATTTTACCTTCCGAATTGTTCCAAATTGTTTTTGGACAAAAATATGCCAACTTACTGAGAACGAACTATCACATCAAGTTTGGCATAATTACATATGGGCAATACCAAGAAGGGTAATGTTTGGCAGCACGTACATCTTTATGAATATTTTTTCCCATTATAAACCTGGTTAAGAGATTTCAACGAGCAGTCTGTTCTGACAATATGTAACAGACATCGTAAGATTATTATGGGTCTTGTTAAATATAATGCTAAGGGCTTAATCTGTTTTAAACGATGTCGTAAACGATTATGAGTAATGTGTTCGATGATTTCATATTAAAAATATAATGTACTCTTGTCCGAAATTAGAACAGCTTACAAATGCTTATAAATGCCTCAGGCCCTATTTTTGATGTTCGCTGTATTTTGGAAATCGCAATCAAAAAATTAACATTGCAAATCTAAAATATCGATGGTAGAGGCTGTTATATATTAATAACTGACCAGATTTACCAGACAATTGTTCAACATTGATTGTTAATTACATTTTCTATTACTAGCAAATGTAATTAAAAATATTGTTAAACAATTGCCAGCTAAAGTTGATCAGTTAATTGTAAATATATTAATACCAACACAAGACCGTAAATTTTTAGCATTAAACTTCTTATGTCTGAGCACTGATAAAAAAGTGGATAAAACCTGTTTCTATAAATAGTAAACTACTTCCTCCATCAAGTAGTGTAGCCCAAATCGATGTTTTGTGTGTTATTGATACCAAGAATCAATTGACGGCAAAACTTCTGTCTACCCGTCTGTCTGTCCGTCCGCGCGACTGTGGTCAACGCTAGTGCAAAAAATGTTCAGCCGATTTTCTCCAAAATTTATAGAAGAGGGAGAGAAGGCATAGATTGATGGAATTTTAAAGGTAGACTTTTTTCCTGAATGAAATTTGTTCTTTAAAGACACATGTTGAAGTCAGGTCATGTACAATTGTTCGAAAATATGAGAATTTTGGCATAAGTTTACGTGAAGTATAGGCATTATTTCTATTTTTAACACCTTTTTCTCAAAAACAAAGGGGTCATTTAATGAAAAAAATATGTTTCTTTAAATTTCCTCTTGTATCAATCAAAATACGGCTAGTCTCAATTCCAAAGTACTCTCTGCATTTTCGTAACTTGCAAAAAAATATCATTTCAAAGCTATAGATAGAGAATTTTGACTTCAACAAAATACATTTTAAAAATCAAAATCTTAAAGAAAGGCCATGTATATTTTTTTTTTAAACAATGAGTAGTTTTCGCGTAATTTGTGCTTGAGTTTAATGCAATTTTTTTTAAATTCAAAAACCTCCCCAATGTTTTTCTACGGGTAGAACAATGAGTGCTTAAAAGAATGGCGCAGATCTCAGTTTCTTTAAATTCTCGAAAATTGCAAATTTATAAATAATGCGAAAAAATATGTGTTGTTGTAGAACAACTAGTTAGCACTATTATAAATTCGAAAGGGTGGGCATATGCTTTCTTCTCCGTTCTTTCTACGCTCCTGCAGAGAATGTATTCCTTTTTAACACACTTTTCTGCGCATAATATTCTTTGCGTTTGTTATAATGTGAGAATTTTCTTTCATTTCTTCTCATCATCATGGATATATTCCTGGAAAATCATAGAGTTAGCCTAACCTACAGTTGACTACTAATGACCATCATATGTGTCATGGAATGTATTTACCTCTTCCTTGTAGCTACTTCCACGTTCTTAGAATTTACTGATTGCTGCGTTACTTACTATTCATTAGCAGGATCATCCATGCAAGCATCGTTGGACATATAATTTCTGTCATAATTCCATTTGTGATAAATAAGTGAATGTGGTTGGGTAACGATTTTGCTGTTTCATTTCAAGTTATTAAAGAACACCAATTTTGAAATATTGTTGTTTTACATAACACGCTTTTTTCTATGCTACTATGAATAAATAGCGAGTGAATTGTGTAGTGACTTCTAGCTGATCACCCTGTTAACAGACCACAAAATAATTTTTTTCATTTCAATATCTGAAATATTTTAATCATTTGTTACATAATACACCATGCAAAAAATTTATATCTCGACGAACGGTACCTCAGTTTCACCACTTCTTTGCATCAATCATATAATAATAGTGTCCTGTCCATTTCACTTCCGACTTTTTTCTAACTGAGTCCTTACTCTTCAGAACTCGCTGTGAATATTTTTCTCTTACATTATTTTTAGTCTATTGCCAGAAGTCGGTTACATGACAATTGCAAACAGAAAAATCATGACTGCATTATAACATATAGTACGAATCCTAACATTCCTGTACATTTGGCACGAAAATTTACACTCTCGTAGTATTTATAAAGATATTGTATGAATTTCAGTAAGTCTCTTCAAAGAGAGGTAGTTTTGATAATATTTAAATCATCTCTTACAAATCACTCGCTTGAGACCTATCACACAATGTCTTTTTTGCAACATCTAAAACAAATTACGCAAAGAAAGGTGACCTCTTCTTGCATGTGTTATAACTAAAATCCGAAATATGGATAATTCACTAATTATCTTGGTAGTTTGCACATTTAAAGGCTGTTTGGATTAAGGGATATGAATGACGGTGAACGCCGAGGTAGATATTTACAGCAAAGTGCTTCGGCGAAAGTCCGATATAGGCTTTAAACCTGTTTCTTCTTCAGACTATCCATCCATTTTGATTAATGCTCGCTTTTACCGGTCAATTCGCGAATTATATACATTCAGACTTTAGCTTCATCACATTCCAACATCACTTGCAAGAGAATTCGTTTATCAGCGCTGAATCTGTACACCCAATGACATTCACCAAAATACGTTCATATTAAAATAATGCTCCAAATTGACGTAGTTTTCCAGAAAATGTCACATCAGTATTATTTTATTGTGCCACTTGTTTCACTTTTACAAGACGAGATTTGAAAGGCCTGTGGTAGCTTGAATTAAATCAGTATCATTTAAATCTTGAGGACTCGCAAGAAGTTAAAAAAGTAAATAATAATTTTTAAATCCCAAAGTTGGAATCAAAATTACACTTATATTACGCGGTTCAATATACTGTAATATTCATGCACACACAGTTTGAAAGCGGAACAATATTTTTCAACAAAGGTATCTCGTTTGAAATTTCTGCAAATTCGATTCAGCTTGATTTATGTATGCGCGGAAATGAATACTTTTACAAACCTCTAATTACGAGGGACATAGCAAGAAAACGGAGAATTTTGAAAAAAACGAACACTTTTTCGGGGAAAGAAAAAACTTAAAATGAATATTTCCATCAAAAGATAAAACATTTTGTAGCAGTTACACACCTTTTTTCAATTTTTCATTAAAGGGTGTAAAAAATTATCATAGAAATATACTTTGCCGTTTCTAACATTTTTGTTCAAATATTAGGGACCTGAAGCACAGCGAAGTCTACAGCAATGAACAGCAATATCGACTTTCTGGGCGTGCGCTTTTCCAGCGGCGCCTAACATTTGAGCTCTGCGCGTGCGCAAAAAACTCGATACTGCTGTCGATTGCTGTATGCTACACTAAGCGTAAGGGGAGATGTGGTTGAAATTTTGAAAATTTACATCTTACATTCAAATAACTTCAAATTTTGCCAGAAGAAGTAATACATTATACTTATGTACCCTACAATTTTTTGTTACTCTGCTGTTTTTAGTTTTGAAGAAAAAAAAATTTTTTTGAATTTTTTTTGAATTGCTTATTATTATATAAAATGCTCTACGTTCCACATGAAGCAATATTCATCACTGAATTTTTTATGAATTACTCATAAAAGGTATATAATTACATTCATGGAATATAATTAAAATAAATGAGAGTGTTTCTGAAAAAAATTATAAAATATACAGTTATTAGCTGATGGCTATAAAAACACACACACAAAAAAATAAATATTTTTAATTTAGTAATGAATGATTATAACACAAAGAGCTTCCACAGTTCTATGAAACTACATTTTCTTAAGATGTTCAAAAAGTTTCATTGAAATATATTAAAAATTGTAGAACGTGGAACTTTTTGAATTCCATAAAAGGTCAGGAAAGTGAAATGCGGGAAATTGAAAATGAAAATTTAACTTTGTACAAATGAATTTTATTTTATCTACTTCCATTTAAAATTCTCCGGAGCCATACGTACCCTCAACCACTTTTCCCTTTTCTTCTCTAACTGTTTTTGTCATTTTGAGTTGTTTTTTTTGTTTTTGTTTTTTTTGGCACTTTGAAAACCTGGTTGTGCAGCTACTTCACTTTTCTGAAGACGGCGTTTATCCCTCATTGCACTTATTTTCTTTCCTTGAGGTGTCATGTTAATGCCAGTTATATTTGATCTTATCTTTTCACTTGCTTCACACCCCATATTAAATTGAGAAACTGCTGATGTGACAGCAATTTCTATTTTCTTCTTTGAAACAAATATTTCTTTAGGGCACTTATTCCAAATCAATTAAATATCAAGGCTGCCACGCTAACTACTTTCTGAAGTTGGATAACTTGTTTTTCTGTAGCTCATTTGTTCCCGAGAACTTCTATATAAAGTTCATGCCGGGAAATTCAAAATGAAAATACATTCAAAACTTCTAGTAGATGTAGACGTTTGGAAACTGAAAAAGAGGGCGTGGCCATCGACGCATTGAGATCTTTAAATGCTCGCAGAAGCCATTTAAATCGCGATAACGAAAAAATAAAAACACCAAAATTAACCACACATTACATACAAAATTATCACATCAAAAATAAAAAATCGTATTTTTCAAAATTTTTTGCCAATTTTCACCCACTCCTCGCATTTAAAGAGAAACAGGGCAATTGGTATTATTTTTCTAAAAAAAGCTCTTATGATTGTCTTTAAGCTACATGATAGTAATACTCCTTTTGGTGCAGATATAAATATTTAATAATAACCATGTTGTTTTAAAAGGATGCACGATGCAAACAGACATACATTAGTGGCCCACAACAGCAAAAATGCGACTCGGCAGAACCATGCAAAATGGCTTTTAAAAATGTACCACGAACACTTCTCATGAACAACAAATAAAAAAGTCTCGGATAACATTTCAACAAATTAAATATTCCAACAAAACATTCTAACATGTAGTAAGAATATGTAATACAACAAATATTTAAATACTAAGAATATTTAGTCAATGTAATTTTTATCAAAATCGAAACGTTGATGTTTTTTTTCCACGTTCTTGGGTATCTAACGAAACCATAAATACCTCTCACATGGTTGGATGCTGCATATTTTTCCTTCAATTTCTGATATCATTGGTAATTAGTAAAAAATATGATGACTAATTTTCTCGAGATTGGGCTGTAATGTCACAAAAGACCCTTTTGGCTGTTGGTCTTGTAAAGATTGAAAATCTCCATTCAGCCATTTACAACCAACAATTCATTCCGGGCATTACTGTTAATAGTAGTATTTAATTGGAAAACCAATTAACAAAATGTAGGTATAGTTACTCAAATTGTAATACGTACGAAATGACACAGGTGAACAGGAGTATTTTTCATCACCACCACTTCTTTCGCTGTCGTATCAAAGTTGTTCGTCAGTTAAAAACTAGGAACTTATTAATATCCCTCATATATTGTTTAGAGGAAATTGTACAGAAAATTCCTGATTTCCGTTTATTTTTCCGAACGTTTTATGAGAAGCAGTGTATTTAATTCGCATGAACGGATAAAAATACATCCATGATTCCTTTTTTTATTTTGATTAAATGCTCACTTGCTTGGTCATTTTCAGAGATAATGTGACCGTGACCTATACTTGCCTTTGTTTTCCTATTACTGAAGACATTACATCATGACAGCGTAACCTTCATACATTAATTTCTTCATTCTAGTTGCGCACTTGTTTTTCGTACTCATGTTTCCCCAGTTCGGCACCATCTGTTCAGAAACGTATGTATGGATCAGATATTAGCCTTCTGTATTCTATTGCAAATTGTGCTACTTTCGTAAACAAAATGATGTCCGTTCTGCAATAACCACGTGTACGAAATATTAATTTTCTGCTTTCATTTCTCCATTACTTAAAGAATTAATGAGTCCGGAGTCTTCAAGATTTACTATCGGCTTAATGAAGTTTCAAATTCAGCGAAATGCTGTGATTGCTGTTCACGCAGGTGCTGCTGCTACCATTGCTAATACAAAACTTCTACTGTTTACGTATTCAGTTGTGTGGTACAAAGTGTAATGAAATAAAAAATAATGGTTGATCAATCAAGAGACAGTAACTGATGTGACAACATAAAAGTTGCCGGTAATACTTGCCATAAAGAAATTCATCCTAATGTATGTCCATTGATAAGCGAAATAATATTATCATCAGTGATTCATTGATTAAGTTTTTTAGGGTGCGTCAACTACTGTGGTAATAAATCCCATAAATGTAGTTGATGTTGTATCCCGGGAGTTCGCAATGTTATTCCCCCGCTGGATCGCGATATGAAGCACATATCTCCACCGTGAGCGGTGGCTCAATGCATCAACTGAAATTACGGCAGTGCCTCTAACCTGGAGGTCCTAGGTTCGAGTTCCGATAGTGGCAAGATTTTCGACACTAGCTTTTCAGCTAGGCCGAATTCAGTCGCTGTTTGGAGGAGAAATGTAGAGGCCGGCTGCTCTGGTCGGTAGTTTTCCTTGGTTTCTCCGATCAATATCAGGCGAATGCCGGCGCAGTACCCTAACAAACGGGCCACGGACCGCGCAGGATATTTCCTACCTCCTCCTTGTCCTATCCTCTCCTCTTGCACACACACTTACACTAACATATTCTGCACTACACACATGCCGGGAGACCGGTCGGGAACTTGGTTGGGGAAAACTCCGCAAGTCGACGGTATGTCGGCACCGGATCTCGCCATCCAGGGGGGAAGGTCACCGTCACCTCCCGAGGAAAGTTTCAGGAATCTCCCGAGCCACGACAAGCTCTAAGCTACCGACTGCTCTCCCGACACTAGTGGTTGTGTAGTGAATGTAAGTGTAAGTGCATGAGTGTGTGTGTGTCCATGGGGAAAGTGGAGAGGGAAGGAGAAGGAAAGGAAGATAGCGCGCAGGCTTTGGCCCATTTGTTAAGGTACTGCGCCAATACGTGACTGGTGTTTCTAAACCAAGGTAAAATAACGATCAGGACGACCGGCAACTGGAATTCTTCTCCATAAAAAGTCTGAATTCGACCTAGCTATGAAACTACTGTTGAATATATCCCACTGAATCGAATTCTAATACTTTTAGTCTGTCAGTGAAGAAACACTTCAAGCCAACGCAGGCGGTAAAATTAGCACCAATTTACGGTTTCTTATAAATTTATTTATTGTATGTTTGAAAGTTACACAGTTTAGTAACATAGTACTCTTTCATGTGCTTTTGATGACTTACATTGTAACTTATACTAAACTACATTACTAGTGGAGTAGGAAACTACAAGAGCTCTACTTTGAATAATTAAGTTATTTAAAGAGGTCAGGTTGTAGTGGGCTGCTCGGTTTATATTATTTATGTTGGAGTAAAAATGATTAGAAAGGTGGACGATATGTTTGACGATCGGTGATATATTCAGTTCTCTATGAAGTTGGGCGTTTGAGATGCACCATGAGACATGTGTTGCTAATGCGAGGAATCTATTTTGTACAATTTGATGTTTATTGATGTTGGAAATAGATGCGTTGGTCCAGATGGACATACGTATAGCGTTAATGGTCTGACTATTTGTTAGGGATAGACAACATTTGGAGTTGATAGGGGTTTTTAGTTGAGATATTTTTGTTTTTGTTTGTTGTTTCAGTGTTATGTGTGTTTTCCAATTGATTCTTGTGTCGAAGTTCATCCCTAGGTACATTTATGTTTGCTTTTCTACTTTCTCGTATACGTACGTATACACGGAGTAATATTCCTAGTATAGAGAAAGTTATCTAATGCTACGCGAGAAAACGGCGGATTTTTGGCGGAAAAAATTCTTTGCCGGGCTCTGGTGACGAAAAGGTGCATAAAACCTGTTGCTAGATTAAGAGAAAAAAAGCTCTAACACATGGTGTAGCCAGAATCCCTGTTTTGTGGATCCATGATGCCGAAAAACCAATTGGAAGCAAAACGCCCGTCCGTCCGCCTGTCCGTCTGCTCGTCTGTCCATCTGTGCGTCTGTCCCGTCTGTTCGTCTGTCCGTCTGTTCGTCTGTCCATCTGTTCGGCTGTCCGTCTGTTCGTCTGTCTGACCGTCTGTCTGTCCGTCTGTCTAACCGTCAGTCTGTCCGAATGTCTGTCCGTCCGTCCGCCTGTGAACACTCCTACCACCGAAACCATTCGTACGATCTTCTCCAAATTGAAGAATCCTCTCTTTATCTGAATTTAGTAGAAGCTTTGAAATTTTAAAAACATTCTTTAAAATTTTGGGGTAATTTACATAAAGCCCCTCGGGCATTTTCAATTTTTTTCAATAACGACTCCCAATTTTTTCTTTTAATTTCTTGTAAGAATAGAGTAAAATACACTTATAAAGGTGGCATAGGTCCGATTTTCGCGGTTAACTGTGAATTTTCGAAAATTGGAAAAGTTTGAATTTTTTAGGTATCTTCCTACAACTATAAAATTGAGGACAGAGATTTTTCCTTCAAATGAAATTTGTTGACCATAAATAGTTTTTTCTGTAAGGTCATAAATTTGTTTGAAAATTTTAGTAGTTTTCGTGCAATAGTGTGCAATATTTGCAATTTTAAAAAATAAGTAAAACAAGATTTTCTCAAAAAAGGCTACAATTTTTTTCTTTAAACTTTTGGATGAGATAATCACAAAAGTACTCTATATGATCACATAAACGCCATTTAACTCTATTCTTTTCTTGTTTTTTTCATAAATTACAAAAATGTAGTTTTTACTAGTCTCTCAGGCCGGTAATATTTATATTAGAGGCAGTTTCTTCACGTTATTGTATTTACGAGTATATGTGCTTTAAATAATGTCAAATAAAATGTCTCAAAAACTCAACAGTTTTTTTTTTTTTTTGTTAAAATGAGCTCCTAATTCCACATATTCAGAAACGCTCAAACACCATTTTTTCAAAAATGGCTCCAAATTTTTTCATCAAACGTTTCGAATAGATAGTGCTAATTGAATTATTTAATGTGACGTAAAGTTCATTTTGGTGTATTCATTTTTTTTTTTGTTGTTGTTTTTTTTCAAAAATTACACAAATATATTTTTTTAATATCTCTCACGTCGTTAATATGCATATTTCCATCTATTTGTATACATTTTTTTGTGAGTGGAAGTGCTTCAAATAAAGTTTTTCAAAACTCAATAGATTCCTGTGAAAAAGAGCTTCAAATTTCGCATTTACAGTAATGCTTAACGCCATTTTCATAAAAATGGCTTCAAATTTTTCAATGAAAATTTCTACTTTGGACGAGGTTATATTCTTCTTTAATATTCTTGGAGTCACATTTCGGTTCTACTAGTAAGAAACCGGACAGTTGAAAAAATGTCAAAAGAATGTATTTTGGGCGGCGATAGGTGGCAGCTGGCAAGGGGATGAGGCAAGACTGCAAAGCCAGTCCACACCAAGGAAAACAGAAAACTTTACTACGAGAAAGTCTGTGCCATTCTGTAGCACCACTACTTTTTTTGTTTTTTTTGAGTCGATGGAATTGTGTGTTTATTTATTAGCGTTTTCCATTCGTTGCAGCGAAACCCACCCTAATGCAGGGCAAAAACGTCATCGCTCCGCGACAGTGCTGCCCCACATGCGTGAAGGGCAGCTACGAATGAAACGGATCCCGGAACTGAGTCAGTGCGTGTGCGCTACGCAGTGAGATTGTTCTTGGTCAGTCACACTGATGGAACTCGAAAAATTATAATTTTGAATTCTGATCATTGTTATAATTTTGATGAAGTCTTTTGGTAATTCTTACTTCTTAATTCATAAATTATTAACGTGTGATTTCTTTATTTAAAAACTACGAAAACTTCAAATGCGTATGTGTCCAAGTTTCATTTTTCATGATTTTCCAGTGATCGATATAGTACACAAGATTTTGAACCGAAAGACTTATGCATAATTGTTTGGTTATTGAAAACTATAAAAATATCAACATGAGCATTTACGCTGGTATATATATGGGCATGCGAGAAGCATTTCTTGGCACATTTATTTGAATGATTTTGTAAGGGTCGCTATTTTTATTTTCACTTTATTAGCGTTTCGAAATTGAATACCTACACTTTGGTTTCCAAATAGCACTGGATTTGTTAACACGAAGTTATTCAAGGTTAAATTTTAGGAAAACACAAACTGATTTTCCGAACTTCGCGAGTCACAAAAATTATTTTAAGGCATTTCTCGCAAAACATAATATACTTCATCATTCGAAGTATCCCTGCGTGACAGTAGATCCTCAATTGTCTTCACAAATTCACCACGAATCCAAATCAGCATGGATAACTTCCGTATCTAACCTCACAATGGCCCGGTGCACTGGACTGCACTCACGCGATCGTCAGTGCAGTTTAGGGCGCTCTGAGTGCGCCCTGGTTCCATGCCATTGTGCGAATGGAACATGCGCTTTTTTGCACTAGTGCGCCCTAGCGGTCGAATGGAACACGAAAACTGCCCTGAGTGCGCACTGGGTGCGCACTAGTGCGGCAAATGGAAAACGCTATATGTGTAATGGCGGTGCCATATGGTCTTAGAGAGAATATTTTAGCAGTTGATTAGTTGGCTTAAGTTTTATTTTCTACAATGTTGACCAGTTATCTATTTTATTTAGGTGATGTTGTATCCTGTCAGTAATGGTAAGATCTTAGATGAGTGGCTGGACTTGTAGATTGCAGTATCGTCGACAAATTGTCCTAATTGTGTGTGTACTGTACTGTGTATGTTAGCTGTGTATAAGTTGAATAGTGTGGGGTGCGAGTAGTGAACCTTGGGGAAGACCTGCTAATTTTTTTTCACGGGGGTTGGAGATGTGATTTTCTACGGAAACTGTAAAAGATCTATCGATTAGAAAATGTTTGATGATGATTGCTAAGTAGGTCGGTGTTCCCATTGTTCAGAGTTGAATAATAGCCCTTCGTGCCATACTCGGTGCCATACGCCTGTCAAATGTCAAGAAATGAAACCATTGTATGATGTTTGTTTTGAAAGGCTGTTTGGCTATTTTCTGAGAGTCTGAGTAGGTGGTGTGCTGTTGATACGTGATCTTAAAGCCAAACTGGTGTAATGGAATAATTTGGGTTGATTGTAGGCAGCTTTTTAGAATTAGTTTCTCAAGAATTTTTGAAAGAATGGTTAGTACACTAGTCTATAGTTTTCTACATTGCTATGATTTTTATATGGTTATGGAATAGGTATTATAATTTTGTTTTTCATACTGCAGGGTGGTATCCTATTTTTATTATTGAGTTATATATGTTGTTTATGTAGGCTCTAGTAGGGGATGAGATGTTTTTAGAATCTTATTGGTGATTTTATCGTGGACAGGGGCTTTTTTTTGTGGGAGTTTTTTATTTATGTTTTCAACTTCATTTGAGGATATGAATTTTATCTTATGTGGTTCATCATAGGTCGGAACTGAAACTGTTTGTAATATCATCTCATGGTCGGAATGAGTTGGTGTGTTGTTGAGTGTGAATGTTGTTTCAAAATAATCGGCCAGTGCTTCGGCATTGTCAAATGGAGCGAATTCCCCCCCCCCGTTATCGTATTTAGAGGTGAGATGCTAATTTTTATTTGTTAGAATTTGTTTAGTGAATTACCAGAGAGAATTATTGGTGGGTTTAATGATTTGATGAGTTTGGTGTAGGATGAACAAAGAAAGTCTGTTTTTTTGCAATTGAATTTAAAAGGTTCAATTCTTTCTTTAACTGTGGAGTTCTGTTTCTGGTCTCTAACATCTGGTCCTGTTCCTGGTGTTGATTATTGTTAGATGTTTTGACAGTATCTTGTTAAATGTTTTGTAGGTAATTAGGGGCCTAATGGATTGTAATTGTTTAATAGTGTTTGTAATTATATCACGTATGTATGAAATTGCTTTTTTTCTACTCCCATACTGGTAGCGGTAGCTCAGTGCATTAACTGATGTCACGACTAGCTTTTCAGCTAGGTCGAATTCAGTCGCTGTCTGGAGGAGAATTTTAGCGGCCGGCTGCTCTGATCGGTAGTTTTCCGTCGTTTCTCCGATCAACACCAGGCGAATGCCGGAGCAGTACCCTACTAAACGGGCCACGGACCGCGCGCGATCTGTCCTTCCTCTTCCTTGTCCTATCCTCTCCTCTTACACACACACACACACACTAACATACACTACACTACCACATATTCCGGGAGACCAGTCGGGAGCTTAGAGCTTGTCCCGACTGGGGCGGTGCCTCGCTGGTGGGAGAGTCCTGCTTAGGGGGAAACCCCACTAGCCGACGGTAGGTCGGTGCCGGATCTCGCCATCAAGCGGAGGAGGATCACCACCATCACCCGAGAAAAAACATGCACTACACTAACGGGTCTAATGACCGAAGCAGTTGACGCGCCCGGAAACGCGATAAAATCAATCAATCAATCAATCTACTCCCATTGTATAATTCTGTCATTTGATAGCTCGAACCCGTGGCATGCTGATTGTCATTACGATTCAGGATCCATTATGATACAGGCTCTTGGCCAATCACAGAGAAGCTTACAAACCAAATATTGAGACTTCATTAGTCTTTGAGAATCGTTCTAGGAAATGCTTTGTTCGATTGTGTACATTAAAATTGCATTTAATGTTATATTATGTTTATCAGTTTCAATTTCTTTTATTAACAGTAATTTGTTTGTGGAATATTGTATAAAATAAATTGAATCGTAATTTCACTTTGATCCTATTTGACTAGCGCAGTGGTAGTGGTAAGGGAATATTTGACTGACGTTAAGATCAGAACGCAACTTATTGTGTGTTATATGTGTTATATGTTGCTGCTGTGTGTTTGTCCTTTAAATCCGGCCAATTCTTTAGTTTGAAATATCTAGTGAATCAGTGGAAGAGTTGACACTTTCAGAAATAAGATAAAAAGCGAAAATGGTGACCTCGGAATTATTGTTTGTATTCTCTCACACTAGTAAACAAAGCCACCTGCGACAGGTAAGGTAGTTGTCCGCTTGGTGGCCTTGGCTGAATCCTGGACGTCAACTGCCACGAAACGATTCAATGTAAAAGTTTCACTTATAAAAGTCGTAAAAAAAGTAC
Source organism: Teleogryllus occipitalis (assembly GCA_011170035.1). Taxonomy (NCBI): domain Eukaryota; kingdom Metazoa; phylum Arthropoda; class Insecta; order Orthoptera; family Gryllidae; genus Teleogryllus; species Teleogryllus occipitalis. Next base: position 49,585 of record BLKR01002562.1, read on the forward strand.
CATATGAAACTCCATGTAATGGGTATTAATACACTCGTGTGAAGTTTACGATATTCGCTCGTACCTCGCTTGCATCGTAGTATCACACTCGTATATTAATACCCATCATTACATAATGGTTTCATAATGTACTCTTTTCTATTTCCCATGAGGTGTTTAAATTTTTGAAATTGCGGTTTTTTAAAATTATTTTTCTGACTCCCTCTCAGTTTATTTTGCTCGTGTTTACCAATTAACGGTAGAACTAGAAATTATATATATATATATATATATATATATATATATATATATATATATATATATATATATATACACACTTACATACATACACACATTGCCATTCATAAATGAAAACAAATCTACAATAGAGCCTTGACAGCAACCGTAAACAACAAGATCTTGACAATGACCTGGTCGTGACAATGTGGACGCGACGTGTGTGAATGTGGCATTGAGTTACCGCTTCGTGTTTGATCTGTACATCTGACTCCGCCTCACGCTTTATCATGTAACAGATTGTGTTTGGTTTTCCGTTATACCTTTGTCATTTCTTCGCGCAAGGAATCGTCATCAAGGGAAAACAATCGCGCGCGCTTAGTTGATTCAGTTTATGTGGCAAAGAAATATACATAATTGAACCTGTAACATAACACCTGCACTTCCACATCGTGAGATTTTAACCTGGCTTAAAAGCAATCCTAATCTTGTTGTGATAAGTCGCTTTCTGGTGTGAAGAGATGCAATCGAATATTACTTGACCTTAGGACTGTTCGTTGGCAGTCAAGCGCTTGACAACATGTGTTGCGCATTCATCCCAATCATGTGTTCTTCGTGTTCGTCCAGAACGTCGGTTGGTAGAGTTCGGGACGGCGACGGAGGAGAGATGACGTCGAGGCAGCAACGGCCGTGAAAGAGATGACGACCGCGGAGGAGAGAGGCGGGCGGCTGGAGGGAGAACGTCGGAGGGAAGGATGGAGATGGGGGAGGCGAGGGAGAAGGGAACGGAGACGGCGGCGCCGCTTGGTGGAAGGCAGATGGCGGTGAAGGAGTAGGAGCGGAGAGAGGGAGAGCGTGACTTCCAACTTCGAAGTGGCGAGTGGCGGGGAGAGAAGTCGGTAGGGCTCATATCTTCTATAAGATTGCTCCGAGACAGACTCATTTGCAGATCGTTTTCTGCAACTGAACCTCGGAGGATCACCAAAACAGGTATGTCTGTGATAACGAAATGGGATTTGCAACAGGTGTGAAATGTTCGTTGAAAATTTGATTTGGCGCATTAATTTGTTTGTGCTTTTAGCCGATAAATTCCTTCAATTACCTTAGCATTTTAAATGTGTGTTTTCGTTTCCTGAAGTGGTCTGTCTTAGAGACCTGGAATTAATTTGAGTGTAACACTATGTATGAACAAACCTAGTTCCGAAATAGTAGATTTTATACTTTTTCGAAATACTTCCATCAGCAATAATTGTAGCAAAAATATCAATTTTCATAATGAAATTACATATAGGAGTGTTAAAAATTGAGCGTTCTGTGCTATGAATCATCAACATGCCGGTAATTTTTTTCTATTTCTTTCGGGAATATTGTTGAAATATTCTTAGCACATATCAACATTCCATATTAATAAAGCAATCTCATGTTGCTTCTGTGTGTACGTATTACTCTACAACGAAGCACGATCACTACGATCACATTCACCATGATCTATAGTGAAGGTGAATATATTTTCTAACCAGAGGAAACAAAAATAGCAGCCTAATTTGTTTCTAAGCGAATATAAAAGGGAAAATATAAGAGTTATGTTTTTCTAAGGGAATATCAGAGTTAAGTTTACGAACACACAATATGTCGGTGTTGATGGTAATATCGCCGTATTGAAATTACTAACAATTCCGGCGTTTTGTGTTCGTAAACATTACTGTTATATTTTATAACTTATATTACATGTTTTGTGTTCTTGTATGTTGACGTATTATGTAAAAATATTATTATTCTTTGCAATTTACATACTTAACAAAATTGGGATTATGTACTACGACGTCTGTTTTATAACTTTAAATAATATTAACAAGCTTTCTGATTTCTATTGTTATTAACATTACAAAATGTAAGGTGGTTATTACTATTCTGTGAGTTCATTGTAGAATTTAACTATTTCTTAAGTGAGTGTATTCCAACTCGCGTAAAAATGTTCTGTCATGCGTAGTGCCACATTTCAGAGGAGGCGAAGGAGCATTCTAAAAGTTCGTCCCTTAAATATTCCCTTCCACTTATTAAATTTGTTCTTCCATCTTTTTCTAAACAAAGATTTGAGTTTGAGCGTATATGGAGTTTTTGGTTGTTTGCAACACGCCAAAACAATACAAGTTGTGCTTGTTATCTTAACGAAAAATAAACACTTTTGTTGCTGCCTTGTTTGTAATTCTTAAGAATTTGGATCGAGATTGATTAAATGAAAAGCATATCGTAGAAAGATTTATTTTCTAAATGTAAAGTAATTACTTGCATGAAACGTGTGTGAACATATTTCTAATTCATTTTAGAAGCCAGCGTTCTGCGCACACAACAGGAGATTTACCGAAATAATGAGTAAAATATACTACAGAAAAGAAGAGTGCAAAATATCCTAGTTCGTTTTTAATAAGTCTCTTAGTTTCACCTTGACTGTTAGTCCATCATTATATTTTTACAAAAAGAGTACACGCAGCTGCTTCTTGTATATGCCCAGGTATAGGTCAAGGTTAAAGACTTAAATAACAAAGTACGTTAAAATAACGAGAACCAGGACGAAATGTACAAAATGCTGGATGCCTGATCGAAAATAATGGATTTTTGTTGGCGAAACATTAAAAGTATCTCTTTAAATTCTCACTTTTGTAGGGTTATTTCATCCCTTTCAAACGCTTATTGGCAGAAAAATGCCCCTAATAGTTATTTTTTAATCTCTTAAATATTTTTAAATTGAGGACACACGGATATATTTCCTTGGTAGTAAATTTTGAATTGTCATGTAAGTCTAATAGGGAAATATAAGTCTGAAAGATAAATTTTAAACGAAAATCGACTACTTAATACACTTTTATATCGTTTGAAGAAGCCACTATAAGAAGCAGGGAAAATAGGATATTAAATATATTCACATGTACTAGGAATGAGCGAATAATTTTATTAATAAATATATTTGACTTATTTGTTTTCGACAATAACTCTAAAACATATTTTTCACGCAAAGCTTATTTAAACCAACCTTTTAAACATAACATATGATTTTGTTTGGAATGAGGGATCATTGCAGAAACATGTTGCAATTTTATAAATCCCCTGAAACATTTTCATTGGCCAATTACTGAAACGAGAATTCTAAGCCTAATTAATTAATACATAATTTTAAGCTTTTGTTGTAGCTGCATTATGTGTTTCTGATAATTTTTACTCTCTTTCTAGGCACAGAACACAGCAACCATGGTGCTATTAACTGACTCCTTCCTGGTGGACTTGTCCATTCTAGTCGTAGGCGTTTTAGGAATATTCTACTGGCTCGCCATCAAAAATTTCGGACACTGGCGAAAAAAAGGCGTGCCGTACTTAGAACCCAAGCCGTTTGTTGGTAATCTTCAAGATATGTTCCTGGGGAAAACCTGCATGGGCGAACTTCTCGCCAAGTTTTATTTCGATGCAATAGGGAAACCGTACATTGGCATGTTCGGCTTCCATCGTCCTATACTTCTTGTCAGAGACACAGATGTCATCAAAAGCATTCTGGTGAAGGATTTCAACTACTTTCGTGACCGCACTTTCAGTCCTGACGAGAAATTGGACCCGATGTTCACCAAGAATCTCTTCGGTTTGAGTGGGCCCAGATGGAGGCACATCCGTGTAAAACTGACACCCACCTTCACTTCGGGGAAGATGAAGCTTATGTACGAATTCGTCAACGAATGTGGAAAGGAAATGGTTCAACTCGTTAACCGCGAACTTGGAGGAGGAGGTAAGCAATCTTCCTTAGAAACGTAAAACAAAGCATGCCTTAATGCAATTATAATGTGAGACAATATTAAAGAAATTGTTCTGTCAACACACAGTGTCTTGTGTTGGAAAGAAATACATAGAATAGTTCTTTGATCTGTAGCACGTTCTTATCTAAAGTCTTAAACTAAATAATAAAAACAATAATATTATTCGTAGAATACAATTGATTGTACAACAAACAGATATGTGACAAACGTTTGATACATTTGTGCACAAGTAAAGGCAAATAAGTATTGCCAAAGGAAGCCGTGATCGCTGTTAATGTTAATGAATATGTAAAAATATTACTCTTGATTTTCTACAGAAATACGAAACGAATATGTTCCCCTGCAATAATATCATTAATATAATTAAAAGATATAAAATATATGGATTAATATATTTAAATTTTTAAATTCCTTAATTTCTTAACGGTCTTAATTATTAATCATTATTAATTTCGTAATGCTACTTTAAAAGAATCGAATCACATTTTACCGATTTTTTCGTGAGAGGCGAATGGGGTGCTAATTTGGAAGATGTAATTTAAATTTATTTACACATAAATTATATTATTATTTATCAGTAATATATTATTTTGTTATTTACAGTTTTGTAAAGTATCTTTTATTTCTATATTAATAGCAACATAAACAACTATTTTATTCTATTGTGAGAAAAAAATTTAAATTCACAGCAGCTGATACATTTATTTCACCGCTTTAATTCGTAAATTGATTCATCGTGAAAATATATCCTGTCGTGTCAATTTGTGTACGCCTCTTTGACAAAAAAGTCATTACAACAGTAAAGGACGTTTGGGCACACACATATTATTGAGACATTTCATCTAAACATTAGAACTTTCAATTCTTTATTAATAATAAAAAAATAAGGTATGACATTCGAGAATTTTTTTTTATCCTTACACGACGATTCGAGGTCTAAATGTTCCTACTCGTGAATACAAGATTCTATCACTCCCTTGCGCTGTAAGATATAAATATTCGTTGTCACTAAATCGGAGTGTATACGTCTAAATATTATGTAACCCATCAACTAGAACAAGTCCTTTTATTGCATTAATGGAATTATTAAGACATATGAGACGTAAATAAATCGTCACAATTTCAATAGTGTGAATCGTATTATATGTGCACGTTTTCTTGAGACCCGGAATCTCCTACTGGATAACCTACTCCATTACTAACATTAGTTGAATTATGCATAAATAATAGCAAGGAGCTTTGTTGACAAAATCTGATGACCAGAAATGTTCTCTCCCATATAACAGAAACTATTCAGCATCGAGAAACGATCGACAGTTTTGTCATAATACTTCAGCCGTCCAAACGAACGAACCCTCCAACTCTCGTATCTAACGAAATTAGGGCTCAAGAAAACATGCACGAATAATAATTCGAGTTTTGTTTTTTCAAATTTTGAAGGAATAAAATTCTTATGAGGGACTGTTGGCGATGACAATGAAAGAAACTACACAAATTACTACATTACATTTTATTTTTCTACAATGAGTATAATTTATTACTTCTTAGTAATCAAAGAATGAGTTTCTCAAAATCACTAATTGTACTACTTGTTGTTTATTGAGAAAATGTTTAAATTAGTATTTCAATGATTCTTTTACAAGTATCTATAATATTGTAATAAAGTAGGTAAGTGAAATCGCGACCGCACAAGCTACTTGCCCGCCTGGGGACTTCAGCGCTCCTGCGGGCATAGGTCACTTCCCCTGACTCCGCTCTATTTCCCCTCCAAATGCAGAATGAGGTGTACACGCACCAGCTGATGTGGCGCGAGACAAGGAGTAATGGTCTCATATAAAGATACATTTGCCAGATTTGTTCTATAAACAACCAAGATTTGAATAATGTTTGTATTCCTTACTATTTATTATTTTTTATGTTTATTTTCTTTTTAAATTCTACCATATATACACATGCCGGTAGTAGTTAGATATGTTTAAATGACGAATTCTTTCCTTCTTTTTGTTTCCTGTCATATTTCATTAAATCATTCTTTTATTTTTGTATTCTGTAATAATGAGAAGTAAATTTGAAAGTCTCTATATTTAACAATTTTCGCGTACGGGCGCACAGCTTTTTAAAGAATCTTACGTGTTCAAACTCTTAAGTTGAACGTAGGAAGTTAATGTAATTCTTGCAGCCTTAAGTAAATACGATTACGATATTTTTGATTCAAAATGTTTAATTTTACTCTCAGTTGACAATTTGAACTGACTGATATTTTATTTCATTGTAATGAATCATTTCCATGCTGTGGTGGAGGAAACGAAATTTAATACAGCTAAATTTGAGGGCAATATTTGTCAAGTAATATCTACAAAAGACTATCCAGTGACGTACCGCCACTCTGGAGCATTTTGTGCAATCCTTACTTTTAAATCTCGCGTCAGTTGCTCTGGTCGCAATGCCCGTGAACTCTAGCGAGCTAGTTACCTTGGCCGCGCCCTTGACATGCCTGTATATAAAGCTCTTACTGTGATATCATGACTCTTCCAGTCTTGAAACCCTAACAAACAGGTCATGGACCGCGCACGATCTTTCCTACCTCTTGCCTGCCCTATCCTCTCCTCTTATACACACACTAACATACACTATATTAACACACATGCCGGGAGACCGGTCGGGAGCTTAGAGCTTGTCCCGGCTGGGGCGTGCCCCGCTGGTGGGAGATACCTTGTTGGAGAAAAACCCGCTAGCTGACGGTAGGTCGGCGCCTCATCTGGCCATCCAGCGGGTAAGTACGCCGCCACCTCCCGAGAAAAAAGCATGCACTACACTTACTGGACGAATGACCCTAGTAGTTGTCGCGTCCGGAATCACTAACAAAGAAGCCATTGAGCCTCGGAGTACCAAATAACAAAGTGGCGCTGGCGCTGTGCCGCAGAGAGCGGCGTGTTGGAGATGCGCGAGATCCTGGCGCGCTACACTACCGACACCATCGCGTCCGTGGGCTTCGGCATCCAGGGCAACGCGCTCAAGGACCCCGACGCCGAGTTCCGGCGCGTGCTGCGCAAAGTGGTCGACTTCGACTTCTGGCTGGGGCTCAAGTCCGCCATCGCCTTCTTCGCCCCGGGCATCCTCAGCACGTTCCGGGTGCGCGTCTGGGACTCGGAGATCACCGACTTCACCCGCCGCATCGTGTGGCAGGCGGTGGAGCACCGCCAGCGCACCGGCCTGGTGCGCAAGGACTTCCTCGACCTGCTCATGCAGATCAGGGCCAAGGGACACGTGGACGGGGACCAGCCCGCCGCCGCCGCCGCCGCCAACGGCAAGGCCAACGGACACGCCAAGGACGCGGACGGCAACATCGGTGAGTAGTGGGCACGGGCCGGGGCGAGGGTTTTTGTGACGTCGTCGGTTACGGCTGGAGACTTGTCATTGCGACTAATGGGCGGCATTCACGTAAGGTTTCATCCTCATTTGCGCAGAAATTAAGAGAAACGGACAGAAAGGACAGGCGTACAGCAGTTGGTCGTACTATTCAGCTTTTGGTTTCTCTTCTGTATTCTCTGGTATGAGGGGGTAGAGTTTTTTTGACGGCTTTAACTATAATTGAATACTTATGGAATGATCTGTAAATGTAGGAAGGGTTTAAAATGTACGTGTAAAGGCAGTTAAGATAATTGATTATCAAACAAAATGACAATTTGTAACCACCAATTTGATTATCTTCGTACATTTCGAAGGCAATTGCGAGGTCTCCACATTCGTCTTCTCATTAACATGAAACATTATTGCATCTATAAATTTCTCTATTTTCAATGCATTTTATAACAAACTATATATTCGCCTCAATTCAGCTTGCTTCTCTCGTGTATGCATTATTGAAATTTTTGTATTAAATGAACAGAAACTCACACATTCCTTGAATTGCAAATGTTTTTTTAATTCGCTTCAACTTTACATAATACAAAGCTTACGTTTTAGTCATTTTACGGTAATTTTATAAATGTAAGTTTGTAACCGAAATACGTATCTTTAGAAGCATTACAATATTTGAGTCACCGCGATCTGTACTTTGTATACATTCGTTCAGTTTTTATCAACGTGTTATAAATGCTTTGCGAATAAAAACAGGAGCACAATTAGAATGAGGTGACACTTTGTTTTATAATTTCCACAGCACGTAATTGCATTGCTGCTAACAGCAGATCATGTATCTTAATGCTTTCGAAAAAGTAAAATGTAAGTAAAAGTGTGCAAAAAACTAAAAATATAGTATCTGGTTTGCTTTTGCCGTGTCTGTCAGTTTTCTATGTGTGACTTACTAACCGTTACGTGCAGATCAATCTTAACTCTTGATTTATGGTGTCTTTCTTAAGTTTTCATGGCTATTAGTCATTAACATTTTCATTATCGTTGTGAATTATTATCAGTGAACTCAAATCTATTTGAGCAACAAGAAGTGCAAACTGTATTGATTTTCGTTCCGTTGCCTCAAGCATTACTCTCGAAAGGAAATTCATTTACAACAAATTATATGCAATTTTAAAATGTAGCTCTTACATGTTTTAGAATCCTTAACAGTGAGCACAACTCTGACGACGATCAATTTGCACCTCGAAAGTGTCATTACTTTTTAGAGAAAAAGCACGAGTGTTTTCATTTGAGAAAGAATCTGCGAATTTCAATATCACACCACCATAATTATTTAAATACATACTTATTATTACATTTCATTCTATTTATGTTAGTAAATTTGCTTATTGCCAACATATCATATCCTGGCAAGGGCCATGGGGTCATAAAGCCATCCTCAACACATTTTTGTTACTTTTCTCAATTTCTTCAAACCAATTACATCCATTAATCACATCACACACAAAAGAGTATTTACCTTAAATGTAAACATCGTTTTAATATGAAGATAACGATTTAAGGGTTCTCAACTGAAATTGTTTCTCCCCTGCACTCCTATTTCTATCTGCTCCTGATTCCCTTAGTATTGTAAGTAGTCATTAAAGCAATAATTCGAAGTCCTTGATATTGCAAATAATTTTCACCTACCTTTCACTTTCCTTACATGTTTAGAATTGCTGGGGCAGAGGGAACTGGGTCTTTTGGGAACGCGTTACACCGACGATGTGCAATAGAATCCCACTATGCCGTGAATGTTTTCAGTTGTATTGCTGCATGTGAACAATCCCAGATGTATCATCTGTGAACCCGATTCCTTCTCCTAATTCCTTCAGTATCCCAGTAACAATTGTGTGTGAAAATTATACCTGGCATAGATATGCAACGAATCTAGAGCTTCTACTAACGCGTTCTAAGAGGAACCTGAACTTTTTTCCTCTGCCACTGTCTAAGCAGTCATGGGCTGATGTTCTACTAAGTATCTACTGACTAAGTAGGTACTGTGCCCCTCATCGACTTAGAGCCACATGAGGAGAGTGGTAAAATAAATTACCTTTGCAATTACACCCGGAGTTGAGACGAAGTTGTACAGAACACTTTACAAACACCGAAAGGTGTAAAGTACAGAAGTAGGAGTATAAAATCATGTTTGAAATTAAATAAGGCAAACCTGGTTGCGTTGAAAATGATTTTTTTTTCTTCTTAAGATTGCGAGATCTAAATCTTGTGATATTAGGTAATAACCTGTGCCCCAAAGGTCAAAGACGCATTATTTACACTTCACAGTTAGAATTATGAAAAATATGTACTGCTATGTAACTCTAAAAACCATTAGATTGACATCCTTTCAGAATATATTCAAGGAATATATAGGCAAATAATGGAAATACATCATTTACTACGAAAATATATGAAACAAAGTAATACAAGTCATTATTCCCATTTTTTATAAAATTGGAGTTGGGACTTAAAAACTAACACCTAGGAAAATAAGTGACATTCTGTTGGCTAATTATTGTTGACCGGATACACCAAGGCCGTGATTAGTCAAATTCAGTTCAGTGAGTGGACGCACGCAATGTTTAGGTGTGTGTGTGTGTGTGTGTGTGTGAGGCGGGAGAGGGGGGAGTGGGTGCGTTGGGCGAATGTTTGTCGCTCTAGATTTGTGTAACTCGCCACGACAGGAATGTTAAACCAGACAGCTGGCGAAGTAACTATTTTTCAAAAGTATTCAAAGATTTAAAAGGAGATATCATAGGTGATTAAATCTACACCTGGTTCAGCATGAAAATATATAAGCATATAAAAGCAGAGTTACCAGAAAAAATTTTCCAGCGGAGGACATTTTACTAAAAAAAGGAGGACATTTCAATGAAAAGAAGTACATTTTACATTTCTATAGTCCACGATGTATAGACAATGTACTCAAAAATTCCAAACCATGTCTTTGAAAATCATATTAGACTTTGCGTCATTAAAAATGAAAGCTTTTGGCTGAATAAGTTCGCCCTCGCACTCACCTTCTTCATTCACCAAACAATAAGCATAAATGTTTTATATCACAATAAGCCTAATGATATATTATGCAGACCATTTATTTGAGTAAAAATGTAGGTATTCAAAACATGAAGTCCCTTTAATTAATTAAATTACTATAAAAATATGCCAGTATGTTTTCAATTCAACAGAACAAAAAGGAGGACATTTCATGTAAATTTAAAAAATGAGGGAGGACAATTTAAAAAAGGAAGATGTATCCTCCAAAATGAGGACAGATGGCAACCCAGATAAAAGAGATTTCACGGAAACATTTCCAGAAGGAATTTACTTACACTTAGAATGAAATTTTTAGGCGTCAAACACGTGTCGAGAAGCAAACGTTCTCCTTCGAGTTACCTAAGTGCTGCTGTCGCAATTTTTTTTCATCTCCCCAAGATCTACATTTCGGGGGTCTCTACTTACGCAGTTCAGGGTCAAAAAGTAACATATATTCTAGCCTGCTCAATACTTTAAACGTTGTCATTACAAGTAGTTACGAAATCGACCGTTTCCCCGTAAAGTGTCTAAAGGCAGAAAAAGACCTTCAGAGAAATTGAACGAAAGGCATAATTGTTTCAGAAAAATAATTATTGTCCGTGCTCCTCAGGCGCAGAGAAAAGAATTTCGGAGTTGGTTTAGAAATTATCGAAAATCGATGTAGTAGGTTATTCTAAGCTGCGTGAGCAATCTTAGAATACTTAATTGATCTCTGAAAATGTAAATACAGAAGGCGGTTATAGGTTATCCGGACACAAATATTTATCAAAGAACTCGCAGTTCACTTATCGGTTAAGTTTTCTCTGCCGGAAGTGTTTTGTTGTAGGAGAACGATAAGAGTTTGTTTTATCAATTGCCCTGAAGGGGTCTGAAAATGATACGTCTCTTATCGAAGTGTAACAATGAAACAATGTTGAGATACGAAATGTTTATAGGTGATCCTTCTTTTGAGAGTGTGCGAACTAATTTTCTTAAAAAATCAAAACCATGTAACCTTTCACAAATAATGTTTTTGGTACAACAGACTAGTATTACAAGTGTGTTTCACGAGTTTGTGAATCACAATTATATATACACCACCCTCTACGTCACTGTACCCTCCGCGTCACACAACTGTCTGTCGTACCATCCTCTACGTCACACCTCCCTCTTCGACACCCTTTACATCCCCCCTCTACATCACACACTATCTTCACGTCACACCACACTCATCTTCACACCACCCTCTTCCTCATACCCTCCTCTACATCACACCACCCTCAGCAAGGCGAAGCCTTCAGGAAGCGCCTGAGCCATGATTCTAGCGGACGGCTGCTCTGATCGGTAGTTTTCCGTGGTTTCTCCGATCAACACCAGGCGAATCCCGGAGCAGTACCCTACCAAACGGGCCACGGACCGCGCGCGATCTGTCCTTCCTCTTCCTTGTCCTATCCTCTCCCTTAACACACACACTTACACTAACATGCACTACACTACCACATATCCCGGGAGACCGGTCGGCAGCTTAGAGTTTGTCCCGACTGGGGCGGTGCCCCGCTGGTGGGAGAGTCCTGGTTAGGGGGAATCCCCGCTAGCCGACGGTAGGTCGGCGCCGGATCTCGCCATCCAGGGGGGGAAGATCACAGCCATCTCCCGAGAAAAACATGCACTTCACTAACGGGACTAATGACCAAAGCAGTTGACGCGCCCGGAAACACGAAAAAAGCAATCAATCAATCTGGGCCCCCGCCCCCGCGCCTGTTGCAGAGTTCGACGGCGACCTGTTCGTGGCGCAGGCCTTCGTGTTCCTGGCGGCCGGCTTCGAGACGTCGTCCACGACGCAGACCTTCGCCATGTACGAGCTGGCGTGCCACCCCGACGTGCAGACGCGCCTGCGCCAGGAGATCCGCGACGCCCTGCGCGCCAACGGCGGCCAGCTCACCTACGACGCCATGAACAACATGACCTTCCTGCACCAGGTCGTGCAAGGTACGGCTGCTCTCAAACGGGAGACGTGCAGTTGCCTCTCTATAGAATGATCGCCTGCGGACAGTATGGGGTGGGAGAGTACTGGTATACTGCGCAAATATTTCAAAATAGTAGGGCAACATTTATATACTATTTTTACCTAATTCTTATGGTTACATGGTGTAGGTACCTTCCTAATTAATTTTCAATACTACTTTTCGAATAAAATATATTGTCCTTACCAATGTCTATATTAATTAACTTAAAAGTTTTCGACGGCAAAGCTATAAACTTTAGATTTAAATTTAGTTGTTGGTAAACATACATTATTTATTTAATTAATTCCTGATTGTATTAGATAGTATAGATACCTTCCTAATTAATTTGCAATGCTGTTTTTCGAATAAAATATATTGGTCTTTACCATTGTTTATATTAATTAAATTAACAGCTTTCGACGGCAAAGTTATAATCTTCAGATCTAAATCTAGTTGTTGATAAAGACAGATCGTGTATTTAAATTTCGAAATGACAAGACCTTACTAACTACTAAACCAACATTACAGAGCTGTCTTTACAAACTGTATGCAGCTCGTACGTTAATGTGTTGTAGTCGTACGTATTTGAACTCTTGTTCTTAATGTTGAATGCGATTGCAAAAATTTTACTCGTATAGAAACTCAACATAAACGTGTTGCGTAACATACTCTTATTAATCCATGAGGGAAATAAAAAAGGCGAGGCATTCCTCGTGACGTACAGTAAACAAGCTAATTCAGCCAATGGGAATGTCTGCATGTAATGTATCCCGTGACGTCTGTTTGTCACTAGCAATTGAACTTACGTTCCGTCGATTGATCATCCATTTTTATTGATGCATTGGTTTCCTAATTAACGTGACGTTTCAAAGAGCTGACTGACTGGTAAAAAAATCTACACAATCGTAAGGATTCAAATGATGGTGACTCATGATTTTTTGTGAATTTAAATATAAACAAAATGTTAAAAAGAATCATACTGAACATTTGATGGTATTTAGATATGTCTCCATTCTTGCTCGTCGACAGTGGTTGCTATTCATTTGATTAATTGAGATACGATTCGTAGTTTATCTACTTTCAAGTACCGTGAACTTTTGCTTTGTTGCACAATACATGATAAAACGATAAGCATCAAAATGAAATGCATAATGGTAATCAGAGATAAATATAATACGAAGACTACTAATGCATGATATTGAATCTTCATTGAAGAATATGCACTTTGCCCTCAGCTTCTTAATGCATGAACTTCTTAACACAGTGATTCTGCATTAAAATTTTCCACCTTTATCAGTAGTTTTGGAAAAAGAATCATAAAATTGACTACTAGTATGCCTACATATGAAGGTAAATCAGGTCTATTATAATCAGTTTAAATTATATCCTTTACGGTTCCCCTTTACCTTTTTCCAGTTTTATTTATTTAACAACGTTATATATTTTCTAACAAGTATACCTTGTTATTACTTTCCTTACAAAAAGAGACTGTAAATATAAGGTATCAAAACATCGTAAAATTGTTTTGATAATGGTTAATCATACTGTTACCACGACTAGAGCCAAATTCTCATATTTTGCCGGGTATTTATATAGAGAAAGATTTGAGAAATGCGAAGAGAAGCCAGTACTATCAATGCATTACATTAATCATTCCATCTTCTGATTCAAAATAATTCTAAAATTCCAGGAGTACTTTACTAATGAAAAGTTAGTAATTGCAATATCGACAGCTGTTAGTTAATACAAAGGCAATGTGTAAACTCATGCAAAATAATAATATTGAAATCTTCCAGTGGAAAAACAAATCAGTTAGAACATCCGAATTAAATTGTTTTACGTGTACGTGATCCATTTGTTTCTAAATATTTGGTTTGTTTTCTGTTAGTGTTACTAATCACGCCCATATATATATATATATATATATATATATATATATATATATATATATATATTGTAACTTAATTGAGTAACTACACTAAGTCGAGTCATATCACTGACTTACAGACTAAAAGTAAATACATGTGTGATCCTTGTGTTCTTAGATCCTTTCCCATTCAGTTCAGATCATTTGACAAACATCTATGTTGCAGAGATCCTCCGGCTGTACCCGGTAGTGCCGTTCCTGGACCGCGTGAGCTTGGCTGATTACAAGCTCCCCAACACCAACATCACGCTGGACAAGGGCACGACGGTGATGATCCCCATCTTCGGCATCCAGCGCGACCCGGCCATCTTCGAGGAGCCCAACGCCTTCCGGCCCGACCGCTTCGACGAGAGCAAGGGCTCCGTGCCGCCCTTCCCGCACCTCTCCTTCGGCGAGGGGCCGCGCATCTGCATCGGTAAGCGACCACCCCCTTTTTGTTTATTGCTTTTTGAAGAAAAGTACATAGTGCGACCCTTCCACCCCCTCACTTTCTTTGTTTATTGCATTTTGAAGAAAAATATATAGTGCGGGTCTTCCACATCATCTCTTTTTTTTTTTTGGAGAAAAATACATAGTGCGACCCTTTCACCTCATCTCTTTTTTGTTTATTGCTTTTTGAAGAAAAATACATAGTGCGACCCTTCCACCTCATCTCTTTTTTGTTTATTTCTTTGCAGAAAAATACATAGTGCGACCCTTTTACCCCATGTCTTTCCTTGTTCATTGCTTTTTGAATAAAAATACATTGTGCGACCCTGCCACCTCATCTCATTTTTATTTTATTTTTTGTGGAGAAAAATACATAGTGCGACCCTTTCACCCTATCTCTTTCTTTGTTTATTGCTTTTTGAAGAAAAATACATAGGTTCTGTAATATAACTTTTCAGATGTATTTACAGACTTTCTTGCTAATCTTAAATATAAAACTCACATATTTTCCAAGGGATAGGAAATCCAATTTCGGGTCCTCAGTCTAGATCTAAATCAGTAAATTTCCCCCCTCCCTCATACACGAGCACGCCATTTTTGTTTATTTTCGCCTCTTTGATTATCTAAAGTCAAACTTGACGAAACTAAGATAAGTTTCGAAATTAGTATTAGTAATTGTATTGGTTGATCGTTGTTAAAAAAGATTACAGGTTCGAAAAAAGGTGTCAGGTTAAGTGGTACAGTTGAAAAGCATTGTTGGCGAAATCATGCGAAATCTTCCATCATTCATTCACTCACTCTCTAAAACCTCACATCAACTCACAGCAGTCGTGTATGACTTCTCTTCTAGCCATTCAATACGATTTAAGTCTTCAACAGAAAATGCTCCGAAAATTTGAAGTAAATACTTAGCACTAGAAGCAAATACTCGATTTTAGTCATACGAGAAGAAATCAATTGCTCCTCAGTCGAGGAGTTACTGATCAATAAGAATTTGCTCAAAATAAGAGCAATAACTCACGCCCTTTATTCATACTGTTTGAAGCAATTGCTTCGAAACTCGAAAGAAAAGAAAGAAGCAATAGCTCATTTTTATTCATATCACTCATTACAAGCATTTATATATTTTAAGACAATGTCTGATGGATACTGCTTGCCCGGGCAAGTTTCAAAAAAAATCTTGGCCAGAGAAGGATTCAAACTAGTGGTGCACGTACTTCCTCGCCCGTGCACGTAAAATTACGCGAAAAGTACTCAAATTTTCGAAATGTTCATCACCTTATTTCAAAACCTATCTTTAAATAACATATTTCATTTAAGGAAATATTTCTATCTTCATAATTGTAGTTGAAGGAAGACGCTTTAAATCTGAATTTTTGCAATTTTCGAAAAATAAATGTTTTCAACGAAAACGAGATCTGTCCATTCTCTTTAACGTCCTTCACACTGTCAAACAACACAATTTAATCAAAAACGATGGAGAATTTTTTTGAAAATTTTGAAAATTTTGAAAATGTTCCAGAGGCTTCATATAAAGTAGCCACCTGCCAACAAAAAATTAAAATATCGGTCTCAAATTCAAGAAGTCGCGACATCACCTAGATTGATTGGGGAATATCAATTTTGGAGAAATTGACTTAATGGTTTTGCTGGTAGCGTTGTTTAAACACACACGGACAAACGGTCAAGCAGACGTTTTGCATTCGATATCATGGACCCACGAAGTATGGATTCTGGCTACACCACGTGTTAGAGAACTTTTTTTTTAATTTAGCAGCTAGATTTATCAGATTTTTCGTTACCATAGTCCTGTAATATAGAGTTTTTCCACCGAAAATTCACCGTTTTTTTTCGCGCAGCATTACATAACTTCTTCTCTACTGCGTAAACGATATCAAGACAGTAAAAGAACTGTTGTAACGAGGCATTTGCGTTCACAGGAATGCGGATGGGGTACATGCAAGTGAAGGTGGGCCTGGTGCACTTCCTCAACCACTACGAGGTGCGACCCAGCAAGCACACGGTGGTGCCCGTGCAGTTCGACCCCAAGTCCTTCCTGCTGGCCAGCAAGGGCGGCATGCACCTCACCGTCACCAAGCTGCACGACGCCGTGTGCTGAGCGCCCCTCCCGGCGCCTTAGCGCTCGCCCTGGCGTGCGGCCCGGCTGTGCTTACTACACTCACGTAACAGCGCTTACGTAACGCGTTGCTGTTTATCGGGATGGGTATGCGTGCCCAAAAGTGATGAATCACTCCGCAGGTGAGTCTGTATATTTGTGGACGTTGGACTTCGCGCAAAAAAGTGTATGTGTTAATGAAACATCAATCTTACTGTAAGTATTATGGGAGTTGTCCAGAAAAATGTTCTTGCAAGAATTTACTCAATGCTCATATCCAAGAATAAAGTGTTCGGAATAATAAAAAAATGTTCTGCGTTCACTACAAACAATTTTCTACAAACTACTGTAGTTTGTAGAAAATACGCACTGTTGCAGAGAACTGTGGGATTCATTGCAAATATTACAATGTAAATAAATATAAGAGTTGATGTTTTATAAAATGAGTCATTTATTAGAACAAATTGCTTACTAATAATCCTTGACAAGATCCCTTTACAGAAAATTTAATGATCTGAAAGATGTTTTTAAACAAGCAAGTGATGGTGCGTTTTCCTTGATAATGTAACCGATGTGAATGAAGTAATAAAAGTTTTATCACTCACTACTTTCTTTGTATTTTTTTTGTTACGTTTGCTAAAGAACTTTGTTCAAATTTAAAAGATGTAAAACTCCTGAGTACTTAATATTATGAACATTTAACTTCAACAAATGGAAATTGTAGCAAGAAGTTGTTAACTCAGAACTGATAATGAATGATTTAACAAGTCCCAGCAATTCTTCAGTAATAAATCTGTTAACTCACGGTGTTTGGATATTCTATTTTGATAATAACGGTCAAAACTTGTTTTGGACCGAATGTACTCTTTCAGTTTCAAGTATCAAACCTTGATATGCGTTTTTTTCAAATCCAATAAAGTATGGGTTAACATTTAAAACTCCAAATGTTGTGACCACTTTGATTTATTAGTAGCATTGTTAAGAACATTGTAAATCACATTCAGCCGAAAAGAGACTTTTCTTCTTCGAGCAATAAAAGTTGCTTATTTGTTTGAAACTGTAGGAAACCTTTCCTAAGTCCATGGTAAAAACGAAATCCATTTCCCATAGAACAGTTGTCTAAAAAAGAAGCTGAAAATAGTGACTTAAGCATTACGTATACATATTCCTGAGAAGATTTGATAATCCATTGCAACACGAGCAACTTCTCCAAAGAGGCCTAAGTGCAAAATGAAGACGAGAGGTGGGACGCAGAAAATACTGTAACGGTTTGGAGCGCAGGAGTGATATTACGGCAGATCGCTTCTTGGAGCAGAGAGGCGGGGAAAAATTAATCTGGCGCTAGCAAGGGGAACAGGATATATAATACATTTCTGGAGAAAAAAAAAACTCGTAACATGATGAATGTCTTTATTATGTCGAAAAGCAGGAGAAGAGAAAATTAATTTTGTTTGGATGAAAAGAAACTTGGTAGTATTTAGTAACTTTTCTACAAAATGTGAGGGTTCTGAAATGATTAAAGAGGGGAGGAAGGTTTCTTTGCAGTGCAGGTAATCAACGCTCATATTGTTGAGCCTGTGTCAGTTGATGTATGACAGCTCTGCCGTTTATGAAATACATTTGTAGCTCTTACACTTTTGCGCCCTCGGCTGACTAGTGATAGAATATAAGCGAAAGATACTAGTTAATATGTGTTAAATTTAATTTAAACACGTGAAGTGATAAGGGTAAATTTACTCTCTAACCTCTTAAAAACACGTAGTTTACAAAGTAAGATGTAATTGATATCCTTTTTTAACTTCAGTTAACAATTTAAAACAAGTTAAAAGTAAATCTGAGAAATATAAGTTTCTTTCTGAATTTTCATGTCTGCGAATAATCCGTTACATAATCCACTCCTGATGTGAAAGAAATGCTTATACAGGTGAGGTTTCATGCTCAGCCAATTAATAATCATCATAGGTTCATGTTCTAATGCTATTTCTACCCTGGACAGTTCATTAAAACGTTTCTTACTTTCTCTGAAATATAAAGAATACATTATAAATGTTGAAGTTTGCAGTAAGAGTGAAAAAGTTATTACTAATAACTTGTGTGACTTGCTATGAAAACCAAATGTCAAAGTAGAATCATATTCTACTTTGTTACAATCATATACTACTAGTTGTATAATGTTGGCAGGTATCTCTTCATAACATGGCGCATTATCTATAGATCATACAATTTTTGTTCTGAAGAGATATATGATACTATAATTTGTACGTAAGTGCTAGAAAAGAACGGATTGCGTAACAAGATATGTAACATATATGTTAGCAGCTATTTATAGTCTTCATAATGAAATTTAATTGTGAAACTTATATGTATCTGTTTTATGTAAAAACTACATTTGGTTTCGTTCAAGGAGAGATAAATTTTCGTTTCCAAACATCCCCGACAACAGTACTCAAATATACCATGGAGGATAATAAGAATCAGGATTTTCCGTTGTGCCTTGCTGTCTGTAACAAACTAGTAGACGTGAAAGGAAACATCATACATGTGTTTATTTATACCCGACTTTCATTCAGGGAGAGAGAAAAAGAACATCTAAAAACTTTTGAGAATTGTTGGTTTCTCAATAATTCTCCCACATGTATACATACACAAACACACACACACACACACACACACACACACTTAATACTGCACACATACACATACTTATATCCCAGTACTGTTTTTTTATATCACAGTTTCATTCAGGGTGAACGAGAAAACCTTAAAACCTTTGAGAAGTATTTGCTTGTCAAGAATTCTCCCACACATGCACACACACAAAAACAGGCACACGGACGCATATGCGCGCACACACACGCACACATACGCGCGCACATTCGCGCGCACCCACACGCGCACACACATACGCGCGCACATACACGCGCACACATTCGTGCACACATGCACACGTACAGGTTGAACGAAATACAAACCACGATGCCTCTCGAGAAGAAAATGTGCCTCGAACGCGAGCGTCCTTATGATTCGATCATGGCCTGCACTTCTTGCGGGCCGCGTTGCGCCGCTTCCACCGCAGCGTGCCCGCGGCCACGCCCACATCCCGGGGCGCCTGCGGATCTCCGGAAGTCTTCTTAACAGGCGATCCGACCTCCTCAGATTGGCAATAAAAGATGCACGAGCCGCTCCGGAGCCCGTTAGGGCCCGCGCGCCCGAGTGCAGGCGGCTTAAAAAAACAAAGGGCGAGACAATGGGATTCATGTAGCGCGCGCGGGGAGCGGGGCCCGGGCGAGAAGTTCGGTGGCCTAAATCTTGCACGAGGGCGGAGCTGGAGACTCGCGAGGCGCGGCGCGTGTGGGTGTGGTTGGTTCGCGGCGCGGGAGGCTGAAGAAGCAGACGGCGGAGAGAGGTAAGAAGGCCGGGTTGCCGGGAGCGAAAGCTGCGCTCCGGAAGCGTGAACATCCAGTTAACGAGATCGCTGGGTCAACGGCGTTCTCAATGTACAAGTGCTGCCCCTTTTGCACACGCATACTAAAAGCTTCAACGCAGTACTAGGCGAATACCAGGGCAGTACCCTCTCAAACGAAGAACTGCGCGCGATCTTTCCTTCCTCTTCATTGTCCTGTACTCGTCCCTTACTTATACACACTACACTATCACACATGCCGGGAGATCAGTCTGGAGCTTAGACCTTGTTCCGGCCGGAGCGGCGCCCCGCTTCTGGGAGATACCCGGAGGAAGAAATTCCCCATAAACCAACGTGTAAGTCGGTGTCGAATCTCACCATTCTGTGGGGGAGGAAGGTCAATAAAACACGTTAGTAATTTGACATAGCATTTAACATGCCTGGAGACATCAATGAAACGACCACAGTTAACAATCACTTCATTTCATGATTTTACTCATGACTGTTGATGCATTGATACAAAAAATATAAATAATTTTAGAAAGTAATATCAATGAATAAAACCATTTTGGTGTCATTTTAATATCCAATTTACATTTTTTCGATTATATTCATTTATTAAATAAGAGGAAGTAACTTTAAACTATAAACTAATGTTAAAAACCAGCTGAGAAGTATTAAACATTTAAATAATCATATTACTCGACATACGTCTGTATTAATGACCTTAAACTTAAATTAAAGTTGAAATTTGACTAGAAAATATTTTTAATAAGTGACAATTGTTTTACTTTGCTGATAAAATGCAGCACTATGTAACAACCACGCAGGTCACAGATATTAGTGGTCGAAGCCTTTGGAAGCGCAACCCGCCAGCAACTCAGCACAAACGTCTGAGCAGCTCAGTCCTTTGGTTGCTGCGGTATGTAATTATGCTTTGTATGCTTTCCAACTGTTATGGCCTTACAACGACCACCGTAATTCAACATTATTTTTATAATTTTGGGATAATGGTAGCAGAACACGTACGTAGATACACACACATATCTATGCCCGAGACTCGGGACTCGAACCTGCGACCCTTCAGGCCCTCTTCTGTTTTTAATTCTTTCCATCGCAGTGAAAATCTTTTTGTGACCATATGTTGATCCTAACGGAGACAGAACGCTGAATAGTAACGAATTTTGCGAAGAGCTTCCACAAGAGGATTCTGGTACCATTGCGATAAATCTTGCGCTTTGCTACTCCAAGCAGCTAACTAAAAATGAAGCAGCTAACTAAAAATGAGAAGCGCGCTTCGTGTAATCATCCAGACGTAATCAGTAAGCACCAAATTTATACGACAATCTATGAAATTACTTTGCATTTATATAGTAAAATATTAAAAAATATGCACTAAAATATGCCATGTAAAATATATTCAACCGTCCTAAGACTTTTTCTGATAAGTTAAATCACAGTACATTCATCTGGCACATTGCTCTTAGTACAACACAATGAAATTTCGAAGAGTAGGCTTAGTGAATAGTGTTAGTTACATTATGCAGTGGAATGTCTACTGCTAAATACATTATAACAATTACCATTAGAACTACGTTTGAAGACGATTCCGAGAACCACTTGAGAAGTCAACTTCTTATCTTGAAAATATACATTTTCTTTTTCGCGCCGGTTTCAGTCACATTTTTAGTGCCTTCTGGATACTGTGCGTATTCTATTCACATGGGTTAGTTCATCGGCGTTGCAGATTTTCAAGATGGACTCAACAGCATGTGATTCGAATCGATCGTGAGTAAACATCATGCACAATTCAGATACAGGAAATTGATACTGTCTACCTGACCTCATATGCAGAAACATACATTACAAAATTTAAAACCTGTAATAAATAAAGTAAATGAATGTGATTAACGATAAACATTTTAAGCAAAATATGCAGAATAACTGGAAATTTACAGAAAGATGATGCCTCCTAAGAAAACATGCAAAGTAAGTAAATTAAATATCATTACATAGTGTTTATATAATTGGATATTGGGTGTTTCTTGCATCTACCATGTGAGCACACTTTTATTTCAGGAGGAAAATATGTGTTTGCAAAGAAATCCGGTCCCTGCAGTTCGGGCAGCGTATAAGCGGCTCTGACAATTCTCTTGCCACGTGTTGTGGTACTTCATGTGACCTATTGTGAAGCAATCAGCTTGCGAAGATTTGTTTATTTTATCACAGCCAAGGTTGAGCGTTGCCACTCGCCTGACTCACACAAAATCGCGGACGCGATAAGGTTGGGCTTTGGCGAAAGTTATGAACCTGATATCAAGACGTGTCAGAGCCTGTCCGTAAATGTTAATGTTTTGAGATTTAATTTATCTGTGCTGTGGGCGGTGCTATGTGCGTAGTAATGTGTGGCAATAGCGCACTGAACTGTCAGAGTCGCTTATACGCTGTCGGTACTGTATTAAGTAATCAGCCACACAGCTCCGCCTGGGGATGGCAAAAAAAAACACCGACTTTTTAAAACATCGATGTTTTTCCACCAGAAACATCGATATTTTGCTTTCGATGTTTTCCTCACATCGATATTTTGTTGCAAAAACATCGTTGTTTTTTTAAGTTTTAATTTTTTTTTTAATTTTTTAATAAAGGGATTTAAGCACGTTGTAGAGTAGCAGCAACCCACAGCAATATCATTGTTTTGCGTCATCCTCTTCATTACGCTGCACATTTCGCCTGTGCAATCTGAGGAAGTGTGGGAGCGGCTCATGTTATGAATGTATGTTTATCGCCACGTGTGATGTTGCCTGAATCGACAGTGAAACACGAAATCGGCAGCAAAATACGATGTTCTTTATTGTTAATTTTATTCCTTACATTCGATAATAATTTTTACATATTGCTAACATGCTGGTAACCAAACAATAAAATATATTCCTTGTACGTTCTGTAAATGGATAGGAACAGAATGTTTATTAGTCTATAATTGAAACATGGATGTTTTAAACATCGTGTTATGAATATTTACCAAATGTTTACCAAAAAATCGATGTATCGAAATATCGATATCGATATATATATATATATATATATATATATATATATATATATATATATATATATATTGTTTGGTAAAAGTTGCCATCACTAGCTCCGTCTCCTCGTGGTACCCCACAGACGCGCTTGCGCAAGTCCTTGGAGTTGGAGCAGCCTATCGCAGACGGCAGCCTCTGCGGCCGCTGTTGTGGGGACGGGGTGCAGCGTCCGCCTTCTTGCCCGCTGCCCGGGGCGACCCGGGGCCACTAAGTCCATCGTCGGGTCTTGTCGGCGCATCTGGCGCGACGGGGCCTTGCGGTCGCCCTTGCACCCTGCGACGCTCTGCTCCCCCCCCCCCGACTGTCGGCTGCTGCAGCTTGCAGGTGCAAAAAACGGAATCCCTCCGCTCCGTAGTTTTGCAAATTAAGTGCGGCTGTGCAAACGGGTTGTGGTAAGGAGAATTAAGAGCATTTTCGGTCGAAGAGACGCATCGGTAGCAATGTCGGAGAGACTGAGAGAGAGAGAGGGGGAGGGAGAGAGTAAGAGGGCGAGAGACAAAGCGACAGTCACTACTAGGAGTATGTAATAGAGAGAACAAGATTTTATCCACTTTTTCGTCACCAGGGCCCGGCAATAAGAGTTTTTCTGTCGAAAAATTGCCGATTTCCAGTACACTATTTCAATTCCTTCTCTTGTTACGTAGTAAGACGGAAAAGTAAAAGATTTGGAAGAAAATGAAAGTGTGTGTGACACCTTCATTCAAGCGTATCCCAAGTTCGCTGCAATGCACTAGTTATGTTTTTAAATGTACTGATCTAGGTTTGTTACAATAGTTTCAAATCCAGGAATTTATACAATTTGTTAACCATCTAGTGTTTACCGTGTGTTCTGTTAGCACTTTAGATACATCAGTGATACAAAGTTATCAATAGATATTAGAACCTGCTTCAAAGACGTCTGTTTTGTAACCATTGCTTTAATTCGTAAACAAGAAACGCATCACACTTTACCACTTTGTTGCAGATTGCAAACAATCTCTGTACTCGTCTCTAGACTTCGTGCGTTAGCGAAGTGCAAGAACAAACCAAGGTGGAATTGTTCATAAATAACTCTTCTTTCTCACTTCTAGTGACCTTCGTAACGTGACGTGACATAAAGCACGTGGCGTGAAAAATAGCGCATCATTCTCCAGTAGTTATCCTTATTTATCTGCGAGGGAGTTATGTAAAATATATCTTAGTCAATTGAAATAATGTGAAAATCGTTCGTTCATATCTTTGCTCCAACTGGTAGGACATATTACAATGTATTTTAGTTCAAAATCGTACTTCATAAAAATATTTGCGAAGGACAAACGTTATTTGTTGATGTTCTTAATATATAATACATGAAGTTATAAATTGACTAAGTACATCTTCGTTATTGAAAGTTCTATTTCGAAGGTATTAAATTCGTCAATCGTGTTCAGTCATAAAAAATGTCGCATCCGCTCCGAAAACTCTCGCGGGCGTGAAAAATCACAATAGAATTTTACGTTTCAATTCTGCGCGTTTAAAGGGCTCCTAAATCACTTTGGCCACTGAGCGAAATACCTCGGCAGGAAACGCCCCATTTGATCGCCTTCCACGCACCCTGCGACCCCGCGTTCCCAAATGGAATTAAGCGCAGGGGGCGTTATTAGGGCGAATATTTGACCGCTGCCCGCCCCGCCCCGCCCCGCCCCGCCCCGCCCCGCCCGCCCCGCCCCGCCCCGCCCCGCCCCGCCCGCCCAGCTGCCGGGCGACCGGGCGCGCGCGCGCTTATTCGCTTTTGGCGCTAGCTGCATTCCGGCCACGTCCGGCGCGCCCCCTCGCGTCCACCCGCGCCCCCCTTCCCCTCCCCCTGCTGCGCGCGTCGCCGCGTCGCGTCGCGACCGCCCGACACAAGCCCACCCCGACCAACGCGCCCCGCACGGCTTCGCCTGCCTGCCCGTCGCCCTGCCTCGGCCCGCCCTGACCCGCCCCACCTCACCTCGTTCCGTCCCGTTTCGCCTCGCTCCAACCCATCCCTCCCGATCGCGTCTTCCCGCCCTGGGACTCACAACCCCACTCCGCCCTACCTGTCTCGCTTCGCATCATCTCAACCGACCCACACCGGCAGCGGTAGCTCAGTGCATCAACTGATGTCACTGCAGCGCCTCTGACTGGGAGGTCCTAGGTTCGAGTCCTGTCGGCGGCAGGATTTTCGACACTAGCTTTTCAGCTAGGTCGAATTCAGCTGCTGTCTGGAGGAGAATTCTAGCGGCCGGCTGCTCTGATCGGTAGATTTCCGTGGTTTCGCCGATCAACACCAGGCGAATGCCGGAGCAGTACCCTACCAAACGGGCCACGGACCGCACGTGATCTTTCCTTTCTCTTCCTTGTCCTCTCCCCTCCCCTTACACACACACACACTAACATGCACTACACTACCACATATTCCGGGAGACCGTTCGGGACCTTAGAGCTTGTCCCGGCTGGGGCGGTGTCCCACTAGCCGACGGTAGGTTGGCGCCGGATCTCGCCATCCAACGAGGAAAGATCACTGCCATCTACCGAGAACATGCACTACACTTACGGGACTAATGACCAAAGCCGTTGACGCGCCCGGAAACACGAAAAATCAATCAATTAATCAATCAATCGACCGGCCCGCCCCGCCCTCTCCACACCCCTTCCCCCTCCACTCCCCATTCCGCCGCACCCCATCCTACCTTGCCTTACCTTACCTCGTGTCCCGCGACACTCCATCCTGTCACGTCACGCCGCGCCTCGACCCGTCGTCCTGCCTCGCCTCGTCCTGACCCGCTCCTCCGCACCTCACCCATCTCTCCTCATCCCATACCTCCCCGACGCGCCGTGCCTCGCCTCACCCCGCTTCTCCTCGCTCCGCCCCGCCACGCCACACACATTTCCCTCCTCTATCGTACACTCCCCGACCCGCTGTGCCACATCCCGCCCTCACGTCCGACCCCTTTACCTTGATTCGTCCCGTCTCACCTCGCCCCACGCTACCCCATCCCATCGTGTCTTCCCGGCTCTTGTATCCCCACCCTGCCCCGCCTCTCTTCACTTCTCCTCGTCACGCCCCGCAACGTCAGGTTCCGCTTCGCTACACCCCTTTCGCTCCTACTCTCCACCGCTCCCCAGCCATGTCCCGTCCCGCAATACCCCACCTCGCCCCGTCCCGCCATGCTTTGGCTCGCCCTGACTCGTCCCATTCCGCCTCAATCCAGCTCGACCTCCTCGCGCGACCCCATTGAGTCTCCCGTCCTCGCCTCTTCCCGCTCCGCCCCCGCCTCGCCTTGCCATGTCCCGCCCATTCCCATTTAACCCTTCTCTGTCCGTCACTTCCCGCACCAGCCACTTTGTCCTGTCCCAACCTGTCGTTCCCATCTAGTGTTGCTCCACCAAGATTCGCTCCGCCTTGACTTACTCTATACTGTTGCACCCTGCCTTGTTCCAAACTGCTCTGCCCTGCTCTGCTACTTTCTTACTCACTGCACTCTGATGCTCACGGTTCTCTCCTATCATGTGTTCCTCCGTCCTAGCCCAGTCCGTCCTTTCCAGTTCCGAGCAGTCTGGCTGTCTCCTGTCGGACCAAAATCCCGACCTGTCTCAACCTTGACCCCTTCTTCGCCTCCTGCTCCGTTTTAGTCCGTCTCGGGCTGAATCCTGTTCCGCACCCTCCTCTCAGCCCGTCCCGTTGCCCCTACACCCAGCCGGCAGTGAGGAATCAGTGAGCAATTTTACCGTATCCATAAATGTGTTGACTTAATTTCAGAAGTTATTATTATAGAATTGCAGTGATCAAACTAAGAAATTTGTTTTACTGTCTGTATTGTTGTGATTAAGTGATAGACACTGCTATTATATGGATTTTGTTGAGGCTGTGAAGAAAAACTACTTCTTATGTTGCCTTTCTTTCGGCATATAACGTTTATTTTTTTTAAAACCCGGTATTATTATAAAAAAACAACATTTTTCATCTAAAGTCGTGTATTCAAAGCTACCTATTCCCCGATCGCACTTACATTGAAAACATCTACCAGTGACAAAACAATATTTTGAGGTCGTTTGTTATTCATTATTCATACTCGTATATCCAGATTTAAAATTGTTCTCATATTTTCCGCCTGTAATAGAATATTTTGAACGACGTTCCTTTACAATATGTATTGACAGTGTCTCCATATCAAACTGCCTCCATTTATTCATTCGGGATAATTTTCGATGTAAAATATTTCTCGGCATCACTACCTAGCGACATCAATTCCACAAAATACCTACCTAAAGAAAGGTCTTCCTTTATATTAAGTCCAATGTGAGAACGAAACTTCCATGAATATATTTTGGAGTCATACTTAAATTCAAATAATGTGGGGATACATGCAATTAGTTGATAAATGCAACCTTTGCTCTACAGGCAGGAAGAGCACTGACAATTCCTGTAGAAATACATCTGTATCGATCTCAAAGAAATAAATCTAACGAATTTAGACCTAGGTTAACAATGATTGTAAACGGCAATGAAAGCGAGTGTTTACTTTGTAATGATAATTCCCTGGGAATTATTAATAATCCAATGATTGTATACTAAGGAAAAAGAAGATAAATCCAAGGGAGTTAAATTTTGTAATTTCTTTTTGTTTCTCAATATTACCTCGATATTACTTTGAAATATTGTACCCAACCTGAAGTTGGGATTCAATTGTTTATTTTTTGTACTCGGCAAATCTAGCGAATTATGTTCACAGACTAATCTCCATATATTACGATTACTTGATATAAATATTAATGTAATCGGGAGCGATAGCTCAGTGCATCAAATGATGTCACTGCAGCGCCTCTGACCGGGAGGTTCTAGGTTCGAGTCCTGACGGCGGCAGGATTTTCGACACTAGCTTTTCAGTTAGGTCGAATTCAGTCGCTGTCTGGAGGAGAATTCTAGCGGCCGGCTGCTCTGATCTGTAGTTTTCCGTGGTTTCTCCGATCAGCACCAGGCGAATGCCGGAGCAGTACCCTACCAAGCGGGCCACGGACCGCGCGCGATCTGTCCTTCCCATTCCTTGTCCTATCCTCTCCCCTTACACACACACACTAACATACACTACACTACCACATATCCCGGGAGACCGGTCGGGAGCTTAGAGCTTGTCCCGGCTGGGGCGGTGCCCCGCTGGTGGGGGAGTCCTGGTTAGGGGGAAACCCCACTAGCCGAAGGTAGGTCGGCGCCGGATCTCGCCATCCAGCGGGGGAAGATCACCGTCATCTCCCAAGGATAATCACGCACTACACTAACGGGACTAATGACCAGAGCAGTTGACGCGCCCGGAAAAACGAAAAAATCAATCAATATTAATGTAAATTGAAAGTTTGGATACTATTGCAAAAAAATTACGTAAAACATTATACAAAGAAAACCTATATGAACGATCAATTGATGTGATGAGTCAATGTAGATTTTGCGGGCGGCGATAATACGATTGTAGTTTTGGTGTTGATTGGCCGTTGTTTAATCGATGGTGTATTTCCAGACGTTCATTTTTGCGGAAAATATCATCAGTGATGTTGTAATCTCGATCGAAGCGATCTGTTCGTGATGAAACATCCGCATTGAAACTTTTGCTAACTGCCGTTGCTTATACCTTTATTTACAATAACACTTAGTGTGTTAAAATATCTGGTATGGGGAGCCCGGAAAGAAAAGAAGAGCTCTAGAAACCGTCCACAAATTATTCTTCCTTTCCCAACGTCACATCAACTTTCAACTGTTTTGATGAGAGGTAAAAATATAATTAATGAATAAATAATAAAAGTTTATGAACACATTTTCAATAAAAAAAGTACATATTTCCCGGGAAAACAATAAAAGGTGGGAATATTTTGGGTTTTATTTGCAATCGCCAATAAAAGAATATGCTGTGTGGATGGTGTTTATTTTTATTAAGGCATGTGCTGTTCATTAATAGTTACTTAAAAAATAATCATTTGCTTAACATAAAGAATTGATTTTTCTTGAAATTATTACGAATAAAAAACAAAAAAAATTATGTGCATTTTTCGAGAGCATATTGGGCAGGTCTCAGAGGCCCTGCGTATGTATTCATATAGTTACCCATGTCCATGCATTGTAGGGTTAAACGCAGGTCTTTCATACGAGGGAATTAGCACATAAATTTAATTTGCCTGTATATTTATATGTTTTAATAACGTCTATAAATTCAATCCAAATTTTAAATCATAATAGTCCCTTTATTTGCAATATTGAACAGTGGCAGAAAACATTCCTATCAATTTCCATCTTAATAAGCGCATCTATTCTATTTATTCGAACATTGGCATTCATTTCCATTAATCCCAACGCAGAACTCTGTATTATGAATATATACGATATACTCTGGTGTTCTACATTATTACGGTTCCAATGTCAGAAGTATAATTCAGCATAATTTATTTGTTCTGACCGCAGAATGCAACATGCAAAACATAAAGGGAACAACCTCGCCATCATATTTCATCATCTGCATTTAACCCTATTTGGGAACCTGTGACCGGGAATATGTTTTTAAAGCATGTTGGTTAAGTAACTGTGAAGAACGGTGGATGTGCGATGATACAAAATAAATAGAACTAATTAATTTTTACCCTGTGTGAGTACTAACAAAATAATTGGATATCGCTTTAATATTCACGTATAAAATGATCTTCCATGACTTTCTCTTTTTTTTGTTTTCAAATATTCATTAAATACAGGACTTAATATATCCTTTCATTACATTATCAGGTAGAATTATGACAAATCAATTAAGTTACTTTGTCTGTTACATTTAAGTCATTAACTAGTTTTATGACATTGAATTTAAATTTCATAATGACTACAGTTTATCTCTTCTTATCTATAAAATAAGGTATAATAAGATTAATTCTTATAAGAAAATACAAAAGTATTATGAAATAAATTCTTGTTTCAACAGTAATGTTTGTGGAAATGTATTATTTTTTATGATGTATGTTTTCCTAACTTGGCGTGGTTCATTAGGTTTTTTTTTAAATAAAAAAGTTTATTCGTTTTCTTACAAGTCCATTCTAAAGAAACATTGCACGTTCTCGGCTCGTCCATTTTCGGACGTACAAAGTTACATGAAAGTATGGATTAAACTTCTTGTAATTTTGTTCATTTACTAAATTACCATTACTTCAGAATATTCTTGAGGGAACTGACGAAGAATTGTGCCAATCCATTAGTTATCCATTAGTAAAAAAATTTTGATTTCTTACAATGAGATGCATCAAATTACACCTAATTGTATTGATTAGTACACTGGAAAAGGTCTATCCGTGAGTGACGGACGCACGGGCGCAGGTTACTCCGATGCTGTATGAGGGTATTAATATTAATATTAATATTAGTTATTAGTTAGCTGATATTACTTAATATTCAGCCCGTACAATCCCTTTCGGGCTAAGGCCTCCTGAAACTCAGGGATACCTTCTGAGTAGCCATTAAAGTAGCCACTTCTGATGTTATGATTGGTAGTATCTGTTAATCTTAATCAAAATTTTTGAACTCGTGTTAGCTGTAAGTTAGGACCAATAATTTAAAAAAAAAAAGATTAATCATTAATCAATAAACATTAAAATCATTAAAACTATACAAAGCTCACACTTTTTCACTCTCAATTTTTCGAAATCATTTAATTTTCCTCCGGAAACTTTATTGGAATTACATTCAAATAAATGTTATTATGTTAAACTCTAAGAAAGTACACTCAATACAAATTATCTTTTTATCTTATTATTTTTTAGTCTTTTTAAATTGCATTTAGTTTATTTGCTTTCTTCATTTGATTATCACTTCTCATTTATTACTCAGTTTTATCACTCACAAATTGTTGCTCGTTTTCTTCCACATAATCTACCTTGTGCTAGCCGTGTCCTGTGTTATAAGTATGTGTGTATATGGATATACTGTAGTTTTGTAGTATTTTGATTATTAAAGTATTTTCTTTACATGCCAGTAAACTGCTCGCCATCAAGGCTACTCTCTGTTAGAATACTGTTGATCAAAAAAATTTATTTAGAGAGTGAGAGCGTTTGCACAACACACACTGTACGCGCGTATGAGTTTGAGAGTCAATAAAATCATACATCAAATTCTAAAGGAATGATCTGCACTTACTCAAATATTTTACAAAATTCTCGCGTTACATACGGCTATTTTTCACTTACATTTTTTCGAAATCATGTAATTTTCCTATGGATATTACATTTGGAATTGCATTCAAATAAATTGTACTATGTTAAACTTTAAGAAAGTACACTCAATGTACAAATTATCTTTTTATCTTAACATTAGTTTTAGCTAGAACCATACACTGAAGTATTTCATTTGAGTCTTTAAATAATTTTTCACGTCTTTCTTACATAAATTATGAATGTCTACAAGTTCGTTATATAATCAGAGCTGCCGGCGCGTCGAGAGTTCTTACACAAGTAAGTGGTATGGTTTGTCATACATACTTAACTGGTGACAAAATCCTGCTACTGTCGGGATGCGAAACGAAAACTCCCGGTCTACAAAGCTTATGTTGTTGCTATTATTATTATTATTATTATTATTATTATTATTATTATTATTATTATTATTATTATTATTATTATTATTATTATTATTATTATTATTATTATTATGTACCTTGATCTTTATATCTTTATTGTCATGTCAAAACCTAAGCCTTATAATCTACTTGAAATTTATGATTGATTTGATAATTTGGTGATTATGAAGAAATGATGTAAGTGATGATGGGATGATGGCGGAAGGAGTGTCTATTTTTAACCAAAACGACAGAATACTTTTACAAATAAACAAAGTAACAACGTTAATCTATTTCTTAGAGGAGCAGCTTCCCCTAAAACGTATAAGTGCTGTCTGTGAAAATGCATAGCACTCCGAAGAGCCTGCAGGCGTGAATAATGGACGAAACGGTAGTGGCTGCGAACAATTGGACAGTGATAAATTACAAGTCACCTTCAAGATATTGATCGTTGCGCACGGATCAATTGTGTATGTTTCGTCGTGTCCGACGAAACCATACGTATCCGTAGGTATTTAAAGTTGGATTAACTTGCGCAGGTTGTAATGTCACTGAATGTGACCACTAAGTTTTTTTGATACTAGGCATTGACCTTGACAAATTATTTGCGTGGAGCAGTGTGGGAGACTTTGCTGGTAGTCTGATACCGGATAAGGGTGGATTTCGTTTTCCGCGGACACTCGAAGTGGATTATGTCTTGCCATTGTCAATTCTGTTCCGAGTCACCAATATGTCTCGTGTGTGTGTGTAGTGTAGTGAACGTATGATTTTGAATTTATAGTACCGGTCAGTTACTGGCTGGAGTCAGTTTGGGAGAATTTAGAATACGCTCGTAAATTTATGTCAAACTGTCAATACGTTGAACCGAAGTCATGAGAACGGGAATGTGTCTTCTGTTCAGAGTGTTGTGATGATAGTCGTTGCGACGCGTAAATCTGCAGGTCTTTAGGGAGAACGTAATGAATTCACTGAAATCTTGGTAAAAAAATAGGCGAGTTCTTCGCTGTAAATTGTACGAGGGAATAAATGCCATAAAAAATTCCTGATACAACAGTAGATAATTTGCATTATAGGTATTATTATAGGTATATTAAGTAATATTATATTACACTTTATACTCTACTAGCCCCACAGATTGATTAATTGATTGTTAGTAATTCCGGGCGCATCAACTACTGAGGTCATTAGTCCCGTAAGTGTAGTACATGTTTTTCATCGGGAGGTGGCTGTGATCTTTCCCCACAGGATGGCGAGATCCGGCCCGACCTACCGTCGACTAGCTGGGTTTTCCTCAACCAGGTATCTTCTACCAACGGGGCACCGCCCCAGCCGGAACAAGTTCTAAGTCCCCGACTTGTCTCCCGGCATGTGTAGTAGTGTAGTGCATGTTAGTGTGTGCGTGTGTGTAAGGGGTGAGGATAGGACAAGGAAGAGGAAAGAAATATCGCGCGCGGTCCGTGGCCCGTTTGTTAGGGTACTGCTCCGGCATTGCCTGATGTTGATCGTAGAAACCACGGAAAACTACCGATCAGAGCAGCCTCCCGATAGTAGTGTCCACCAGACAACGACTGAATTCGACCTTGCTGAAAGGCTAGTATCGAAAACCCTGCCGCCGCCGTCGGGACTCGAACCTAGAACCTCCCGATCTGAAGTACTGCAGTGATCTCAGTCAATTCACTGAGCCACCGCTCCCGGTACTAACCCTTCAGGCATCAATCAAAACTCGTAAGTCACAATTACGCGCAAACTACTAATAATTTCAAGTGTATATATTTAAAGGTCTATTACCGAGGCCAACTGGAACTAATGTACAAAAGAAATATCTGCCTTCAATATAGAAGTGTCCCCACGGGCCGCGCGGGAATTGAAGGGCGGCCCCAGCGGCGGAATGCGGGCGGTAGGCGCCCCTCGCGGGCGATGCGCCCCGCTGGGAAGCGTCTTGGGCGGGCGGAGGCGCCCGCGGTCACGGCCGAGCGCCGGCCGCGTGCATTATTGAACGCGCGTGGGCCGCAGAGCCTCGGGCGGTCGCCCACGGCGCACTCGACGAGACGCAGGACGTCGCTCGCCGCCGCTGGTGTCAACGCCGCCTCATGAATGCGGACGCTCCGGACAACGTCAACTGCGCCTCAACCCAGACTTCATCCGCGGGGGAAAATTTAATCAACTGCGCCTCATTCAAGCCTTCCTGCGCTCCTGAAAACGTCAACTGTACCTCAACTCAGACTTCATCCGAGGAGAATAAAAAATAGTCAGCTGCGCCTCATTCAAGCCGTCATCCGTTCCAGACAATGTCAACTGCGCCTCAACCCAGACTTCATCCGCGGGGGAAAATTTAATCAACTGCGCCTCATTCAAGCCTTCCTGCGCTCCTGAAAACGTCAACTGTACCTCAACTCAGACTTCATCCGAGGAGAATAAAAAATAGTCAGCTGCGCCTCATTCAAGCCGTCATCCGTTCCAGACAATGTCAACTGCACCTCAACCCAGACTTCATCCGCGGGGGAAAATTTAATCAACTGCGCCTCATTCAAGCCTTCCTGCGCTCCTGAAAACGTCAACTGTACCTCAACTCAGACTTCATCCGAGGAGAATAATAAAATAGTCAGCAGCGCCTCATTCAAGCCGTCATCTGTTCCAGACAGTGTCAACTGCGCCTCAACCCAGACTTCATCCCCGGAGGAAACTTTAATCAACTGCGCCTCATTCAAGCCTTCCTGCGCTCCTGAAAACGTCAACTGTACCTCAACTCAGACTTCATCCGAGGAGAATAAAAAATAGTCAGCTGCGCCTCATTCAAGCCGTCATCCGTTCCAGACAATGTCAACTGCGCCTCAACCCAGACTTCATCCGCGGGGAAAAATTTAATCAACTGCGCCTCATTCAAGCCTTCCTGCGCTCCTGAAAACGTCAACTGTACCTCAACTCAGACTTCATCCGAGGAGAATAAAAAATAGTCAGCTGCGCCTCATTCAAGCCGTCATCCGTTCCAGACAATGTCAACTGCGCCTCAACCCAGACTTCATCCGCGGGGGAAAATTTAATCAACTGCGCCTCATTCAAGCCTTCCTGCGCTCCTGAAAACGTCAACTGTACCTCAACTCAGACTTCATCCGAGGAGAATAAAAAATAGTCAGCTGCGCCTCATTCAAGCCGTCATCCGTTCCAGACAATGTCAACTGCGCCTCAACCCAGACTTCATCCGCGGGGGAAAATGTAATCAACTGCGCCTCATTCAAGCCTTCCTGCGCTCCTGAAAACGTCAACTGTACCTCAACTCAGACTTCATCCGAGGAGAATAAAAAATAGTCAGCTGCGCCTCATTCAAGCCGTCATCCGTTCCAGACAATGTCAACTGCGCCTCAACCCAGACTTCATCCGCGGGGGAAAATTTAATCAACTGCGCCTCATTCAAGCCTTCCTGCGCTCCTGAAAACGTCAACTGTACCTCAACTCAGACTTCATCCGAGGAGAATAAAAAATAGTCAGCTGCGCCTCATTCAAGCCGTCATCCGTTCCAGACAATGTCAACTGCGCCTCAACCCAGACTTCATCCGCGGGGGAAAATTTAATCAACTGCGCCTCATTCAAGCCTTCCTGCGCTCCTGAAAACGTCAACTGTACCTCAACTCAGACTTCATCCGAGGAGAATAATAAAATAGTCAGCAGCGCCTCATTCAAGCCGTCATCTGTTCCAGACAGTGTCAACTGCGCCTCAAC
This sequence comes from Teleogryllus occipitalis, assembly GCA_011170035.1. Lineage (NCBI taxonomy): Eukaryota > Metazoa > Arthropoda > Insecta > Orthoptera > Gryllidae > Teleogryllus > Teleogryllus occipitalis. Next base: position 85,257 of record BLKR01002562.1, read on the forward strand.
CCAGACTTCATCCCCGGAGGAAACTTTAATCAACTGCGCCTCATTCAAGCCTTCCTGCGCTCCGGAAAACGTCAACTGTACCTCAACTCAGACTTCATCCGAGGAGAATAATAAAATAGTCAGCTGCGCCTCATTCAAGCCGTCATCCGTTCCAGACAACGTCAACTGCGCCTCAACCCAGACTTCATCCGCGGAGAAAAATGTAATCAACTACGCCTCATTCAAGCCTTCCTGCGCTCCGGAAAACGTCAACTGTACCTCAACCCAGACTTCATCCGAGGAGAATAATAAAATAGTCAGCTGCGCCTCATTCAAGCCGTCATCCGTTCCAGACAACGTCAACTGCGCCTCAACCCAGACTTCATCCGCGGAGAAAAATGTAATCAACTGCGCCTCATTCAAGCCTTCCTGCGCTCCGGAAAACGTCAACTGTACCTCAACTCAGACTTCATCCGAGGAGAATAATAAAATAGTCAGCTGCGCCTCATTCAAGCCGTCATCCGTTCCAGACAACGTCAACTGCGCCTCAACCCAGACTTCATCCGCGGAGAAAAATGTAATCAACTGCGCCTCATTCAAGCCTACCTGCGCTCCTGAAAACGTCAACTGTACCTCAACTCAGACTTCATCCGAGGAGAATAATAAAATAGTCAGCTGCGCCTCATTCAAGCCGTCATCCGTTCCAGACAACGTCAACTGCGCCTCAACCCAGACTTCATCCGCGGAGAAAAATGTAATCAACTGCGCCTCATTCAAGCCTTCCTGCGCTCCGGAAAACGTCAACTGTACCTCAACTCAGACTTCATCCGAGGAGAATAATAAAATAGTCAGCTGCGCCTCATTCAAGCCGTCATCCGTTCCAGACAACGTCAACTGCGCCTCAACCCAGACTTCATCCGCGGAGAAAAATGTAATCAACTACGCCTCATTCAAGCCTTCCTGCGCTCCGGAAAACGTCAACTGTACCTCAACCCAGACTTCATCCGAGGAGAATAATAAAATAGTCAGCTGCGCCTCATTCAAGCCGTCATCCGTTCCAGACAACGTCAACTGCGCCTCAACCCAGACTTCATCCGCGGAGAAAAATGTAATCAACTGCGCCTCATTCAAGCCTTCCTGCGCTCCGGAAAACGTCAACTGTACCTCAACTCAGACTTCATCCGAGGAGAATAATAAAATAGTCAGCTGCGCCTCATTCAAGCCGTCATCTGTTCCAGACAATGTCAACTGCGCCTCAACCCAGACTTCATCCGCGGGGGAAAATGTAATCAACTGCGCCTCATTCAAGACTTCCTGCGCTCCGGAAAACGTCAACTGTACCTCAACTCAGACTTCATCCGAGGAGAATAAAAAATAGTCAGCTGCGCCTCATTCAAGACGTCATTCGCCTCTGAAAAAAAATCAATCGTCTCAACCCAGACTTCATCCTCTGAGAAAAGTTTAATCAACTGTGCCTCATTCATGCCTGCCTGCTTCCAGAAAACGTCAAATGTTCCTCAACTCAGACTTCATCCAAGGGGAATGAAGAAATAATCAGCTGCGCCTCATTCAAGCCGTCAACTGCTCCAGAAAAAATCAATTTTTTCAACCCACACTTCATCCTCTGAGAAAAATTTAATCAACTGTGCCTCATACAAGCCTTCCTGCGCTCTAGAAAACATCAACTGTACCTCAACTCAGACTTCATTCAAGGCGACAAAAAATCAACCACGTCTCATTCATGCTTTCATTCACTCCCGGAAACATCAACTGTGCCTCAACTCAGATTTCATTCGCGGAGCATTACAAATTATCAACTGCACCTCATACATGTCTTTATTCGCTCCAGAAAACATCAACTGTACCTCAACCCAGACTTAATTCCGAGAAAAAAAGCAACTGCGCCTGATTCATGGTTTCATCCACGTTAAGTAAACATCAACTGCGTCTAAAAAGTGCAAACTCTTTATCTGCAAATTTGTTAGTTTTTAAAAGTGTAATTTAAAGCTTCTTTAAGTTTGTGGATTAAAAGACCAACGACATGAATGCAAAACAAATAGATGAATCACCACATTTGTAATTTACAAAAAAACAACTAATATTTTCCTACAAAACAGACCTAGTTTAAAAAATTCATTTTAGTTTTCGCACGTTTTAGAATCCTGTAAAGGAAAACAAAAGAATTCTTCGCAACTTGCTTGAGTTCTACTCATTTCATTTTACTATATTTGTATTGACTTATCGTATACTAGCTGACCCGGCGAACTCTGTTCCGCCTTAACAGCCGGTCCCATCTTTTTCTCGCATCGCACTCACTGTGAGAAACTGTACTATCCTTGTTGCACTCGTGATAATAAAGCAATTGCAGATTTGTGTTTTCCTCTCAAACAAGGAAGAATTTAAAAAAAACGCTCTGATATTAAATAGATAATTAAAAAATCTATTACGTAGCAGAGCGTGTTTTTTTTAAATTAATTTTTGTTTAAGAGAGAAATACAAAGCTGTAATCATAGGGACCGGCTGTTAAAGGCAATAAATAAGCAGATTTTGGAATTTATTAAGTTAAATTGTTTATTAGAAAATACAAATAAAAAAATTAAGTAGATTTATCATTCATTATTGTTCCTGTATTTTGGTGCATAGGTTGCACTCTTCAGTTAAATACCAGAAACACTCACCAGCACAAAAAACTTAGGCGAAAAGGCGCGAAAACATACGAAAACGCGTGAAAACGTGCGAAAACGCATGAAAACGTGCGAAAACCGTCGAAAAGGTGCAAAAACTCTCAAAATCACTCGAAAACGTGCGAAATCACGCGAAAACATGCGAAATCACGCGAAAACGTGCGAAATCACTCGAAAACGTGCGAAAACGTGCAAAAACGTGCGTTCTCACACAGGAACGCTGTCGAACGGGATAAACAGTATCCTATGTCCGTCTCCTGGCTCTAAGCTTCCTGCTCACCAATTTTCAGCCAAATCGGTACAGCCGTTCTTGAGTTATAAATAGTGTAACTAACACGACTTTCTTTTATATATATAGATTTTTTACTAAAATATATAGTTTCTTCAGTATTGTTCTTTTATGAATTGATGGAAATTATTTAAATATGGCAAGAGGAAACTCTTTCAGAAGTTACATGTATTTACTTGCATTATGTTGCAATAATTTGCATCAATTATATTTGTTATGAATTAATTTTGTTATTTGAAATGTTAATGAATTACTGGGAATTAAGTTTTTCCATCTCGGACATGCGTACAATAGAATCGGTCTTACAACAATATTACGAAATTACATACATATGCTTTCAGAAATTAAGATTAGGTATCAGGGGGTATGGTTATAGACGCGATAGTAAAAGCCTGTAATCCAGCTTCGCAGGTCAGTAGACAGTGGATGTAAAGGAGCGAGAGCACGGCCTTAGAGATAGCGAGTGTTCGTTGAGTACCTGGCGGCGGATGCGGCGAGTGCAGGAACACGAGCAGCGCCTAGAAAGGGCGCGTGCAAGAGGTACTGCCCCAAATGCAGGAGGGCGTGGCAGGAAAGCCCTTGAGAGCTAGTCAGCTTCATGCAGATATCGGAGAGGAGTCTGCGGGGCCGACAGTGAGTGGGCGCCGAGGCGGACGTGGGCGGTGTGGGCGATTTGGAGCTGTGGGGATGACAGACGGTGGTGGGCGGCGGGGGAGACAGGGAGCGGGGCGGGGGAAATGGCGGGAGCCGAAGGAGAGACACGACACCTCGTGGGGTGAGAGCGGAGTAGTGCGGGGGCAGTTGTGAGAAGCGAGTGTGGAGTAGGAGAAGGGGCCGGGAGCGGCGGGAATGGCGGGGGAGGCGGGGGCGGCGGGGCGGCGGGGCGGCGGGGCGGCGGGGCGGCCGGGGGCGGGCGGCGGGCGGCGGGGCGGCGGGGCGGCGGGGCGGCGGGGCGGCGGGGCGGCGGGGCGGCGGGGCGGCGGGGCGGCGGGGCGGCGGGGCGGCGGGGCGGCGGGGCGGCGGGGCGGCGGGGCGGCGGGGCGGCGGGGCGGAGGGGCGGCGGGGCGGCGGGGCGGCGGGGCGGCGGGGCGGCGGGGCGGCGGGGCGGCGGGGCGGCGGGGCGGCGGGGCGGCGGGGCGGCGGGGCGGCGGGGCGGCGGGGCGGCGGGCGGCGGCGGCGGGGCGGCGGGGCGGCGGGGCGGCGGGGCGGCGGGGCGGCGGGGCGGCGGGGCGGCGGGGCGGCGGGGCGGCGGGGCGGCGGGGCAGCGGGGCGGCGGGCGGCGGCGGGGGCGGCGGGAGCGGCGGGGCAGAGGGGGCTGCGGGGGCGGCGGGGCGGCGGGGCGGCAGGGGCGGCGGGAGGGCGGGGCGGCGGGGCGGCAGGGCGGCGGGGCGGCGGGGCGGCGGGGCGGCGGGGCGGCGGGGCGGCGGGGCGGCGGGGCGGCGGGGCGGCGGGGCGGCGGGGCGGCGGGGCGGCGGGGCGGCGGGGCGGCGGGGCGGCGGGGACGAGGGGGCGGGGGCGGCGGGGCTGTGAGGGAGGTGGGGGCGGGGGACGGGGTGCGGGGGCGGCGAAGTTGGTGAACGCGGTAGGGCGGTGGGGTTGACGGGGCGGCGGGAGAAGTTGGGCGTTAGGGTGCGGGGTGCATGTAGATGCTGCTTGGCGGTCGGCGGTCGTGCGGTGCCGAGAGATGGTAGACATTTGAGCCGCGGACCCCCGAAGTGCATCATGATATTGGCAAACGTGGAGTGTGGGACTTGGCACAGGTGGTCGAAGCCCTGGCGAGCGGCTGAGGTACTACGTTCAATGTAGTCGTGGTCGGGGTCGAAGCGGGCTTAGTGTCCGGGAAGATAACGCACTCCACCCGAATGTACCGACTCTCGCTGAAAGCGAGGACAAGGAATCACGGGCAACTTATAGTCTCCCAAGCAACTCTTTTCAATCAGGTCAACCTGTTATGTAAGTATTAAGCATCTGCAATGGCACTCGCCTGAACGTTAGAATTCAGTCTCATCGATTGAATAAATTTTAAGTATATTTGATTTTTAATAACTACTTTTATAGCTTAATACATCCGGTGACTTTAATTGATTACAAATACTACGTAAGAGAAATAAGAAAAGCATGCCTAATATCTTTATTGAATTTCAGTAAATATCGAAGGGTGTAGCTTTAAAGCGAATTGTTAAAAGAAATTCTGATTAGATTCTGCTGTAAATTCAGGCCAAAGTGGGGGCCTTGGCGTGGAAATATAGAAGGCATCCACCTCCTGAGGTCGCGTGCGCAAGTCGAGCACTACTCCACAAAGACCGTGGCAAGTGTGCAACCTGTATTCCCATTTCCCTTCTAAGCAAACAAATTGCTTAGGCGATCGAAACTCCGTTTGGGAGCGATGAACTGCTCAAGGACTCGAGTAGTTTGTTCATTTCCAGAAGGTTTTTATTTGTTCTTTTGTTCACTGGAAGATTTTTAGAATAACGGTTAAACTTGCTTTGCAGCACAGGAAAAAAATCACTAAACACACATAATTAATCATGTCTTTTTAAAAGTAGTTTATCGAAGTCAAGCAGCGCAACCGGGGACAAAACCAAGTACCAAATTCTGATTTGGATGCAAGGCATTCGCTGAGTCACATACACTCACGCTGAAAATATTAACGAGAGGAAATTTATCACAGAATGTATTATTTCGTGGATTCTTCTAAGTCGCTAGGTAGTTTGCTTTTTAGCCATCGTGGCGCTAAATACGAGGTTCTTTTATTTTCAAATTGTCTTCTAAGGTAAGTATGATCTTCATGTTCGTTAGATACAGTTATCAACCTAGAAATCGCATTCAAAGACTGTAAGGGTCATTAAAAGGAAGACTACCTCAAAGCATCTACGAGTTCATTTTCTCAGAGTATTTAAACTGCCCTTTATCTACATGACCTATAGACTGTAAGAGAGTATGTAATTAGATGTATTAATTAATTAATACACTGTAACTATTTAATTTAATGAATACTTACTCACACATTCGACCTCTGGTGTCAGAAAATATTCCACGCAAAACTATTCATTAAAAACACATGACTCATGATTCAACGATTTTTTATTCTATTGTCATGACAATATATGTAACAATTAAATATTTCTGAATTTAAATCTTATCCACAAAGAAAATTAGTGAGTTATTAGGTGGTATTCTTATAAAAGTAGTAAATTAACTAATCATTTGTAAACTTTGTGAATATTGCTAATAAAGTTCGTATTGTGTGTATTTGGCATTTTGGATCGATTATCCGATTTTGCCGGCTAACTAAGGAGTTTCCCATGCTTCGAACTAGTTTAATTCCTTAGCTTGAGGGGTTAAAGTTCGTAAACCACCAATTAGTAATTAGTTGAGAACTGCATTCAGAAACATTGTTATAAGACAGAAGAAGGATACAAGTTTCCCATTCTTGAGGTATTGTCGACGATCAGAAACCAAATGAACAACATAGCTTGAAATTAAAATATAGTATTTAGGAACCATTTGTGTAAATTACTGATTCATGATGTACAGCATTCAAATACAATAATTAATCCTTCAAATGATGTAAACAGTAACATTTTCACTAACACTTGACACACACGTTTAGTAAAACATGTTTCCGACTGTCCATGATCATATATAAATAATCCAACGTTAACACACGACTCACAGAAAGGAAGGTAATGCGGTGTTCACACATAACTGACAAGAAGAGGAGTGAGTTTATAAATATATTATAAACATTGAACGGTATAACAATGCCATGGAATGCCTACTAAATCTTCCATTACACAGAGTTGACATTATGAGTAAAATTTCCATGTGATAATGTAATAATCTGCATATGAATAAGCCAGGCATATTCCCCAGCAGTACCCTAACAAACGGGCCACGGGACGCGCGCGATCTTTCCTTCCTCTTTCTTATCCCGTCCTCATCCATTACTTACACACACATGCAATACACTATCACACTGTCGGGAGAACAGTCGGGAACTTAGAGCTTGTCCGGTCTCGAGCAGTACCCCACTAGAGGGAGATACCTGGGTGAGGAAACCCCCGCTAGCTAGCGTGTAGGTCGGTGCCAGATCTGACCATTCAGAAGGAGGAGATTGCTCCCGAGAAAATATGCACTACATTTACGGATCTACTGACCTTAGCAGTCGACGCGCACAGAAACACGAAAAAATGAATCAATCAATGGGCATGAATAAATCACTCTGATATCCCAGAACACAGACTTTGGAAGCGAACGCGGAGATACGGGCAGAGTGCAACTCGGCGGTTGGCCGGTGGGGGGGGTGCTGGAGCTGTGGCGCAGAGAGGAGTTCTATCGGGAGGCCGGTCATGCGCGGGGGCGGCGCCCGTGTTAATCTGCCGCCCGCTCGGGGACCCGATCGCCGCCGCCGCCACCGCCCTTGGCCGGCTGCCGTGAAGGCCCCCGCCGGCGACGACCCGGGTTCACCCCGGGCGGCACCTGCGCGACCCCAGCGCCGTCAGATCGAAGCCAGGTGCGGTCGCCGCGGGCGCCTCGCCCCGGGTGGAGTTCCACAAGGTGCAGGACCGGGCACATCCGTTCCTTGATGGCTGCTCAGGGGGATTCTGTCTGGTACCGTCGGTGCGCCTGAAAAGTGGCGCACCTAAAAATCATCATTTTTTCTTAAGTCAAGAAGTATATTTAAAAAATAATTAGAAATGCGTTTAGTCTATTTTGATTGTAAAAATTTTCTGAAGATAATTCATAAAACAGGTAATTGTAAACAAAATACTTTATCTTAGCGAAGTAAACGGGTTCGATAAGATTAAAACTGAGGCACAATAACAAGTTTTGAAATGTGCCACTTTTCGTATGCATCGACGATATGTTAACTTTCTGGGTGATCCTACTCATGGGAATATTAATACGATATCACCCGGGTCGGCAACTGTCCGATTATTCATTAATTTCAAGGTTCAGGACTAATCGAAAACAATTGTTGAACATGGTGAAAAGTCTTTAAAACAATTGTTAAACATGGTACTAACAGGCTTCAAAGACGTTTAGCACATGAGGTTTTCAATCTTCATTATAATCAACTCTTGTTAAAAAACATAATTTTGTAAACATTATAGCAAATCAATCACATTCATCGTGATACTAAACAAGTTCCCGTAATACCAATCAAAGATACTGTGAAAAATGTATTTCGTAGGTTATCTCAGATCGGTCTCTTTGCCTGACTCCATATGTAATATACTGACGTATCCACCTTGTTCTCGCCAGCTCAGGCGACCGGGCCAGGGCCGCGAGTGAGGGCTTCGGAGGGTGAAGCAGCCGGGCTGAGAGGGGCAGGTGCTGAGGGGGGAGGGGCAGGTGCGCGCATCGGCGTCGTGCTGGCGAGAGAGGAGACTGCGAGCGATGCGCACGACCGGGCCGGACGCGAATATTCAGGAGCCCAAGTACGGTGAGGTAGTATCTAGAAACGTGATGATATTTCGAAAGAGAGTTACTCTTTGGAAAGCGATGATGCAGGGGATGGCGGCGGTGTTCCTTCGTCATCTCACGGACGTTGCTGAGAGGGTGCCGCGAGCGAAGCAGCCAGTGGGGAGAGATATCACAGCACAGCAGCCAGAGAAGTGGCAGAAGGGAACATTTTTTATATAAAGGCCTTAATCATTGAACACAAAGTCTAGTATTCCGGGATGGACGAAAGAGAAAGACGAATAATAATGCTATGCTTGTAACCATATTTGATGGAAGAACTTTTGGACTGTAACTAGATTCTTTTCTTATTCATTTTTTTATCATTTAGCTTATTTATTTGGGGAATATTACCAAATAATTTCATTCAGTAATTCATTTCATTTTTGTAGCAGTACTATTATGAATTGAATTTGAATGTTGTTTTTGTTGGTTTTGAATATATGTTGATTTCTTTGTGAATGTAGTTTTTGCATGCTTGTTATTTCCTTGTACGTATGAAGAACTCACAGATACTCCTCGTACGTAAGGCAGAGAAAATGTGTGTGTGTGTGTGTGTGTGAGAGAGAGAGAGAGAGAGAGAGTGAAGGGCGGAGATTTGTTTAGAGAATCTGGGAAGAGTGTTAACGTCCCCGGTGGAGGAGTCGGAGGAAGGAAATCTGGACGCAACCCATGAATATCCGTACGGGCGTGGCTCGACGACCTGTTTTTTGTAAACGAAAGGAATAACCTCACAGATACTCCATTTTTGCGTCGAAAACCTGGTTCATTCCACTACGTACTGTCACACATGTTATCCATATACGTATTTATTTCGTAAACAAAATATTAGGCACATACTATTCGACCTACTATGTCAGAATACATGTTTCAGAAATTGCTTCTAGCGTTTGTTGAAAAATCTTGTAAAAGATATTTTCAATAGCTGATAACAAACTGGGGATTTTAGTTAAACAAATTTCAATAAAAATAATGTCAAAAACTTCTGTTCAAGCTTCAAATAGAAACAAATAATATTAAAAACATAATTCTACATAATGAGTTTCCAATTTCTTTTTTTTGTGTGTGTGTGTGTGTGTGTGTTAAAGTGGAAACGAAAAAATTGTACAAAGATAAAGCCATTTGAAAATTACGTATTGTAATATACACGTCAAACTATGTAAAGTATTTGAGGATGCAATGTGTTAATATTTAATGAGTAGAAACATTTCATTGAAATAGAGAAGGATGTGACGAATATGGAAATTTTAACTTTTCTTCTAGGTGGTGTATTTTGCAATTTCATGTATATAATACTTGCTTTGTGGCACATTACAGCACTTGTCAGGAATGGGGCTATGAAATGATATGTATCATTACGGAACGCTTCATGATGGAACGAGAATAGTATGCCTGAGAAACGCGAGAATTGCGAAAAGCACTTCCAGTATCCCAACTCCCGATCAGCGGAGGCAGCCTCACTTTTCCAACCAGTTGACGCCGCCAGTCACCTCCCGTTCCCTCTTCCCGTCCCCTGACGCGGACCCTCACGTCCGTGTCACCTTTTCCGCCAGAGCGCTCCACCCTCGCTTCTTGGTCACGTCGCGTCGCCCATCACGCCTCAGCGTCTCTACCCCCGGTGACCTGCGCCCCGCCTCCAGCCTCGCTAGGCCCTTTAGCCTTTCCCCCTCCGCGACCTCCCTCTTTCGCCACCCCTTCGCAGCCCCGCGTCGCCGCCTTGACCACGCTTCCCCCACCGGACACTCCAGCCACCCTCGCAATTGTCGCTGCGTCCGTCATCCCTGTCGTCGCGGTTGGCCCCACTGCATTAGCGCCAACACTTGCTTCTCTCGTCAGCGCTATCGGCTAGCGGACAGGCGACGCTAGACTCACGACTGGAGGATTTTCAAGGTCGGGGAGAGAGGCCTGGCGTTCTCTATAATGTAAGGAATTTCACAGCAACCTTCCTTACTTTTGTTTGTTACTTTGTAATTTGATCTTATTATAGTAATGGTATCTGAGAATGGGAATGCGTAAAGTCCCGAAACGTCATATTTTGTGAAGATATAACTGCAATAACCATGTAACACTTAATATAAGAAATGAATTATCTTTAAATGACCTTAATTAAGAAAAATATGATTTTTACTAATATTTCGTACTGTAGAACACTCAGTTTTTTCTCGGTGGATATTCCTGTTTAATGAAGTTGTGTGGACTGGTGTAAAGACTGCGAAAGACTTCTTTCATCTCTCCTCTTGCTTCAAAGAAAATTGCGAGGACGGTAATTCTCCCCATTTAAGTCCCTACTTCTAAGTGGCCGCTCTAGCGTGGTTGTCTCACTGCTAACATTCCAAAACATGATTCTGGGATTCTTGTGAGCAACGCATTCAGAGGTCGATGTGCAGTCCTGACAACAGCAGGTCAGTGTTTTGAACAATAACTTCTAATAAGAGTGTACCTACTTCAAAAAAAATTGAGTAGTTTGATGGGGTTGGAGTAAGTAGTGTAGACTGGTTACCGTATTGAAACGTACTTTTTACTGTACACAATCTTTGGTCTGAGGAGGAAAATGCACAAATGATTTAATTATATGGTAGTATTTTGATAATAATTTGGGTATAAAATTACATTTTCTGACATGTGATTTTGAATTAAATGGATAATTTTCGTGTAGCAGCTGTTGCAACAATTGCTGTTGGGGAAGATGGCCTTCGCGGCGTCGAGTTTGTGGTGGAGAGTGGAGTGTGAGAAGGGTGGCCATGAAGGATAGAGGCGTGACTACAGCAATTCATAGTCTTGACACAAATAACATATGAACAAAAGTGTTATGGCAAAAAGAAGCCATTGTTTTAAAACATGGAAAAAGAATAAATGCTTAAATAGTTTCATTGTAATATTCCGATTAATTCATCAAATAATAGATAAGTAGATATTTTCTCTTATTATATACTGTTAATAAATTCCCTATTTAAACACGTACCAAAAGAACAAAACAATAAAAATTTTGAAATACTCTTGACAGTTCTATCAATGTAAATTTACGAAACTTTAACAAAATGCACATATGCAGTCGCGATTGCTAATACTAATGGAAAAGTTTCTCACTTCATAGCGCCACGTGCTGACACAAATTTCAAAATCCACGGCAGAAGACGGAAGTGTATTGTTTTCTTTTCCATTTATGTATAGCAGTGAACAGCAGTAGCCTTATGGTTGCGAAGTGGACGAATGTTCATCTTAATTTAAAATGAAATTTACCAACAAAGAGACGGTAGTAGGGTTCTGTTTGTCAAGTTTGAAAGTGGTATTCATTATTGTCATCTTACTAAAGCTACCAATTTTTTTATATCGTTCTTTGAAATTATCAATGTTTTGGACTTTCAATAGAAGACAAGTTAAATCCAAATAAATCAATGGAAAAAATCTCTCATTCTGATCGATAAAATTGGTGTTTCTTAGTGTGACCTCTATGTCAATACCATATATTTCTGTAGTTATGCCTCTTATCCCCTCACTGCCACCCCTCTCAGTCTCCCCTTTCCACGCAACAGTCTTGACGCCGCGAACGCCATCATCCACAAAGGCGAGAGTTCCAAGGGCTACTACACGAAATATTGTTCGTTTAATTCAAAATAACATGTCAGAAAGTCTAATTTTATTCTCAAATTACAATCAAAATACTAGCATACGAAACATCATTTTATTCCTCTTTTCATAATTTATCCATTGGTGGTGAGAATAATATATAGTAGTTCCTTTTTAAAAAATTTAAAGATTAAATTTCTCGAAAACTATAAATATTATAGACTATTTCTCTACGGCGTGTTACTTGCCCCATGTTTCCGCATTGTTCAACAAAAACTGAATTTCGATATCCTGAACCGTTTAGTAGTTATGGGGGTGGTACATAGTTGGTGAAACACCTGTATAAGCCGCATGCGGAACTTTGATGTCATGTATATGTTAATATTACATAATTGTATGATGTGAATTTATATGTAAGTAAATTTCTCGCTTAATTTGTATACAGTTCTCGGTTAACTTCTGGGAAATCTGTTTTCGCACATCCGGGGTGAGACCTGCTGGCAACGGTTTGTGTTGTTCCAAGGTCGCGCTCGGTGGTGAAAGACGCAACGGCCCGAGCACCCCAACACACCCTGCTCGTGTCCACCTAACAGCTGACGGAGACATTTCAACACTTCATATTTTTGCTTGTACCTCTTCATCTAATTATGGAAAGTACTTCAAAATTTGATTATTTAAGTTTCCGATAATACGCCTTTTGTAGAGTGATGTGGTTAAGAAATCAATGGCAATGTTCGCTCAGAAGCCGAAATCACCTACTATTCACTAGAGAGGAATTCTGTATTGTATTGCATTGTGTCTTAAATTATATTATATTACATTACATTACAATACATTACATTACATTACATTACATTACATTACATTACATTACATTACATTACATTATATCATATATTATATTATATGATGTTATAGTATAGCATATAAACTGGCTCATGGGGCGCGAACTATCTTCCCGTGGTCGATTCCCGATCAGGGTGAAAATAGACTTGTAGCTTTCCTTTAAAATTGTCTCAGTTTCGGCAGGTGTGTGACGAATAAAATTACAGATGGGCCGAGTTTCTTATTGCGATGAAGAGAATTCTTCATGTTCACTAAATTCCTCTCTTATTTCTCAAGGATGGGAATTAAACCAGGTTCAGGCATTAGGGACAATGTTAGCTAGCCGGAAATGTGGAACAATCGACCAAAAATGTCAAAATCATACACACATATTACATTACATGAAATACGATTAACACGTCAAAACTAATGAGACGAAATCAAATTCTAATAGTAATAATTCATTTCAATGAATAGTAGAAGATAATTCAATTTATTTAATGCTAAATTTAAGTTTTTCATTTCAAATTCATTTCAAATTTGAGTTACTCAGAGAAGTACAACTTGCGTGCAGTGTACGATGTGTACGCGCAGTGTATTTGATGCCGATGGAAAGCATCGTTTACCATGTGTGATGGAAGAACACATATTCCCGTTGTAAATGATCTTGGCTGTCCGGATGACGTTGCATCGAAGGCTGTATTGCTGACGTTTCAACCGCAGACCAGCCCTGAGGAAGACCACGAAAAGTTGGTGGAAACATCGGCAACATAGGCTTCGACGCCGCGGTATCACCCGAACAGCCAAGATCACTTACATGACTCTGGCCGCGGATGCCTACGATTTCACATATCCCCTTCATCATGGATTAAAATGTGTGATAAAAGCCTGGTGTTGAAGAGCAGTTTCTTCGAAACTCGTTTGAAGAATTGGATAAAATTGACTGAATAACTTCTTCTTACCTGATTGTTCCTAATGTAATGTGAAAAGTGGACTAATTATTTTACTAGTTGCTAGTGGATTTAGTTTTGCCCAAAATTGCCTTTACAATTGAGCACCTGTTGCATTTCCTAAATAATCACTTTCCTTAATCCCTAGCGCGCGTTGTGACCAAGTATATTATGCTCCGATTTCAACGTAGTGGCACTTCAAGGTCACAAGCTGAAAGGAGAGGGGGATACTATCAGTCAATCGGGAGCTCCAATACTAAAGAATTAAGTCGTAACGAAGCTCTCGATTGGATGAAAATGCCTCCCTCTCCGTCTATCTTGCGACCTTCAAGTGTCACTGTATTTAAATCGGCGAATAATGCTCTTGCCTCCGCAGATCTCGAATTTTGAAGCGTGAGATTGTGCGGGCGTGCGCACGGTGCCCACTTCCTGTGCAAACGTGATTGCCACCCCTCCTCCATTCACCTAAATTGGTCCGTATTGTACGAAGCGAAAAGTACTGAATTGTATGATCAGGTGTCGTTCAATAGCATCACATTTTATAGTGACCCTGCCGTTTTTAATTTCTTGTTGCTCTAGAGAGTCGAGTACGCGACAAATCTAAAAAAGTATAGTCTTTTGGTAGCATTTTCTTAAACCATAAGTAATAATATGAAAAAATATTTGAATCTTCCAATTGCTGAATCATTAGATAGTATATCTGATACGCAGGAAATTATGTTAGAAATTATATTAATTACATTATATTAATGGCACATCATCTTCCCCATTACCACACCATCTTCATTCATTCAATTTACCATTCATCACTTCGAGTTAACAACTACGGATCAAGCTCCTACACTCCTTAATTGTCAATTCCTAAGCCGCCGCGGCCCCTAGCTGTCCATGCTGAACCTCACTTCTGTCACCACAACTTCTCATCTCCCTCAGCTGCCGCCGCCACTGTCACCCCAGGCACCTGGCGCTGAGCGCATCATGAGCAACGACTCTTCGTCCTTGCGCTCTTTCCGTCGCCGCACACCTCCGCCACGCTCTCCCCCTCGCCCTCGTCTATGCCCTCGCCCTCTCTCGTAGGCCGCCGTCGCCTTCGCCTTCGACCTCACCCTCACACTCCTTCGTCCGTGTACCGTTGCCTCCGCTGTCACCCTCGCCCTCGCCCTCGCGTAGCCCTCGCTCTCGCCTTCGCTCTCGCACTCGCCCTCGCACTCGCCCTCGCACTCGCACTCGCACTTGCACTCGCACTCGCCCTCGCACTTGCACTTGCACTCGCCCTCGCCCTCGCCCTCGCTCTTGTACTCGCACTCGTACTCGCACTCGCACTCGCACTCGCACTCGCACTCGCACTCGCACTCGCCCTCACACTCCCCATCGCCCTCGCACTCGCACTCGCACTCGCATTCGCACTCGCATTCGCACTCCCCCTCGTCCTCGCCCTCACACTCCTTCGTCCGTGCAGTGTTGCCCCCTCGCCTTCAGACTCCCGCGTTGACCTGATTAGTAACATATACTTTGATTTATTTGTACTAGCACGTGACGAAATCAGCTGTTACGGTGTCATCGAATCGGGAGCTTCAACGTCACTACAGTAACGTCACTATGGTGACGTTCAAGCTCCCGATTGGATGAATTGGAGCTTGAACGTCATTGCCATTTATAAATGTCATTATAAATAAATGGAAGTATAACAACTTGCTTTCCGTAACCGAGCTGTTTCTTCTTCAAATAAACTCCAGTGGAATTTAAGATGAGTAATGCTGGTTAGCTGTAATTGTTCTTGGGCTTTTGCCTTATCCTAGCTTTTCAAAATGAGCCCGTCAGTGACCTCACCATCAACATTGTCAACAGCGGATCCATTCATTCACATCTGCATGGGTTTCTTCGCACAAGGTTCTGAAATCACTACTTGGAAGCACCCGTCCTTTTCTTAGTTGTCTCTTCTTCTGCTGGCAGCATCGCCAGCTACTTTTCCTTCAGTCTCGCGATCGTCAACCGCTCCTTTCCGTCCGACATCGAACAGGCTGCCGCCGCCGCAGACACCCTGAGCTGAATGCGTCATGAGCTGCAAAGTATTCGCCCTCGCCCACGCCCGCGCCCTGCCCACAGACACGGCGCGCCCCGGCGCCCGGGTCGCTCGCGCCCCAACGCCTCCCACCCCGCCCCGCCCCGCGCCTCCCCGCCCCGCCCCGCCCCGCGCGCCGGCAGGTGGCGGGCGGAGATCGATGCGGCCGCGACCGCCACCGCCATCGCCCGCACAGCGCCAGACTTCTTTCTGTGCACTCGCGCAGCGCGCCGTCCAGTACGGTAGGGGTCAGCTTTTAATGAAATATATACTTCTTCTCTTTAGAACAATGCCGTTTAGTTTAGAAATTAATTTTGTTATGACAAAAGGAAATGACCCTTTTCCGTCTTTTTTTTCATTTGTCGTCGATTTAGACTAATAAGTCAATTTTAGATTTTTCAGTCATTTTTAATGCATTTTTCACTGATTTCATCTATTTAATATCATTTTAATGGTACTTGCTTCAAATAATGTTTACGAGATGCAACAAAATATTCTCCACAGAATTCATGAATAGCCTATTCGATTTCTTCCCTCAGAACTTGTAATGTCAGTCGTTGTGGGTAGGTAATCTAAGGTTCTTGTGACGCCAATCAGCGCCATTGTCGGTTCGACCGATTTGTCGATAACTGAAGACAGATTTCCTGGTAAAGAAGAGTCCATATCAAAAGTTTGCAAGCTGAGTCTACTTCAATGAATGGAAGAAGCCTCAATTACATCCGTAACAAATCCAACAGTTTGAGTTGTTCGTCCAAACTGGTTTGATCACATTTTTTACATACTTTTTCTTTGCTTTTAGGGCATTTTAAAAACATTTGAAGATCGTTTTAGTGATCATTTCTGACAATGTTTTAGGTCATCAATATCAGCCACCTACTGATGATTGATTTCTCCGGACACTTCAACTGCTCTGGTGATTCGTCTCTATTCGTGAGTATAGTTGATGTTTTGTCGCGGGGGGTGGCGGTGTTCCTCCCCCGCTGAATGGTGATATCTGGCACCAAACTACACGTCGTTTTGCTGGGAATTTCCTCCTCTAAGTATCTTCTCCAGCGGGATACCGCCCCAATCGGGACAAGCTCTATTCTTAGGTTTTTCTAACGAGGCATCTGAGGGTAGTATCTCCAAGATGAAATACAGCACGGCTTTCGCGTCTTTTTTGGCCGTGCCGCTAGAGTTGCTTGACCTGCAGCACTGCTTGATTCGCTCGCGATCATGCGACATCTTGTGGCAGGACCAAACAAGACGCAAAAATTGTGCCATATTCCATCTTGGAGATACTATCCTAAGATGCCACATTAGAAAAACCCAAGTATAAGTTCCCTTCTGGACTCCCAACATGTACGGTAGTGTAGTGTCTGTGTGTGTATGTACGTATGCATGTATATATGTATGAATGTACGGGGAGAGGATAAGACATGGTCGAGGAAGAAAAGATTGTGCGGGGTCCATGGTTAGTTGTTAGAGCACTCCTCCTGCATTCGCTTGATATTTTAAACAAATGAAACTACAGACCAGAGCCGTCGATCGCTAGAATTGTCCCCCAGAGAGCGTCTCGATTCGACCTAGTTCTTATGCTACGATTTAAACATAGTGTCACTTTAAGGTCACGACTTGGACGGAGAAGAGGAAACTGTCTTCCAACAAGAAGCATCGAACTTAGAGTATTGGAGATCCCCATTGGATGGCAGTGGCCCCTCTCCGTCCAGATCTTGACCTTGAAGTGCCACTATGTATAAATCGGACTATACAGGTGTTCCATCAACTTTGAGTCACCCGTATAACTTCTAAACCGTTTGCGATATCGCAATGTAAATTTCGCTCAACAATGCAGAATCATGGGGCAAGTAATATTCTATATAGACATTGTTCGTAATATCTTTAGTTTTTGATAAATTTAATAATCTTTGATTTTTTCATGGAATGATATATTTTTCTCGCCAGCAATGGATAAATAATGAACAGGGGAATTCAATTATGTATAATATGTTAGTATTTTGTTAGCAATTTTAGTGTAAAAATAGACTTTCTGGCATATGATTTTAAATTCAACGGACAATACTTTCCCTTAGCTTTGGGGAAGATTGCGCGGCGTCGAGTCTGTTACGGATGGCGTCGCCGCAAAGTAAAGGCATCTTCCCCAAATGCGACAGTTACTAGGGCTGTTACAAGAAATAAACGTTTAAATTAAAATCACAACTCAGAAAGCCAACTTTTATACTAAAAATTTCTATCAAAAAACTAACATATGATATTGCATTAAATTTCGCTTTTTATGATCTATCCACTGCTGATAAGAAAAGTATATATGTAGTTATATTTAAAAATTCAAATATGATTAAATTTCTCGAAAACTAAAAATATTTCAAACAATACCTCTACTGCATGTTACTTGCCCCATGGTTCCGCATTGTTGAGAGAAAACTGCATGTCGATACCGTGAACCATTTAGGAGTTCTGGGGGTGGCTCATAGTTGGTGGGGCATTCCGTATATAACTGTCGGCGAATATCCGCCACCTTTCGGATGCAACCTAGTTCCCGATCAGAGATGGTGCGGGGAGGGGGACAATTCTCGCTCTAATAGGGTCGGTCTACTAATGCGGGCACTTTTTTACGAAATTACGAAGACTACTACATCGAAGCCACGGATATGTTTCTCAATGAGAATTTTTCTGTGTTTAAATTTTGCCTAAGATGTTTCTTTGTCCCATTTTACAAGAATCTCACAAACGTTTTCTGTATTCTAAAGTAGGACGAACAAGTGACGTAAAAGCTAATGTTTTGATATACTTATACTTATAGCAGTCCTAATATATGAGTTCTTCCAACAAATAATGTATATGTTCATCGCAGCCAGGTGTGATGCTTAATTTAACACCCTACGTAATTGTTTTACCTCTGAAGCAGATATGTTAAATAAGTGGTTTGCAATCCTCTTAACACTCCATCCAAAAGCACTCGGGACCCAAATGAAAGAGACGAAGTTCAAAAGTGATCAGTTAAGGATTCGATTATGCTCTAGCTGTACACATTATACGTTTGGGAGAAGTTTTAAATTTTTGATTTTATGATTAATATTTTGTAAGTTGTAATACTACTCAATTGCATCGTTTTCTTTTCTGAATTGTATTTCAGTTTCTTCATGTTTGGAATTTTTGTTCGTAACAATTCGTCATTTTATTCATTCGATCCATGATGTACTCATAGAAGGACAGGGGTCAAAATTGGTTTGTTGTATATATATATATATATATATATATATATATATATATATATATATATATATATATATATTTGTTGTGTTATGTGTCCCAACTATGGGCCACCTCCATAACTTCTAAACAGTTCACAATATCGAAATGCAGTTGACGCTCAAGAATGCGGAATTATGGAGCAGGTAATATGCCATAGAGATATTGTATGATATATATTTAGTTTTGGATAAAATTAAACATCTTTGATTTTTTAAATAGAACTACGTATTTTTCTCACTAATAGATCATAAAAAGTGGAATACAATAATGTATCATACATTAATTTGTAGATAGTAATTTGAGTTTAAAATTAGACTTTCTGACCTGTGACTTTGAATTAAATGAACAATATTTCCTGTAGCAGCCCTAGCAACTGTCGCATTTGGGGAAGATGGCCTTCGCGGTGCCGACAATGTTACGGGAGAGGGGGACGCTGAGGGGGGTTACAAACTGGGATAGAGGCGGAAATATAGCAATCCAAGGTCTCGTCACGTCGGATGCAAAAACAACCGCCAATATTAACGATAGAATGAAAGATTTTTTTCATTGATTCGTCTAAATTTAACTTTTCATCTACTGACTGAAATTCCAAAGCATTAAAGAATAGCGCCACAAAACACTGAAGTCAGGTTCGTTGCACACACAACTACCGATTTGCATTGCTGTCGATGGGATACACAGGACAAACCTGTAAACAAATTGTATACATATTTGTATTGTTTTCTATAGTTATCTACGTTTCTGTTTTGTAAATTTATTATCAGAACATATGGGACCCGGTACCTCTGGGAGCCACGGTGGCTCAGTGGTGGGGTACTGGATTCCTGTCCTGAAGGACTCAGTTTCGAATTCCGGCGTAGGCTGAGGTTTTTATTTGGTGATTTCCATTCCGAGCGGCTCTGAGGTCGACTTAGCCTCTTTTCCAAGTGAGTACCACGATCTTTCGTGGGGGTAAAGGCGGTCGGAGCGTTATGCTCACCACACACTCCTTGTATCGACTCCTCACAACGACGACGAATAGGTGAAGCCCTACCTTCACCTCCCCTATGGGCCATATCGGCCTGTGTGCAATGGCACATTTTTACTATCAAAAGTTGTGCAATTGCACAGGGGTACCTTTACCTTTTTACTATCAATAGTTGAGTAACAGTAAATAATAACAAAATATTTACCTATTTATTATCTGATAAATTTTCTGGAGATTTTAGAAACTCTTCGACCTTTCATTCCCTTTCTTATTTGAAATATTGTAAAAGATTGGCTTGTTCTTACAGCTATTACACATCTAACTGAATTATTTTCAAGTTAGAAAATTACTTTTGGCAGTATCTTCCTTATGTCCCCATTTTATTTACATCGTCCATTTCAATGATCGATGCTTTGGAATCTCTGGGAATCACTGGGAAAAAGGCCACTTATGATTAATTAATGGAAAAATATATCATTCTGATGATTAATAAAAACATGTTCCTTTGTGCGTCTTGACAAAACCATGGTTTGCTGTAATTGCGCCCGTACCGTCACTGCCACCTCTCTCATTTTCACCCCCCTCCCGCAACAGTCTCTGCGGCGCGAATGTCACTTTCCCCAAAAACGATATTTGCAGGGCTACTACAGGAAAGTTTGTCGGTTTAGATTAAAATCTCAAGTCAGAAAGCATAACTTTTTACTCAAATTATTATCAAAACATTAACGTCTGTTACATCATTGTATTCCTCATTTTATGATCTATCCATTGCCAGTGAGAAACATATTCAGATCCATTTAAAAATTAAATATTAAATTTCTCGAAAACTATATACTATATATTACAAAAAATATCTCTACAGCATATTATTTGCCCCATGTATTGTTAAGCGAAAACTTAATTTCGATATCGTGGACCGTTTACGAAGTTGTAAGACTGGCCCGTAATTGGTAGAACGCCCGATAATATGTTCCGATGTGTGTTTGATGATAACATACACATACGTGTATGTTATGTGCACATACACATGTATGTATACACATGTATGTAACAGACACATATGTGTATCAAACATTACATACATCGTGTCTATGAGAAACACGAGTCTTCGAACACTCATATTGACGGATAACGAGAAAGTTTGGAAACTGAGATTTTCGTCTCTTCGAAGTACTTAGAATCATCTGTTCTCTCGTTGTTTTAGTGAAGAGACAATCTTGTTTCTTGATTCTGATATCCAATGCATTCTCAAAACCAAAACTTTTCTTCCTGTGGGGCACCACTTAAATCACTTGTAACGTAAATAATTGTCACATTATTTACTATAATAACTCACATTATATATTCATTATTTCTAATATTTTGTTTAAACGCTAATAAAACTAGATTTTTTTATTTCCTCTTCTTAGTTATGTTCGAAAATTAAACTGTTTTCAAATTTCCTGACAAAAGACACTTCCAACTCCTTTTTTCTTTATTTCTGTCAAAGATAGATTTCTTACTTTTATCTTTCGTAAGGATGCAGTGGTTTTTTACTAACCTTTTTTCTACGCATCTCTCAAAATGTTGCACCTTCATCGCGAGCTCTGGTGACAGATGTAGTCAACTCAGTTTCACAGCGCGCTCTGGTGTCCAAACTTTTATCCTGGAAGAGTTTAGTTTCGAACGCGCTTTCACCCTGTTCGTGCAGTACTGGAAGTCGTGGGATGGAATTGATCATTGGGACTCAACGTTAATATTGTTGGGCATTGTGTCATAAAGTGTTCGAGTGTTTGTGTTGTTTGTAAACGGCTGGGCATGTGACTACAATAAAAGCTCTGATTCAAATATTCATGAAACGCAGCCAAGTGCTAGATGGTAACAATTCTGAACATGGATCATCGGCGGACCTCGCTTGTGAGTACATTGTTTTGTGTGATAAATATTTCAGAGAATTTCGAATCGTTAATATGGTTTTACAATGGATCAGTTCATTACGAAATATTTGAATGTCTCTATGCTGTACGTTCTTATTTAATTACAATTCGAGTCATATGGAAGAAAAATCTGTTATTTCTAAAAGGAAAAATTAATACATGATGAGGATTTGGAAAATTTATTTGAACATTGATTTGCTGTTGTGTACGGTAAACGACTATATGTAACTTGAAATTATTTTCAGTATTAGCTTCTTTTATGATAATGTATGATCATGACACTGAGTGACGTTTTTTATATATAGTTAATTTTTGCATTTAAGCTCCCTCCAGTTCATTAAAAATTAATTTACAGCTGGAAAAGGGCTTTAAATCAGCGTTAAATATTATTGAAAACTTTATCCCGTTAATTAAATTTATGTGAATAATTTATGTTGAGTTCTCATAAATAGTAATTAGTTCCAAAATGTATCGTATTTCTAGTTTTCTACTATTATAATTTACAATAATCTTGACTTTTGGTGTAATCTTAAAATGAAATTTCATAAACTGCAATAAACCACTTTCTTACGGTTTTTCTTGCTTAATGACAAACTGAAGCAATGTTTTGTACACTTCGTCGAGTAAAAGTAAGCAAATCAATGTATACTATTTCCACTTCAGCGTTCGCAATGCAGAGAAAAATGATTTTTGCATCGCTCGTACTGCAACGGCGAACTCAAGGACGAAAAAGTCAGAGGGGCGAAATTCGCTTGCCATTTTCAGGATTTTGCGATGTAACATCTCGCTTCGCCGCGCACAGAACGTAGCAAGCAAGGTTCGCTCTTCGAGCTTTCTGTTCTTCGCGATTGATTTATTGCTACATTGCAACTGACATTTCACTTGCATGTCGATAAGCGAACCATGGCGTTTCCTCTGTCTAGGTTCCATCTCGCGCCTTTGCAGCTCTCGTATTTGCTTGGCGTGAAACGTCTCAAAGGGCAACGTTTCGGAGAGCAGTAATCAAGAACAGCCACGTTTCGTCTTGGAAGTTTTGAATCATTGTTTCCGATCCAGAGAAACCGCGTTTTCGTGTTGCGATTTATTGTGATATTAGGCAGATGAAAGATGCATCACAGCAGAACACGAACGCTGAAGCAATATATTTCTGCACGTCTGGCCTGTACATTGTTGAGAGGAAACGTGTCGAAAAATAGTGTTTTTTTTTACTTAAAGCTGTAGATATGTCGAAGGAAATTCATAGAAAGTACCGGTTTGATCCACTATTGCAGTATGCTTTAGATCATTTCATTTAATGAAATGGAACCTTCTGTGACATTTTCCGCGAGCTCACAATATACTGAAGTTATTTTTTAACATGGCATATTTCTTCTTTTGAAAACTGCATCATTGAAACAGTAGTATAATGATTATGGTTATAAAGTAACAGGATATTCAAGTAATTACATTATTTATAGGTAGTTGTTCCCTCTTCCTGTATTTTTCTGCCCAATTATGAATATTTTCTTTGGTTTTCTTATTTAGTAGTAGGTTGTGCAGTAGTTTTGATCAAAATCTTGGAATGCAATAAAATGTCCTAGTGTACCATCAATTATTTTATATTCAATGCCTACTATTGGAAAAAATTGATATGAAAGCTTTTTTAATATGAAAGCGTTTCATGTGTAGCAATGTTCTTGCTTTATTGATCTGAAATTGGCATTCTCATTATAAAACGACAATTTTATGAGAAGGGTCGTTAGTGTAAACCATACATTGTTTTTGACAAAATTTTGGTTTAGAAACGCTTTGCTTACAGTTGTCAAATGCATTTAAAAATAAAATAAACACACACTCAACTTCATTTGTCGACAATATTAATACTTCATAAACTCACAAATAACTTTATCTAGGTTTATGTGAAAATACTTAGGTCTTTGAGCTCGTCCAGTATTGTTATTGCTATTACTATTACTATGTGTTACTGTTATTATTACCATTACAATGTAGAAAATAAAAAAAAAATAGGTTGGGAGAAGAAAAGTGTTACATCTACGCGTTTGGAAAGTTTCATAATTATTTATTCTATGCTGATTTTCGCCTTTCAGTAGTAAAAGCAATTACTGCTTTTAGACGAGGAGTAGAGCGTACACTGGCTGTCTTGTTGAGTAGAGACATAGTCCCATCATAGAGTGAGTTATTGGAGCATAAAACTTTTACGAAAGCATTGAAATCTTTAGTGCATGCGAGTGACGTCGAGAAGTCAGATAGTAGAGCAGAGGTTCGTGCTTCGTTTATAGACAATTATTATAATAGACATTTACAGACAATTATAGACAAAAGACATTTCGTGGCGAATGCCTCACAAATAGAGCCCGGATGTTTATGACTTTAAAATGTTAGAAATATGCAAGCATTTATGACCTAAAAATGAGGCTGATCCCGGCTTTACGGTGCACCTTAGCATAGGTTTCCTCGAATGCTGTGCCTTGACGTGATCCGATTCCCTTCCAATCGGTGCGCAGGAATGTTATCATGCACCAGACAGGAATCCTTCATATTATTTTGAGAAACATTTTAGATATGTAGATATTTATTTTGTAAAAAGCGGTAAAAAAAATGTATGTGACGAATGGGGGAGAAAATAATCTGCGCACGCTTTCTTGAGCTTCAGAATCCCTTCCCAACAATGTAATTATTCATAGTTGAAACATGAAAAAATGGTAATAATAATAATAATAATAATAATTATTATTATTATTATTATTATTATAATAAAATTAAAAGGCGAGAGATTAACATTTAAAAAAACTACATAATTTCGTTCCGAGTTATAGAAAACTTATTTGTAACGGTAAACGAACTGCAGATTTGATTTTTCTGCATTGCTAACAAAATAGAAACTCATCCTAAGCTCTACTACCACTACAAGCAAAAGAAGAACTCAACAAAACGTGCGCCTAGTGAAGCTACATGTACACTATTTTACAACTACAATATTTTTTTTTAATTCTCTTAAAAGTGAGTGTTCTCTTTAAAATAAATTCTCTCATTTAAAATAAATTTATTCGTGTATATTTTGAGTACATAAAGAACATAACACCCCAAATTCTTTTTGAATATTATTCGCATACTATGCGTTGTTCATTATGCGTTGGACAGGCTCAAGGATGTTTTATGCTCTCGTTCACGACACAAGAATCAGAAGTGAACGATACATACAGTAGTATTAAGGATGCCGTGACAGCGAAGGCCGAGGGGTATCGTAAAACCGGGATTAACCAAATATGACAATATGGCCATAAATATGACTTAAAAATATTTTGGTTACATTTTGGAAACAAACATCTTGTCGTTGTTTAAATAACCATTATAATGAAAATTTTTCAATCTAGCACATTCATAATTCACAACTTTACTTTTGATGCTCCATGAAGACAAATCTACCTGCTAAAATTATTTAGATTATTATGAATTATTATTAATTATTATTGTGTAATTATTTATTATTATTTTTATTATTATTATTATTATTATTATTATTATTATTATTATTATTATTATTATTATTATTATTATTATTATTATTGAAGAAGCGGCTGACATTGACACAAAACCTGACAAATCTAAACTCCGCATCTAGTGCTTTCTACCCTTTCTTTTTCTCTTTCTAAATAGCATACTCTTACATAAATACTATATATTTATTGGGCAGAAGACAATTAGATACAATAGTTAGAAATTACTGTTAACAATCTATATATTTAAAAAAATAAGGTATTCTGCCATGGCTTCGTTTAGAGCTTCTACAGAACCGATAGTAGTATTTTTTCCTTCAAATGAAAGAATGTGATCCCTAGATGTGTTATCAGATATTATTAGTTTTGATTCAGCAACATTTACGGTGTAAATTAATTAATTAAATCATTCTTTAATAGTACGCTTATCAATAGTCAATTGTTTTCTTCCAAAGGGTGATTGTTTCAAAATCGATATACATGAGTCGAAGATGTCCACGATGCTTCATGGTGGTGCTGCGTGATGTTTTGTTTTGATTGTTGAGATTTGTTTACAATTCAAGGTTTTGTTTCAGTGTAATAATTGAATTGTGACGTAGACAGTTTTGTATTTGCATTTGTGGTGAATTTTGTAGAGAACATTCGGACAGTGGGTTTTGATAGGTTGTACTGAAGTAATGAAGTTGTTCACAGGTTATGTCGAATTCCGAAACGTTGCCCACGCGCCCCAAAAGACGCAAACGTACATTAACTGAACGCAGGCAGTCAGCGTAAGTGTCGTGATAGTGAGATCATTTCGTTTTCTGCGTGGTCGTTGACTATGAAATGTCAGTTTTGTTCTGCTTTGTACTTCACATGTGAGAGAAATTCTGCAAACGAGTTTACTCTGCGTTGCTTAAATGGGAAAATAAGTTTATCTTCAAGCAATATACCTGAAGAAATCAAAGTTGTTGATAGGAGATGCTAACACATCAAAAAACTTTAGAAATAATATCCGTCAGTATAATGGTGTTCTTTCTTTTGTGTCATTTGGCGCCGATATTGCATTGCCACCTGGTCATGGGCCATACGTGTTCAAAATTTTGGGAACTCCACATCACAGAATATCTTTGTTATATCCTGAATATCCAAACAATTCAACATATTGTGAACATTAGTCTGCGCACAGTATTTTACATTTATCTCAGATCGCACCGTCAAATTTTGACGGGTTTTCACTAGTTAGATGTGAAAAACCTCGTAGAGGTGACTTTAAGTTTGCGGGAATGGAATCAAAAAGATAAAATGACAAAAATACGAAAATTCATGGAAAATGATAATATATAATGTTAAATGAAAATGACAAAAGGGTTTAAAAAGCGAAAATATGACTGTATATGACATATGAAAACTGCATAATTTTAGTAATCGTCATAATGCTTAACTTATATTTCCATGGAAATAACACAAGAAAAAAATGACTGTCATAAACACATCTCACTGCATCCACTATTCCTTCTGTTGCAGCTTCTTTCGTTTCTCATTGTATCTTGATTTCTGATTCTACTCTCCCCCGTCTGCACCATAAGATTTGCAAAAACAATCGTACAAGTTTCATTAAATCAAATATGCATCATTCAATCTTTTATATGTTCCAAACGCCGATTTGATTTGATTTTTTCGTGTTTCCGGGCGCGTTAACTGCTCTGGTCATTAGTCCCGTTTGTGTAGTGCGTGTTTTTTTTCTCGGGAGATGACGGTGATCTACCCCCGCTGGATGGTGAGATCCGGCTCCGACCTACCGTCGGCTAGTGGGGTTTCCCCCTAACCAGGACTCTCCCACCAGCGGGGCACCGCCCCAGCTGGGACAAGCTCTATGCTCCCGACCGGTGTCCCAGGATATGTGGTAGTGTAGTGCATGTTAGTGTAAGTGTGTGTGTAATGGGAGAGGATAGGACAAGGAAGAGGAAGGAGAGATCGCGCGCGGTCCGTGGCCCGTTTGGTAGGGTACTGCTCCGGCATTTACCTGGTGTTGATCGGAGAAACCACGGAAAACTGCCGATCAGAGCAGCCGGCCTCTAGAATTCTCCTCCAGACAGCGACTGAATTCGACCTAGCTGAAAAGCTAGTGTCGAAAATCCTGCCGTCGTCAGGACTCGAACCTAGGACCTCCCGGTCAGACGCGCTGCAGTGACATCAGTTGATGCCACTGCCTCCCGGTCCAAACGCTGAGATACGCTGTTTACTTACATGTTCATAGTGAATTAAATGGCTTCTTATTATTCAATGTAATGTAATAACCTTTCAATAGTAGTTAAGAAGGTTCAAAATTACATCCGAGATAATAAACTGTACTATCAAAGTTTAGGTATGGGTATAAATTTATGATATTGGCGTACAGTAAGAAAATGCTAAGAAGGCTGTATGAGAGGATTAAACGTTGTGTATTACACGTGGCTGAAATACCATTATATGCTCGTTAGAAATTATACTCTCGTGCTCCCGCTTTGTTATTTAGTCAACAAACTGGCACATAATTATCTTTTAAAGACTAGCAGGATAAATTATTATTTTCAACTACATTTGGAAAGTTTTTAACGTTATTTATTATTTATGCATTTCTATGATTATTTTACAAGACTTTTTTCACTCTACTTAAAATATCTAGAAAATTCGGACATTCTGCAAAGAAATTAAAAAGCTTACCAAGCTTTCAAAGAGTCTTCAACCTCCCCGATATGCAATCCAAGGGCTTCACAATCGGTACCAATCCTTATGAACGCCTCCGAACATCCAACAAGATGTTTCTAAAGTTTAATATTACCGTCAATATTTTAATGACCCGTCAACCATGTCTTAAGATGATCGGAGGACTTTGTAATGGTTACTGAACGTTAGAAACTTAGCTCTGCAGATAGTGATGTTCTCATTTGCTTCTATGAACAATTGTCTTGTCTTCGAATAGGATTGTTTCAATCAAGTCATTATTAAGCTAGTGCTATAACAGTAAAACCTTTGAAGTACTAAAATTGTTAAGAAGCTTCTTATAGAACCCACGAGAGAACTTTATCTCACCATCTTAGATAAAATTAAACATTATCTTTATTGAATCAGCGTTGTCAGTCAGGAAAGTGAGAGAGAAATAAAGTAAGCATTAGACAAGGGTCTCAAACGACATGCATCCTAGCGGAGAGAAAGGCGCGCTCATGAAGGAGGCAGCAGAGAAGAGACAGAGGAATCTTTATCGTGCGTGGGCGGGGCAGGGATAGGCGACGGGGTGGAGAAGAGATGTAACGCATGGTGAGGCGATGAGCAAGGGGGAAAGGAGAGGAGCAGAAAGAGATGGTCGGGAAGAAGAATGTAGAGGATGGGAAAGATGCGGATTGTAGAGGAGAAGGGTGCGATGGGCAGGCAAGAGGCTGGGAGAGGAATGGTAAGCAGAGCGTTGCGGGGTGGGGCGGAGAGGAATGGGGCAAGCGGGATGACGCGAGGCGGAGGGATAGGGTGGAGCGGGGCGGGGAGTGGCGTGTCTGAAGATTGATTACTAGTGGTTCCGGGCGCGTCAACTGTAAAGGTAATTAGTTCCGTAAGTGTAGTGCAAGACTTTTTTCTCGGGAGATGGCGGAGGTGGTAAGATCCGGCGACGACCTACCTGTTGGCTAGAGGAGTTATCCTCAACCAGATATCTCCCAACAGCGGGAAATCGTCCCAGCCGGGACAAGCTCTAAACTCTCGACCGGTTCTCCAACCTAGAACTTCCCGGTCAGAGACACTTCAGTGGCATCAGTTGATGCCCTGAAGCTGAGTCACTTCTCGCGGTGTGGCGGGTCGGGGCGAGGAGGGATGGAGCGTAGCGTGGGGCGTAGCGTGGGGCGTAGCGTGGGGCGTAGCGTGGGGCGTAGCGTGGGGCGTAGCGTGGGGCGTAGCGTGGGGCGTAGCGTGGGGCGTAGCGTGGGGCGTAGCGTGGGGCGTAGCGGGGCGTAGCGTGGGGCGTAGCGTGGGGGTAGCGTGGGCGTAGCGTGGGCGTAGCGTGGGGGGCGTGCGTAGCGTAGCGTGGGGCGTAGCGCGTGGGGCGTGCGTGGGGCGTAGCGTGGGCGTAGCGTGGGGCGTAGCGTGGGGCGGAGCGTGGGGCGGAGCGTGGGGCGTAGCGTGGGCGTAGCGTGGGGCGTAGCGTGGGGCGTAGCGTGGAGCGTAGCGTGGGGCGTAGCGTGGGGCGTAG
Source organism: Teleogryllus occipitalis (assembly GCA_011170035.1). NCBI lineage: Eukaryota > Metazoa > Arthropoda > Insecta > Orthoptera > Gryllidae > Teleogryllus > Teleogryllus occipitalis. The sequence goes on from BLKR01002562.1 coordinate 114,912, forward strand.
CGTGGGGCGTAGCGTGGGGGCGTAGCGTGGGGCGTAGCGTGGGCGTAGCGTGGGCGTAGCGTGGGGCGTAGCGTGGGGCGTAGCGTGGCGTAGCGTGGGGCGGAGCGTGGGGCGGAGCGTGGGGCGTAGCGTGGGGCGCGTAGCGTGGGGCGTAGCGTGGGGGCGTAGCGTGGAGCGTAGCGTGGGGCGTAGCGTGGGGCGTAGCGTGGGCGCGTAGCGTGGGGCGCGTAGCGTGGGGCGGCGTGGGGCGTAGCGTGGGGCGGGGCGTAGCGTGGGGCGTAGCGTGGGGCGTAGCGGGGGGCGGAGCGGGGGGCGGAGCGGGGGGCGTAGCGTGGGGCGTAGCGTGGGGCGGATCGTGGGGCGGATCGTGGGGCGGATCGTGGGGCGGAGCGGGGGGCGGAGCGGGGGGCGGAGCGGGGGGCGGAGCGGGGGGCGGAGCGGGGGGCGGAGCGGGGGGCGGAGCGGGGGCCGGAGCGAGGTGGGCGGGGCCGGGGCGGAGCGCAGTACCTCGTGAGGTGGGAAGCGGAAGAGCGGAAGGGGCAGGCGGCGCGGCGGTGCGCGAGGGCTCCCTCATGAAGATTGATACGGCGCCCATCTCCGGGGGGACATTTGACCGGGCGTGCCCCCTGCCCCTCCCGCTGTATCATACGCACGCTCCCCCGTCGCCCCACCTCTCCCCACGATTTCTCTTCATTCGTCCCCTCCCCACTCAAACTCCGCTTCTTTTACGGCCCCCTTAATGGCCACGCGTAAATAAAAAACTTACGATTTAGGAGGAAATTCTATAAAATATACGCCTCAATAGAACTGCTCGTCCGGTGGTGCCCTATGCATCCCGCATAACCGCCGGCGACGGCGTATTCACGCACACTACTCCTTCACTTTGCGCAAAATGCAGGAAACGTCTGGCGAGGGGAGGATATATGTATGCGAGCACTCCGCCAATGGTATCGTATTTTGCTCGGCTGCGCAACTGGAAAAGGGCATTCACTAGAAGAAGAAGGGCGATTTCCGGCCAAGGGAACGAGGCAGCGATAGGCTCTGCGGAGGGTGGATTGAGCACTTAGGCGGAGACTGGAGCAGATGGATCTTCGCGGGAGGAATGACGGAGCGGACGAGATGGAAACTGGTCTTTCGCGCGGGAGCGCCTCTTCCTCATCCCTCACCCACCCCTCCCCTCCCCTCCCCTCCCCGCCCCCGGACATCGCTTGTCGAAATCTTCTCCTCCACCTCTCCCTACAATACCCTCCGCCCATCCCCGAAATCCGTCCCTTACTGACAATCCCCTTCCCTCCCTGCCTACCCTCCTTACACTAACCTTTCTCGAAACAACCTTCCTCTTCCCCCTCCCCCTAATTCCCCTCTCAACTCACTCCTACCCTTCCTCTCTCACCTCACTTCTACCCTCCCCTCCCCTTCTCACCTCACGCCTACACTCCCCTCTCATCACACTCCTCTCACACCTCCCCTCCCCTCTCACCTCACTCCTTTCACTCCTCCCCTCCCCTCTCACCTCACTCCTCCCCTCCCCTCTCACTCCTCACTCCTCCCCTCCCTCTCACCTCACTCCTCCCTCCCCTCTCACCTCACTCCTCCCTCCCCTCTCACCTCACTCCTCCCCCCTCTCACCTCACTCCTCCCCTACCCTCTCATCTCACTCCTGTCACTCCTATCCTCCCCTATCACCTCTGTCCTCTCTCCTCTCCTCTCACCTCACTGCTCGATTCCCTCCTCTCCGCTCACCTCACTCCTCTCCCCTCCGCACCCCTCTCCTCCTCTTCCCCTTCTCACCCTTCCCGACCCCTCTCCTTTTTCCCCATTCCTCCCGACGCCACCACTAACCACGACCCTTCTCGCCCCAAAGGGTATCAATAAACTCACGCCGCAGAGAGAGAGCTCCGAACAAAATATTTATTTTATGATCTGACAGCATTTGATTGATGGGCCTGGCTTTCACGTTTTTCGAAATGGAAACGTCGTTTGCGAAATGTGAAAATTGCGTTCGCTTTTAAAATTGTGAAATCCCACTAAGGGAGGAAACTAGGTTTGGAACGTGGGATGGTTGAGATCATTAATTTTTAACAACGTTTGCGTTAATTATTCATTTAAAGAGACTAAAAATTTAATTTATTTAATGCAGGACCCATCTGCTCTCTAAAACTGCATTTAAATATTTTCTTATTAATCAAAATAATCATAATAAAACTAATCCTTGTTTGAAACAACTTAACGGATGTTGAAAGTTAGAAGAGGCATTTCTTTTTTAATAATGCGTATTTCTTTTTTAATTCGAAATCTTTTTTAATTAGAAACCTAAACAATTAAACGTTTTTTATTTCAAGAAGTAAGAAATTCCCATGGAAAAAATTAAGTTTATGTCGGCTCAACTTTGTGTTAATTATGACGAGTTGGATCGTGATTGCGGTTAACAATTTTGACACCAACTTCAAGCCATGCAATACTATGGGATTCTCAAGAAGTTCTTTGAAAAGTTTTGATTATAGATTGACAGCAAACCAGATTATCTCAGATTGTCTATTTCTTCAAATTCCTAAAAGAAATCTCACCTTCTACGGGGACGTTTAAAAATAAAAGTTACGAACATTTTCGAATTTTTTGATTTTGTTAAAAATAGCTGTAGTGTACCAATAGGGTCTTTTTGGTATTGGACCTTGTTTTCAGTTTGGTTCTTGCTCACCATTAGTAAGATTTTGGCATTCAATTTATGATAATTATTCGGATTTAAGACGAAACTCTGATATTTAGGTCCTAAAATACTCATAAAAAGCGAAAATAGGCATTATATTTTCTTAAATAGGCAGTTTAAATAGAAATGAAAATAACCTTTAAAAAAATTATTTAATTTCCAACAACTTTATTCCAAATATATTAGTTATATTTAAAAAATGAAAGTGTGGACAATAAAACACAATTATTATTACTAAGATATACAAAGATCAATACTTATAGATAAATTCATGTATCTCCAAATCGTCTGGAATAAAATTATTTTCCATAATTAGTCCATAAAATCATAATTACCAATAATTATGATATGAATTCTGGCATCTCCAAAAAGTTCTGTATCATTTTATTCAACATCCTGAAAAATTGTAGAAAATTGAACAGGAAATAAATATATTACAAAACATTAGTCCTCTAATATGCAAATATGCATTTTACGCTCTAAAGCTGACATAGGCATTTTAGGCGTTTTGTGGTACCTGGAAGGTCATGGAATGAATAACAATTACTAATTTTGAGAGTCTAGGTTGGAAGAGCAATCGGCATTCGCCTAAAACTCCGATGTCTACTTAAGAGTAGACTACTTAAAACTAGACAGAATGAATGTGGGAACAGTCCTGGTCCATTGAAAATAAAGAATAATTTCACAATGATCTAATAGGAATAAGAATATACTGGGTCATAAAAATGACAATGAATATTGGTTTCTAGGTCGAATCATCTCTATTAAAACCTCAATATGTATTTGACATTTTCGTCTCAGAGTTTTCATTGTGTCAAACTGGAAATGTTTCCTTCCGCCATATACCTATAATAAAGTTGAAATATCAAATGAATTGGGATAAGGTAATACCCTCAAATTCCACCTTCAAGAATTTGTCCAGAGTGAAAACGAACGTGAGCGAAAAGGGAAAGTAATTTTTCTCGAAACAAACTTAGGTTGTGATCTGCCGTTATTATTCGGAGTACAACTGAGCCACCCTAAGACTGACATGGGATTCGAACCTACAGTTCTGGTGTAACACGTAGGTGCGTACGATTTCCCAAGTCCGTGCACCGCCAGGCCTGCCTATAAACGTCATTATAAATATTTTGAATTGCTAATAAAACAAAATTTGTAATCAAATATTGCTCATATTGCCTAAATTAATGTATTTCCACGAGAGCAAACAGCGACTAGAGATGAAACGATCACGACCCAACCACAACCTCTGCTGGAAACCACAATAGTTTCCTGTAATTTGAATTTTAATACATCCGTAATGCCGACATAATGCAGTTTAAAGTAAATGAAAAACAATTTCGGGTGACCTTTTTACTTTTTCATATTAATGTGAACATACGATATATTTTAATTTATCATTTTAAAACTGCATACGCAAGTTACATGAAAACAGACCAAGTGTTTCTATTTTGTGTTCAGACAATATGAAACTACAGGGAATGAATTATTTCAAGTAGGAGTTGGCTTGGGTCTCTATTTTCCCAGTTGCTCATTCATAGGGAATTCTTTTGAATTTGAAATGCTGCAGTGCAAGTTCATTTGTTTGAATTTTCTTTTATCTTTATTCCTTTCGTCTCTGTTGTTTTGCAAAAAGGTGATTGTCCAGAATACATTGACGCACAGAGAGCTATCTTTTGAGTAGATTACATTGTCATTACCTCAATGTTTAATGAAAGTGGTTTAATAGATTTTTAAAATCTTTTTGAGCAACGTTTTTTGCGCCGTTCTATATATAATTGATTTTTTTTCTTAAAGTAGTCTTTTGTTCAAAATTAGATCTTTAAGGAGTCAATTGTTTCGTTTTTTAAATATTTAAGTGATTGTGGGTGAAATCGTGACAATTAAAAAAACATAAGTAAACAGATTTACTAAAAAAAAGCTTCATTTTGTATAATGCGAACAGAGTAATGTTCGCCTAATAAAATGGCATAGGTCCGATTTTCATTAAAAGTTTTGAAATTTCGACGAATGGAAAAAATCATCTGATTGCTTTGGGAGGGTTGTTGGAATCAATGGTAGCGCAATCAGTGATGGACTAGTGGATATACTTGCTGTACACAAGAATCTGGCTTTAAATCCCAGCGAGGCAAAAATTTGTTGTCGTTGGAAACTCTTAATGCGTTGAATTAGATTTTTAAGGTAACGCATGCGAAAATGTGTGCGCGGTTGTAGTTGTTTATGACGGTGTTGGTCTCTGTGATAATGAAGGGTTGGCGTATGCGACTGCTCTCGTTGGCAGAAAAATATAACTTCTATTCCATAAAAAAATTCAGAACTTGAAAAACCTAAACAAAGAGTCCAATAAGTTTCTCCTTCACCTTCTTTCGGAAAATCCAGAGAAATTAGCCAGCACTTATGCCTCCGGTAGATGCTCATGTTACGAAACACATTACGGAAATGATTGATGAAAACGAATTCTTCGTTTCTGCACACAACCACATAATAACTTCGAGTCATGTTTTTTTACCCTGTCACGTCCGACCAAGAAACCCATTCCTCACCTTCTCTAACGTATGGCTCTACATGTGTTTCATTCCAAGCACGAGAATGCAGCTTGGCATTTGCTACGGCAAGCAGAAGTATGTCGCCCCGGAAGCACGCACGCTGTTGGTGCAAGTGCTTTTTGTGGAAATATGTCGCACCTATCTCCTTAATTCCACTTGAAACCGCCCGAATCCTTCCCGTCCCACTCTGTTCACACCTACCCAAGCCCTGCCCACCACCCTCCGTCTGGTGCACCGGTCCTCCCCGGCCCAAACCATCACGCTCCACACCCCGTTTTGTATTTTCTGGACCCGACCCGACCCGACCCGACCCGACCCGACCCGACCCGACCCGACCCGACCCGACCCGACCCGACCCGACCCGACCCGACCCGACCCGACCCGACCCGACCATTCTCGACCTGCTCAGGCCCGCTCTGTAACACCTCTCCCAACCCAGCCCTGCCTGCCACGTTCTTTCCCGCCCCGTTTCATGCCGCTGCTTGCAACGTCATCTCTCTTCATCTCTGTCTTATGCCACCTCCACTCGCCCCCACGACGTCATATGGCTCCTCCGTCTCTTGCATCCCCGTTTCCTGTCCCGCACCGCCCCTACACGCGCCATCATCCACACACCACCCTCCCCCTCCTCCCGCAACTGGCCGCCATCCCGTGCCCTCCCCGCCCCTTCCCCTCCGCAATTCCGCGACGCACCACTCGGCGCGCGCGGTGAGACGTGGCCGTAAATTCCCAGATAATTAATGTTTATTAAAACCGTGACTGCCTGAGAGATGGGCTGCCCTCCGCTTGCGGTCGGCGCCACCCGAAGAAACACGGAACGCGTGGCGGGGTGGGAGAGGGGGTGGGCGAAGGCGGGCGCTGTTGGGGGGTGGGAGAACCCGAAGGGGGTGGAGAATGGACGGGGGTGGGTGGAAAGTGGAGGGTGGGAGCCAAGGGGCGCCGCCCAGGGACTCCACAAGCGCCAGAAAGCTCCCAGACAACAACATTTAACGCAGCACTAAATTGGCTTGTTAACCACATCGTTACTGCAGGAGGTGCATGCAATTTAATACAGTCTTTGAAGCGCCGACGGAGGCAGGCGGCTGCTGGTGGTTTTGTGTTTAATCGCTAGATTGCGCTAATGTACTACTCACTACTTACTGCTTTCGCCGGCGGTGGCGTTGTTGTTGCTGCCGCCGCCGTCGCCGCCGCGCCGTCCGCCTTCTAGCGACGCCTAGTTGGGCGGGAGTCGTTTTAGTTGGTGAGTTTCGCCGCGAACTTCGCCGGGGCGTGCTTTTCTGCGATTCTCCTGCTCTTCGCTGGTTCGCCCTGGCCTCTTCCCGGCGTCTTAGCCAATGCGCGTGGAGACAATTCCCCTAAAGATAACGGCGGCGGAGTCCATACGCTCTGTTTACCCTTAATGCAGGAAGAGCTTTGCTGCCTACCTCTTGCAGAGTGGGAACTGTTGCGAAAAGGGTAGAGCAGGCGAAGGAAAAGTTGTTTTGAGGAAATAGATTCGATGTGTTAGGGAGCTGATCTTGGATTTTTTGCTCTTTATTTTAAGTTACATAACCAATAGACAAGAGCACATTGCTAGGGTAGTGAGTTCGAATTTCCCGTAACACATGGCTATTTCTACTATTTGTATGCAAAACAAAGGCAAATATTTTCGTAAACGTACTTGTACATCTTCCCTACAATAATAAAAAAAAATGTATGAACTACCGTTTCAATACCTACAGTTATTTTACAGTTAATTTCATTAGCACCATATTTTCGTCATGGACATTGAATAAAAGATTTATATACCGTAATGAAAAGTAAAGGAACAAATGGTATTTGTACCTTTTAAACCTTTTACTTCCTCGAAGTTGTGAAGGAAGATGGCTCAGATGGTATTTCCATTACCGTTCGATGCTGTGTAAGCGTTCTCCTACCGGCTAAGGGGTACCATATAGTACTCATAATGAGTTCCTCATTGCATCACTAAGGTGACCGGCGCGAGACACGAGCATTTTGCATAAATCGTTTTAGCACGCACTTGCGTGTCCCGTGGGCACCAAAATTAGTCGGATGTTCTAGAGAAGTTAACTCAAGAAGGGGCTGGTTTGATAACTACTGTCTGGCTACTGCTGGAAAAATAACTAAAACAGTATTCAATTGATGCTCCACCCTTCGTTTGCGGTTGGATTACTTGAATAGAACTTTAACGATGCCACTAGCGGTCATCGTTCGTTGATAATAGAATGCAACAGCAGAAACAATTGAAATTAGGAATTATATGCCGCATCGTGTCGTGTGTCGTGTCGTGGCCTGCCCTTCCCTTCTGAGCCGTGCTATGTGGGCTCCATTAACCATTCTACTGCCAAGGTTTTTGATACGTTTCAAATACCAAGGGGATAACTATGTTACCCCAATGATAAATCTTGTATTATTGATATTTTTCGTAATAATTCTTAATCGCTCATAATAATAATAATAATAATAATAATAATAATAATAATAATAGTAATAATAGTAATAATAATAATGATAATAATAATACATTTATTATCAAACCAATATCAGTATCAGTAAATTTACATGTATAATATCATAGATGAAATTATTAAACAGCTATTTTCTACATTCTGGAAATCTTTTAGTTATCTACATATTTGATATAAAAAACACACATTTAGCCATGAAGTCTTTTCAGTGAACAAAGAAATAAACAGAATAAAAACCGTGCCCCATGATAAAACACATAGATGTGCCAATTTTCAAGGAGATCGGTTGAACGGTGTCGGAGTTTATCGATCTCAAACAAACCAACATTCATTATAATATATTGTACCTTTTGGTGCACCAACAAAATAATGTAATCTATTGGAACCATTCTGGAGTTACTAGCAGAAAGAGAAATGTAGTAAAAATCCTTTGTATCTTTGGAATTGCATATTACTCGAATATCGAAGTAATATAGAACTCGTGGTATCTATTGTATTATGCTAAAAATTATGAATTCCTGACTGACGTTCAATGGGGTCATCAAAACGAGAATATCAAATAATATCATTATGTCGCGTAACTTCAATATATTTTCCTGAGGAACATCGCAAAATAAGATTTGAAGTACTAGCATTATTTTTAATGTGTAACAATTTGGCATTGCGTCCAGCCTCATAAATATTCATTTCGTAAAACTGACAACCTTTGCACATTTAATGAGTTTTAATTTAATGTTATTCTTCAAAAATTTTCAAAAGTAAAACATTTAAGAAGTCAAAGTCGTGATTCTTCCTTCTTGAACTACAACTCATCAAATGAAACCTTTTATCATGAACCCAAGACAACCTGACAAGCTTACCTGATACTTTCCGATAAACTTCAAGTTATAAATTTAACATCTTTCCTGTAAAGAGTTAATATACTTTATAAGCGCTCTTCCTTATGAACGCAGCACCATTCTCTACGAAAGCAACTCCCATAAAATCGACGCGCAGTTTACACACCATTTACTCGGCTCCGTTTAAGCAAACAGCGATTTATTACTTCTATATGGCACTGTCATCAACGCTGGATGACACTGCAATCGCTCCGTCCATTTCCATTTTACAACGACGTGCCCAAATCGGAAGTTTAATTACGTTGTATAGCGTTTAAAAATTGAATAGATTTGCATCGAGAATCCACAGTGCCATCCAGTACTCCTATGAAGCTCTGTTCGTCGATTATTGTCAACGGCAGCCCATCTGTTTAATCCATATTGAAAACTAGACGAAGTGTGACATGCACACCATGCATTAAACATCAGAAGGAACCAGCAACGACTACAGCCCATGTCCCGCTCCGGCCAGGGAGGCCGCATCTGCGCCACGAAACCGCCTCTGTTCTGCAACACCGCACCTCCCCTACCTCCCCGCCCCCCTCTCTCTCTCTCCCTCGCCCCCATCCCACCCTCACAACTCCGCCACACCCCGCGCTCCGCCAATCACCCCGCTTCGCCCAGCCCTGTCACGTGACGCCTCGCACGGCTCCCACTCCCCATCCCACTTCGCCAAGCTCTGACCCGTCCGTCCCGTACTGCCCCGTCCCGTCCCATCCCCAGTCCCACCCCGTCCCATCCCACCCTGTCCCATCCCACCCGTCCCATCCCACCTCGTCCCATCCACCCTGTCCCATCCCACCCCACTCCGTCCCACCCTGTCCCATCCCTCCCCACCCGTCCCAACCCGTCCCACCCCGTCCCATCCCACCTGTCCCACTCCGTCCCACCCCACTCCGTCCCACCCCACTCCGTCCCACCTCTACTCGTCCCCACCCTACCTGTCCCACCACTCCGTCCCACCCTGTCCCACCCACCCGTCCCACCCCACTCCGTCCCACCCCCACTCCGTCCCACCCCACTCCGTCCAGCCCCGTCCAGCCCCGTCGAATACCCCTCTCGCCTCGACTAGCACCATTCCGAACCCTTCCAGCACCGTCCCGCCCACTCATATCCCCGTCCCCGCACCCACCCGTCGGCCCCTTCCTCCTCAGCCCCCCCTCCCCCCTCTGTCCACGTTCTCTCTCACCAAAGCGGCCGCGACAATCTGATCCCGGACGCATTATCTCGGACGCCTTGATTTCCTAAAGGCCCAATTTCATGCTTGGCGTCATTTTAAAATAACAAAACAATTCGTAACATGATTGAGGGTTAAAACCATCGCGCTCACAAAAGCGCTGCCTGTAGCCTCTCTGTCCCTCTCGCGGCGGCTGACGGAGAGAGAGGCTGAGCGGCAAACTCGAAACCCTTTTAGGTCCGAAAACAGACGCGCCGGGATAAGGGTTTAGCGGCTAATGCATAACAATAGGCAGCAGGTCCCAGGGACGAATGGACGGTGTTTTGGACGAAAGTGTCACTGAAGAACGCCCTGCCTCCGTCGCTGCCACCCAAACCTTCGTTGAATCCTTGCTATCATCCGTTTTCCTACCTGTTACTCTCACTCCTCAACCAAGCCAGTTATTATTGCCTTTTGCCAGGCCCTACTAATTTTTCCTCTTCAGCCATCTTGTTTTTCGGAAGTCGTGCAACACACCACTGACTATGTCATCTCACAAATCATTTTATCATTAAAGACGTCTCTTACTCCATCTACCAAACGGCCCTCGCTCCACGTACATCTCATTCTAACCTGTCCTCGTCTCTTCCTCACATTTTATCACCTTACCCTCTCTAGTTCCTCTCATCTATCTCCCTCCTCAGTCATCCTCCACACATCCTCAGTCAGTTCTCATTCCTCATGTTCACTATGATTATACATCTCACCTCCGTCAACTTCACAGCCTGTCTATCATAACGCCAATAATTCACCTCCTCTTCATGCTATCCACATTTCTTTTTGATGGCATCCCATTTTGATTTCGACTTCATTCTTTGCTTAGACCGGTCCGATTCTGTTCAATTTCCATCTTACCTTTCCGTCACAACCTCTCCTCTACAAGTACCGTCCTGCCGTTCCTTTCATTTCATTGCTGCTACTTTCGTTTTGCTTCTAGGATGGCGCATGGTAGTATTACAGCTCCCTGTGGTGTGATCTTGAGTTGGATTCCCGATCGCGGCAAAAATAGTTGTAGCTTTCCTTTAAAATCGTCTCAGTTTCTGTAGCTATGAGAAGAAGAAAATCTCAGGCAGGCGGAGTTAGCTAGTTACGGTGAAGTTAATATCGGTGCGGTACGGTTACAGTTACGGTAAAGTTAATAATAAGTCATGCGCCGCTATACATCTCTTACCCTCAAGCATGGGAATTAAACTAGGCCCAGAAATGGGGGACATCATAGCTAGCAGGAAAACATACATACATACATACATACATATTTACCTTCGTTGCCACTATCCTGTTCCTCCGCCTCCGTCGCTCACTGAGCCATCCCCTGCGTCCCCTCCATCACCTTCCCCACCCTCCCCATCCTCCCCCACCCGCAATTCACACGCCGTTCATCGGACAATCGTCCCAAAATGCTGAATACATACATGTTACATACATAATACATACATACATACTACATACATACATTCACTGCCACTATCCTGTTCCTCCGTGTCCGTCGCTCACTGAGCTATCCCCTCCATCACCTTCCCCACCCTTCCACCCGCCGTTCGCCGCTATGCAAATGCGAGAGAACGAGCGAGCGCTGGGGCGACGCGTTCTTTGGCGTAGCACCGAGAGGCTCCTGGAAATTAAAAACAAACTTGGGCGATGTCCTCAGTTAAGCCTAACGGTTTCATAACAAACACGCGCGGCGCAAACAGCGCCCATCGATCGGCGGGCGGCGCGGCGCACCTTGCGGCGGCGGCAGCAGGCGAGCAGCCACTGCCCGGCACGGAGCCCTGGCACGTGGACGAGAGCGGTTTGCATAGGGGGCGTGGAGATGATGTTTGTGTTGACGTGCTCTTTACAAGCTCCTTGGGTGTCCTACGGTTCGAGTCAGGATGATTTTCGACGCCAACTAGATAGCTGGGTGGATTGTTGATTGTTGATTGTTAGTGATTCCGGGTGCGTCAACTACTGAAGTTATTAGTCCCGTAAGTGTAGTAGATTTCTTTAATCGAGAGGTGGTGATCTTCCCCCGCTGGATGGCGAGATCCGGCGTCGACCTACCGTCGGCTAGCGGGGTTGTCCCCTAACTAGGTGTCTCCCACCAGCGGGGCACCGCCCCAGCCGGGACAAGCTCTAAGCTCCCGACCAGACTCCCGGCATGTGTGGTAGTGTAGTGCATGTTAGTGTACGTGTGTGTAAGGGGTAAGGGTAGGAAAAGGAAGGGGAAGGAATGGTCCTACGCGTCTTTAACCCGTTTGTAAGGATACTTGTCTGGTATTCGCCTGGTGTTGATCGGAGAAACCACGGAAAACGTCATCTATACTAATAAAAGTGAATTCAACGACATGTAATCGACATTGATTCCACAAAAAGGAGTGTATGAATTGATACGAAAAATTTACAGGCTCTTCTTTAGAATTTGACGAAGTGTCCTTGCAAATATTGATATAGATTAATTCAACGCAAATTCGGAAAATAAAAAATTTAAATAATATGCTGGTAGATGCACCACGATCATTATTTTTCACCTGTCGCTACGAGACAGGTTCCTTATATATTCCGCCAAAGGCCAGCAGCGATGCGGTGGAACCGGTGTTTGGTGAACAGCCATACCGTTTACCGATTGCGATAAAACTTTGTCAAATAATTGCTTGCATTTGTAGGAAGGATATAGGCATAGTACAATTATTGTAACTCCGCTAGACGGCGCTGCAGCACAAAATGTCGCTTTATTTAAATGCAATTTCTAATGCACCTGAACTTCATTGTTGCTGAGCGTTGGTGTGTGACGTAGGGCAAGGTCGAGAAGAAGCAAGTGGCACAAGATGGAAAGAGAAAAGAGAAAGAGGCAAAAGAGGAGAGGGAAAAGGAGAAGGAAAGAGAAAAAAGAGAGGCATAAGAAAAGGGAAAATGAGGAGGGCAAGAGTGAGAAGGCGCGAAGTGAGGGGGGATGTGAGCGGAGGAAGGAAGAGAGAAAGAGAGGGAAAAGAGAGGAAGAGAGAGAAGATAGAGAAAGGAAGAGGAAAAAGAGTGAGGAGTGAGGGGTGAAAAAGAGAGAAAAAGGAGGGAAAGGAAAGAGAGGGGAAAACAGAGAGGGAGGGAAGAGAGAGAGAGAAAGATAGAGCAAAGAGAGGGGAAAAAGGAAATAAGAGAGGAAAGAGAGTGAACGAGAGGGAAGAAGAAAGAGAGACAGAGAAAGAGACAGAGAAAGAGACAGAGACAGAGAAAGAGACAGAGACAGAGACAGAGACAGAGACAGAGAAAGAGACAGAGACAGAGACAGAGACAGAGACAGAGACAGAGACAGAGACAGACAGAGACAGAGACAGAGACAGAGAAAGAGAGATAGAGAGATAGAGAGATAGAGAGAAAGAGAGATAGAGAGAAAGAGAGATAGAGAGATAGAGAGAAAGAGAGATAGAGAGATAGAGAGATAGAGATAGAGAGAGATAGAGAGAGATAGAGAGAGAGAGATAGAGAGAGATAGAGAGAGAGATAGAGAGAGAGAGATAGAGAGAGAGAGATAGAGAGAGATAGAGAGAGAGATAGAGAGAGAGATAGAGAGAGAGATAGAGAGAGAGATAGAGAGAGAGATAGAGAGAGAGATAGAGAGAGAGATAGAGAGAGAGATAGAGAGAGAGATAGAGAGAGAGATAGAGAGAGAGATAGAGAGAGAGAGGAGAGAGAGATAGAGAGAGAGATAGAGAGAGAGAGAGAGGAGAGAGAGAGAGAGAGAGACAGAGAGAGAGAGAGAGAGAGAGAGAGAGAGAGAGAGAGAGATAGAGAGAGAGAGAGATAGAGAGATAGAGAGATAGAGAGATAGAGAGATAGAGAGATAGAGAGAGAGAGAGAGAGATGAGAGAGAGATAGAGAGAGAGAGATAGGAGAGAGAGAGAGAGAGAGAGAGAGATAGAGAGAGAGAGAGATAGAGAGATAGAGAGAGATAGAGAGAGAGAGATAGAGAGAGAGAGAGAGAGAGAGAGAGACAGAGAGAGAGATAGAGTAGAGAGAGAGATAGAGTGAGAGATAGAGAGAGAGAGTGAGAGATAGAGAGAGAGGAGAGTGAGAGATAGAGAGAGAGGAGAGTGGAGAGATAGAGAGAGAGAGAGGAGAGATAGAGAGAGGAGAGGAGATAGAGAGAGAGAGAGGAGATGAGAGAGAGAGTGAGACAGAGAGAGAGAGGGTGAGAGATAGAGAGAGAGAGGGTGAGAGGATAGAGAGAGAGAGGGTGAGAGATAGAGAGAGAGAGGGTGAGATGAGAGAGAGAGGGTGAGAGATAGAGAGAGAGGGTGAGAGATAGAGAGAGAGAGAGTGAGAGAGTGAGAGAGAGAGTGAGAGAGTGAGAGAGAGAGTGAGAGATAGAGAGAGAGAGAGAGTGAGAGAGAGAGTGAGAGAGAGAGAGAGAGAGAGAGAGAGAGAGAGAGAGAGAGAGAGAGAGAGAGAGAGAGAGAGAGAGAGAGAGAGAGAGAGAGAGTGAGAGAGAGAGAGAGGAAAACATAAAAAACTCTTAAACAAGAATAAAGAACAAGATAGCTCTTTCAAATTTCAAACGATATTTCTACAATTATTTCTTCTGTGGCAGCAACGCACGGGGTAGACGCTAGTAGTATATATTATAATATTTAGTTGGTGCCGGTGAACAAGTGAATAGTAGTACCGTGAAGGTAGTGATGAATCCCAGGGTAGATGGTTAAAGGGTATATATCCCACCCTCCAAATTGAATAACGCGGTAAGACAATTTTCTGTAAAATATATTTCTTAGTTTTCGATCGAGTAACGAGTATGCTGTTTGCAACATGAGCAAGCATGTGGTTGAAATTTCTTTTGTTCATTAAAATCCGCTCATCCTTGACTCGCAAGTATGTTGTAAGCGGAGGGGTGCAGGGTTAAATTTGACAATTCATAGCGGAGATATGGTAGTAACAGAATCGCGGCAGCATTACATTTGATTTGCACGATAGACGATTCCGTAACAAATATTGCAAACGTGCATCTGAAATGTTTCGTTTCGACGTATAAATGTATTAAAATGTAGCGAAATATGTAATAAATGTGTCGTAATAGGTCAAATATGTAAGTATACCAAAATATGTAAAATAAAAATAGTTCTAATTCATTCAGAATGTCTTGTAAACTCTAGAAAATGTAATTGAATGTGCGTATCTAGTTTCTGTAAAAATATGTAATTATATGGAACCCGCGGTTTTAACAGAAAAAATTGTAATTCCAATGCGAGACGTTTAAAATACATGCCCATTGCTGTTAATTAGCGCCAAGAAATTGTTACAAATGTTAGAATTTCAAATAGGTGCCAAATTTGAATTAATTTTGGCCGCCTATGCGCCAACAAATGGAATACTCGTATTATTGGTTTTGCTGAGAAAGAATCTTCACTTTTCACTGATTATGAGCATTTCAAGCCTTTTTTATTATTTCCTCCCTTTAACGGGAAATACTCTTAAAATTCATCAAAGACAACTGGCGCAATCCCTCAATGGGACTCTTAATGTCTCAGTTAATGTTAGAATAGCCATGCATAACAGTAGTTATTACGATCCACAGAAATTCATTGTAAACAATGCGTATGGAACAGATGTTTACTCGTCGACTAGAGATGTTAATTTATAATATCATTCACATATTCAAACAATATTCAACGTCAGGACGTACGATCCCATTGTAAGAGCATGAATGTCATTTTTCTTTTGTTCTTTCGCGTTCATAAGACAGAAAAAATTCTCATTTGAAAGAAGTGCTGTGTTTGTGTGTGCATTCATGCGCGCGTGTGAGTGTATATATGTATGTGTGTATGTGTGTGTAGGATCTGAGCATATCAGATCGTGACTTCCCTTCCATCCGAACGCTTTATAAAGTTCCTTGTCTTATTGCAGTTAGAAGGCAAAGAGCAAAGAAGCTGGCTCTCTTTTAGCATTCGCGAATACTTATCCCGACTGCAACATGCCCATAATGAAAGAAATCTAAAAAATAAAGTAATTTGAAACACCCCCTCCCCATCCTCTATCGTAACTTTCTCAGCGCCTCCTCAAAACTGTCCACTGCCTCCCCGCTTCCTTTCCCGTCCCAGCGGGTCCTTAGAAGACTCTCATATCTCGTCGTGCTGTTTGCTGCGTAAGCAAAAACCCTTGAAATTAACATCGCGGGCCGCTCCGCCGGCAAAGAACGGCGCAGAAACGTTCTTTCATATTGCTTCGAGCTCTTGTAACTCGACTTCGAAGAACCGGGGGTTGGGGAAGAAGCAAGAGAATTCCCAAACGGGGCGACGACGCTAATTCCCGTCAGGCGGCAGATGTCAGGCGCGTTTCGCGTTTATACTCCGGGCGTGGGTGGCTCTGCATTGCATCGCAGACGGAGCCTTCAAAAGCGTTCTTTACTGCAATTCGCGACATTGTTTCTGCTGCGAGCCTCTTCATTAAGACGTGGGGTACGTGTTTATCGGTCGTTCTGGAGCTTTGCTGTTCCATAAATCGTTGCTGAAAATGGTGGGAGTCTTGGAGATTCAATTGGAACGAAAATATTGCCTTGTTACTGCTCGAGCTATTGGTAGTAAAGGCAAAGAGTGTTTTGGAAAGTGCTTTCCGTTTTCTTAGTGAAATGACGTCAGGGTTGTTGATCGTTTGTTATGAGACGAGATTCGGGTAGTAACCCGAATGATATTTCCTCTCTTGTGATGTTCGTCGTCAGGAAATCAAATGCGCTTTTATTTTAGGAAGGATTACATTAATGTTTTTAGTACTTTTGTCAATCTTTGAATATGAATATAATGTTAGAAAGGATAAACGTGCTCTCGGCCTCGAAGGTTGGAGAGTTAAATTCCCCATCTCGATCAGATTCTTCCAGTTTTCTTCGATACGTTAAGCAAATGCTGATATTGCCCTTAGTTTCTGGACATTATTGAAGCTTCATTTTCTGCGTACGTTTTCTTGAACAGAGTAGTGGTAATTAAATTATTTCGTCAGCACTACCATCCAAATATCGTTCACATTTTTGCAGCAGATAATCGCGAGGCAAAATATGAGAAACAATCTGTAGCTTCTTTTCTAATGCAAATATTTTCTTTTGCAGGAGAACGAAAAATCTCTATCTTCAATTATTTAGTAGTACGCGGGGGTAAAAATAATTTCAAACTTTTGGGGAAACAGTGAAAATTGAACATGTACAATCTCTGTAAGTTTATTTCACTCTATTCTTAAAATATATTTAAACAAAAAAGTGTTGAAAATATTCCAGGGTCTTCAAGCAAAGTATTCCCGAAATTTAATTATTTTTATTCAAAATTACAAGGCTTTTAGCCAGTTGAAAATGACAGGGAAATATTAATTTTTACAAAATTCTTATTAGGAGTTTATTCATTAGTGTTAGTCGCAGCCAGAAGGACGTTTAAAAAACAACACTTTTTCGGTATCAGGTGATAACAAAACGTGAATTTACATCAAAACCTCGAAATCGATTTCCCACAGTATTACATATCTTTATCTACACTACCTTTATTACTCCGTATTGAGATATTCCAAACATCCTAAAGGATATTTGACACAAATTTAGTAGGACAGTAGCTTATTTTAGAATATTGAACATGGCAGATGAAAATATATTAGTATTACACGTTTACAGAAAGAATATATGGTGGCCATGATTGTAGCAATGAAAATGAAATACAAATATTGCAAAGCGAATTCCAGAACTCATGTGGGTTCGAGACTTAAAGGAACGATAAATATTGGATGTGGAATACTTATGATAGCAATTAAACAAATTAATGATTAGGGGCCGACCTGGATGGTCGAGGTGGCTAAGAGCGAGTACCGACTCAGCGCTTCGGTCCGAAGGGTCGCGGGTTCGAGTCCCGCCTTGGGCATGGCTGTTTGTCCCTTTACTTTGTTTGTGTGTGTTGTCGCGGAGGGCCTCGCGTTCTGCTGACCCCAGATCGGAGGAGCCCGCAAGTGTTTGTCTAGTGTATGGTCGAGTATGCGTCCCTTCGGGGCGTAAAGGGCAACCGGCTGTCGGCTGGATACAAGCCCTAGGAAGAATGATTAGGGACGTTTGATTTTAATATATACATTTTTATTAGATATCACATCAAATAAGGAAGAAATATAGGACCAATGTTAACTTATTTCAATACCAGTATAAGCATTAGATCAGAATAAGTGATTGTCTGCAAATGAGTAAGGCCAATGATAAAATTGATTATGGAGATTAATAAAAACAAATGAAAACTGATGTGACATGTTTTTTAGGAACTCTGATTATGTCAGTCGAGGATACAGAAGGTAACGCACGTAAAGGGGATTTAGATACGGAAGGCGACGCATACAAACAAGATTCGGACGTGGTAAGCGACGCATGTTGGCGTACATTAATGAACTTTTCGGAAGATAGGAAGTGGTGTCACAACAGCACTTACTTTCTCTCATTATCTAAATTTACAGTTTTCTAAAATATATTGAGTTCAACGAAAATGAGACCCGCCCTATTCCTTTAAGCGTCCCTTGGAAAAAAATGGAAAAAAAATGACGCGGTTTTTGAGGAAATAATTTTTTTTAGAAAATGAGTAAATTCCAAGCGCAAATTACGCGAAAACTACTAGTTTCTTCAAACAATGATACATGACCTTTTAAATACCTAATATTTTACAACTTTGAGATAAAAATTTCTATCTTTAATTTTGTAGTTTTGAAATGTTAACTTTTTGAAATTTTCGGAAATACGGAGATTTCGCAGAAACTGGACTACCTCCATATTTTTAACATTCCTTTTTTGAGGAGAAAACTTAAAGAAAAAATGTAGATCGGTTTTTGAGAAACAATTGTTAATTTTTTATCGTCTAGATTTTGCGCAAAATGACACGAAACCAGCTCATATTTTCGAAAAAATTGAACATGAACTTATTTGAAGATCTGTCTTTACTGTACAAATTTTACAAGCGTAAAAAATCTCTATCTTACTTTATAGTTGTAGGAAGACAACCAGAAAGTCTCTATCTTATATTATAGTTGTAGGAAGACTACCAAAAAATTGCATTTTTGCAAGTTTCAAAAAATTGGGATTTCAACGAACCTATACACTTCTCTGACCTACACTATTCTCTTAGGCGTTCCTTACGCCATCCGAGGACAACAATTAATAAAAAATGGGGTTTCATTTTGGAGAAAATTTTGAAAATATTTGAAGCTTCATGTAAAGTGCCCTCAAAAATAGAAATATCTCAAAGCCTTGAGATCGTTTAGATAGTTCACGGAATATCAATTTTGGAGAAAATGGGCTGAACGATATAGGTGCTAGCGTTGACTAGAGCCATGTATAGCCGTCAATCGATTTTTCGTACCCAAGGACCCACAAATCATGGGACCTGCCGGTACCACGTTTTAGAGGAAGTAATTTGCATTATATAGCAACATGTTTCAACCACTTTTGATTTACCAGGTCCCGGTAATAGTTTTCCTGACTAATTGTACCTTCACAAGAGCGAGAAAGTAAAAATTGAATAACAATTGCAAAGTTTCAAAAACACAACAACCACAAAGTAAACTTCAGTGGTAATCATGTTAAGTTTTATCTAGTAGATATTTCAAATAATGGTATTCTTCGGGAAGCAGGACGTCCAGACAGTGCGAATAAAAAGAGTCAAAATAAAAATATCCAACCGAGACATCAGCCGATTCATTCGAGTGTAAATAGTTTGCGTTTTTCTTAATATTAGATTTAGGGGTTAAATTTTTTAAATCATTTTATGCTATCACGACTTTGTATATAGTGTAACGCGTAATTAATAATTGTGCTGGAGAGGGAACAAGTTTAAATTTCAAGAGGAAGTAAGTACCGAAGATTCCTGGATTACTTCCAACGTTCTTTGCAGGAGAATTTCTTCTCGGCGTCATCATAAGCTGCATCATATCAACGAATTGTAAGCGGCGGAGAAAATGTCCTGCAGTCAAAATTACGGAATCTTTGTTAAGAGATATTCTCCAGACATTTTAAAGGCCTTACGGAATTAAAGAATCTCTTATTTTGGTTAAAAGGGGATGCACAAAAAACGGAATTGCATGAACTAAAACTATGTATATTCAATATCTGCTGAAGTTGAAATAACATTCGAGTTTTTAATAAATTTTTGTATTAAACAAAGGCTGATTTATTTAATAATAAGAATCCACAGACCAAACTACTTATAGACAAATTTTCTGGGTACCTAGACTGCATTAGTTCGGTCGTCGACACGCTCTCGTATTGTTCAACAACGTAACTAATTAAGGAGTCGCGTATCTACTGGAATTATAACAACATTAAATTTCTTCAAAGTCAGGATATGTTTAAAACGTACAGAAAACATTCCGTTTCCGACGTGATTCTACCTAAAGTAAACCTACAGTATATATACTATTGTGCACGAGAAAATAAAATATTACATTCTTCTTTCTGCATATTTGTCTTTATTTTGATATTTAAATATTTATTATTTTTTACCGATAGCATCATATGTATATTTCAACACAAGAGATCGGAATAATTTAATAAAACTTTTCCTCATCAAATAATATCCAAGACGCTGGTTACCGCCTTTTATTAGTATACAAGGTCAGCCGTGTCCCAGAGTAGTGAGTCTGTGACTCAAGAAATCGTTCTCAGATTGTATTCCATTCGCTAACCATCGCAAGCAGTTTTTAATTACTCTTGAAAATGACTGTTGGTAATGACTGTTGGTAATGACTGTTGGTAATGACTGTTGGTAATGATTGTTGGTAATGACTGTTGGTAATGACTGTTGGTAATGACTGTTGGTAATGACTGTTGGCAATGACTGTTGGCAATGACCGTTGCCAATGACTGTTGCCAATGACTGTTGCCAATGATTGTTGCCAATGACTGTTGGCAATGACTGTTGGCAATGACTGTTGGCAATGACTGTTGGCAATGACTGTTGGCAATGACTGTTGGCAATGACTGTTGGCAATGACTGTTGGCAATGACTGTTGGCAATGACTGTTGGCAATGACTGTTGGCTATGACTGTTGGCAATGACTGTTGGCAATGACTGTTGGCCGTGACTGGCTGCTGGCCGTGACTGGCGGTTGGCCGTGACTGGCGGTTGGCCGTGACTGGCGGTTGGCCGTGACTGGCGGTTGGCCGTGACTGGCGGATGGCCGTGACTGGCGGATGGCCGTGACTGGCTGTTGGCCGTGACTGGCTGTTGGCCGTGACTGGCTGTTGGCCGTGACTGAGTGTTGGCCGTGACTGAGTGTTGGCCGTGACTGAGTGTTGGCCGCGACTGAGTGTTGGCCGCGACTGAGTGTTGGCCGCGACTGAGTGTTGGCCGCGACTGAGTGTTGTTGGCCGCGACTGAGTGTTGTTGGCCGCGACTGAGTGTTGTTGGCCGCGACTGAGTGTTGTGGGCCGCGACTGAGTGTTGTTGGCCGCGACTGAGTGTTGTTGGCCGCGACTGAGTGTTGTTGGCCGCGACTGAGTGTTGTTGGCCGCGACTGAGTGTTGTTGGCCGCGACTGAGTGTTGTTGGCCGCGACTGAGTGTTGTAGGCCGTGACTGAATGTTGGCCGTGACTGACTGTGGGCGATGACTAGGTCTGGGCGACGGGTTGGGCGACGGGTGTGGGCGATGAGTCTAGGCGATGAGTCTGGGCGATGAGTCTGGGCGATGAGTCTAGGCGATGAGTCTGGGCGATGAGTCTGGGCGATGAGTCTGGGCGATGAGTCTGGGCGATGAGTCTGGGC
>BLKR01002562.1:136552-189412 GCA_011170035.1 Teleogryllus occipitalis
TCGACCTGGACTCTCGACCTGGACTCTCGACCTGGACTCTCGACCTGGACTCTCGACCTGGACTCTCGACCTGCACTCTCGACCTGGACTCTCGACCTGGACTCTCGACCTGGACTCTCGACCTGGACTCTCGACCTGGACTCTCGACCTGGACTCTCGACCTGGACTCTCGACCTGGACTCTCGACCTGGACTCTCGACCTGGACTCTCGACCTGGACTCTCGACCTGGACTCTCGACCTGGACTCTCGACCTGGACTCTCGACATGGACTCTCGACCTGGACTCTCGACATGGACTCTCGACATGGACTCTCGACATGGACTCTCGACATGGACTCTCGACCTGGACTCTCGACATGGACTCTCGACATGGACTCTCGACATGGACTCTCGACATGGACTCTCGACATGGACTCTCGACATGGACTCTCGACATGGACTCTCGACCTGGACTCTCGACCTGGACTCTCGACCTGGACTCTCGACCTGGACTCTCGACCTGGACTCTCGACCTGGACTCTCGACCTGGACTCGCGACCTGGACTCGCGGGCCCTCGACGCGGGCCCTCGACGCGGGCCCTCGACGCGGGCCCTCGACGCGGGCCCTCGACGCGGGCTCGCGACGCGGGCTCGCGACGCGGGCTCGCGACGCGGGCTCGCGACGCGGGCTCGCGACGCGGGCTCGCGACGGGGGCTCGCGACAAATATTTAAGTAAATGTATGTATGTGGCAATTTGGGTCGATTGTTCGACTTTGCCGGCTAACGGGATATCTCATGGCTGGGCCTATTTAATTCCCAGGTTGAGATGTAAAAGTGACATGGGGTTAACATGACATATTCCCTTCTTCTTTACTGGGAAACTCGGACTGCCTGAACGTTTCTTCCTTGCGTGTCTACAGACACTGAAACGATTTTAATGGAGCCCCTACAACTCTATTTCTGCTCGGACCGGGAATCGAAACTAGGATTACACCACGGGGAACAAGTTCGTCGCCACAATAAATAAATGTATTGTATCTTCTGGGTGCCTTTTGTAGCACAGACGGCTGCAATGTCCATCGCTGAGCGGGCAAGGAAATACCTCCTCCTTTGGTGTTTTAATATCCAGGTGCCATAACAGGATGTTGTGATATCTAAGTTTTCTCGCCTGTAAGAGAAAAATAAGGAAGATTTCTCTACCTCGACAATGCTTGTAATCATAATTTTTTAAGTTTATGTAGCAGTCACCTTAATAATATAATTGACATCTTTACGTAGTAAAACATTGATTTTCATTTTCTCTCCCTTCATATTCCTCTATTTAAATATAGTCTAACACATTTTCAAAAAGTTTTGTTGTAATATAATTTTGTATTTAAAGATTAACATTTTTTTCTAAAATGACACGCCATTTACACTCAAGCTCATGCGTGTGAGTTCAACTCTGAGATCGTTGTCACTTCATACTGAGTGACACAAACATCACGGGTGTCTGGATTCTGCCATTTAGAGATACATTTTCAGTTCACAGCGTGATGCGTATATCTCGCAGCAAGTCGGAAATCCTCTTTCCCTGACGGGCGGGAAAACAAATAAATGGCCGTGCGCTATCTCCAATAACAATTTCATGTAACGAAAGAGTTGCAATTGATATGGCACATGCGCAATGTATAGCGAAATGAAACTTCCCTACAAATAACCCTGTATCGCATTTCACGAACTCTTGTGTACAAATCCATTAGACACACTGCACTGGCCAACACTTGTAGACCACTAGAAACGGTACTGCATAGTCGTTGCACATACATAGTAACCACAGTTTTTGATAAAGAAAACTAGCATTGTGCGTATTACGTACTTTTGCAACATTACTTTTTGGACAGCATTTTATAAAATGATGATATATTGTTTCCAAGTAATATTATACTGGAAGAAACTATTTGTATTCTTTTTTGTAATCAGCCGGTATATAAAGTAAAACATTTTGTCGTTGACGGAAATATAAATTGCTCCCCTCAGGAGAGAACAACTACCTTGTAAAATGAGAATTTTGGAAAGTGAATCACTTTCCTTGTGAAAAGATTTGTGTAGTTGTAAATTTATGGCCACACTAAACCTATGGGTAGATAGCAAATTGTAGTCAACTAGCTTATTTAGTAACAAATTATGATTTTTGGAAGCCAAAATCTAAATAACGTCGGTTTTTATCCCTTCGGGTCTGTAGCTTACTTTACTGCATCTACTACGTACTATTAATTTTCCTGTAGGTTTGAAAGCTCAATGTATCAACAAAACATCCCCTTCCCTCGTTTATTTCCTTTTAATTCGTATTTTGTATCAGATTTTACCTAGTAACGTATTCTTGCCTCGAGGACGGTTATAAGTGCTTCCAGCATTACAAAATAGTTGCGAAACAAACCAACGAAAATACAAAATAAAACAACCTCTGACGCCGCCAACAACAACAATAACATCATCGTTGACAGAAGCGGTGATATATTTGCACAAACGTTCACGTGGAGATTTGACGAGGGGAAATCTGCACCAGGAGAGATGTGTAACTTCAAATAAACTCATGAAATACATTTATGAACTTTCCTAATGATGTAACATATTTGCGTAACGCAATTCCACATTATGATTGACATAGTGCCGCACTTCTAAGGAAATATAGAATGGAAGTCTTTCATGAACGGATTCAATATTTGTAATTCCGGATGGATAGGCCGTGGTCCAATTCGCGTTGAAAGGTCAAACGTTTCTAATTTCCAAGGAATGCTTTCTTCGATATTATTATACAATACAATGTTTGATAATTGTATTTTGTACAAACGTTTATTGATAATTTTACCATATATACGACCTTGCAATCGCACGATGGTTGAAAATCGTAGTAGAAACGTGAACATTATAAACTCTCCAAATGACTACTTTATTACAAAGTTGTAATAAGAAACTTTGTAAAGAAGTTCGTAAGATTCTTGTCGAGTTGAAATTGAAACTTCATTTCTTTCACAACGAATGAATGAAAACTGATTTTGATGTTTTAAGAGAGCCATTTTTACTTCTGAGCATAGACGAAAGGCAATATTATACCTTTGCCTCTTTTTTGAAAAGGTAATCACAATAGGGGCTGGTGATTGGGGATCACAATAGGGGCAACAATTGGTCAAACTCGTTGTCACTGAATTGCCCTAATCAAGGCACATTGCACCCCATTAGGAATCGTGAGTGCAATGCTTTTGAAAACGGCAAAAGTCGGGGCAGATTTTGCCATGTGACAATGAGAAAGCCCACCCTGAGGTTATGAAGACCAGTATATGCGGTGAAGGGATTTCTTGGGGCTAACCACTCGAACCCCCTATCCCATGGCCGAGAGGCTGGGTCACCGCTGGTCGGCCAAGGCCCGTAGCGGGCTGTCGGGCCAAAGAGCAGGAACAGAGGCCGGGGCAAGCCGGGTGGGCTCCGTTAAAGTGTCGCTGGAGCGGGCGGGCCGGCCAGCGCGGTGCGAGCCTTCTGCTTTAACTGCGGGCAGCGCCGCGCCTGCGACTATCCGATGCAGGTTGTGCGTGGGGGCCGCCGTTTGGCCAGCCGCTCGCGGTGGGGGTGGGAGTAGAGATGCGACAGCGACATCACATCGATGTTGCCAATCATTGATGTTCAAAATTAAAACATCGATGCTCTAAAGGAAGAGGAGGAGGGAGACTGATAAGACTGGGAGGAAGCGAAGAAGTTTTGGGTTGATTGGTGATTACGGGCGTGTCAACTGCTAACAATTGTCTCGTAGGTGTGGTGCATGGATTTTTTTCCTCGGGATGTGGCGGTGATCTTCCTCCGCTGGTTGGCGAGATCCGGCGCGGACCCACCATCGGTTAGCGGGGGTTCCTCAAACGGGTATCTCCCAACAGCAGGGCACCGCCCCAGTTGGGACAAGTCCTAAGCTCCCGACCGGTCTCCCGAAATATGTGGTAGTGTAGTGCATGTTAGTGTGTTTGTGTGTAAAGGAGAGGATAGGACAGGGAAGAGGAAGGAAAGATCGCACGCTGTCCGTGGCCCGTTTGCGAGGGAACTGCTCCGACATTCGCCTGGTGTTGATCGGAGAGACCACGGAAAACTACCGATCAGAGCACCCAGCCGCTAGAATTCTCCTCCAGACACCGAATTGACTCGACCTAGCTATTTAACTAATATCGAAAATCCTGCCACTGTCTGGATCCGAACATAGAATCTCCAGGTCAAAGTCATTGCAGTGACATCAGTGAATGCTCTAAGCCACCTCTCCGGCCGAACAGAATAGTGACGCGGAGAGGTGTGGGGCAGGCTGGGAAATTGTGAGGACGGGAACATCGTATTAATCGTGTCGACGAAGTGATGTGCGGTAGAATCTGTCAGTCAAATAAGACCAATTACTTGATGAATGTGGTTGGTCAATGAATAGTTGCTGTGGGTGGCCTAATTGAAGGATTTAAATTCTTCCAAAGAATTGCAGTAACTTTTGTTTTTTGCTTTTATCTGATTTGCTGCACTATTTCAATTTTTGCTTATAAAATATGGTTTATTTGTCAAGAATACTTTCAGTAATAATAATAATAATAATAATAATAATAATAATAATGATAACCCCAGGGCTAACAACCCAGGGGTATAAAAATCGTATTCAGCCTAATGCGGATTCCCCTGATTAGTTATTTGCAAGACTTGCAATGTGATAAAATGAAACTGAGCCCGTGCATGTGCATGTCCTGCGTGCTCCAAGATGACCTATTCGCGAGCAAAAGAAAATAATAATGATAATAATAGGTTTTAAATATTAATATACGTAATAGTCAAATTGATGATTTAGTGTTAGTGTTTTAAATTCATTGTGTGAAAGTTGGGTGATTCTGATTTACAGCAAATAAAATATAATTTTACTTTAATATAATTGATTTATTTGGATTAGAGTAATTAACTAATAGTATTACTTCATAGTTATTACTTAGCCAAATAACTAACTTAAAATATCTTTTTCCAATAATGAGATTGATCAATTATCAAGCAAGGTAGTTAGACCGTTATACAAATTCTAAAAACTATAAAATGTTCTTAATAAAACTTTAATATAATTTATTAATAAAATGTATATAAACAACTATATTGGACGGAGTGTGGCGTAAGTGAAATAACTAAAATACAAATTAACATTTATTTTAGAATCAAAGTAGTAATGTTAATTATTGTTCTAATAAATTAAACTGTCGAAATTTATCCACCATAAAAAGAAAATAATTTAAATTGTTGCATTCAAATAATTTTGGCTAAACTCCTATAATTAATTTAATTGGACATGATATCATATGATATGATAAATATCATACTGATATTTATACTATTTCTTTGTATTAGAATTTAAATTTTTTGAGTCAATATGCTTCTTATTTAATTTGCAATGCAGGGTTTTATTAGTCTTGTGACGTAAATTAGTCTTTTCTCTCTTAAAATCAGATTTAAAAAATAGAAGCCTCTTATTCACCGGTAGTAGTATAGTATATACTACCACCGTATATATTTACCATATATATCACCATAGTATATATTTACAGGATTTTGATTGAGAAGCAAACATGGTTTTCAGCCGAAGCTGGACAGCACTTTCCCGAAATTTCGGATGCTTTTATCCGCTTTGTAAGTTTAGTTGACACCCCTTCGTTTGCTAACCAGAGCAGATGCAGAACGGCCCATAGTGAATTGCGTTCGTCTATGAATCAGTGTCCTCACGGAGCAGATTTCCATCTGCTCTGCACTAAGCCGCCTCCAACGCTCGCGTGCCCGGTCGCGATTCATGCGTTGCGTCCTCGGGATCTCGAAGTGTTTATGGGTCGAGGGCTTGCGATATTCAGACAGCGCTAGTAGTCTCGATGAGGGACGAGTCGATTGTGCGCTCTCCTGACGTTCAATCGATGAATACGCCCGGATTGTCTAACAGCTGCAGGCTATCGGTGCATTGAAACATGAATGCAGTAAATTGGACGGAGTGCAGATAGTTGTATTTGCTCTATTTTATAAAGGATCACGCTGCGAGAAATGTGACAAATGTTAACCCGGATAAATTCATATTGCTGGGATAAGGAATAGGCGTTTTTTTTTATTTTAAGATAAAAAAAGTTAATGTTGTTTGAGATTCTCTCGAAAACTATTTTCAATATTTTAGTTTGTAATCTATTTTTCATAATGTTGGGGACAATCGAGTAATAAATAATATATTTAAGCTACAATTTTAATTATCTGACTTGCCTTCAATTTCCGCCTTTAGGGTCTCCGGTTCCCGTCTTCTAATACATCTGAAATTTTCTTGATTTTTAATAGAACTTTTAATATTTTATGCACTTTTTTAGTTGTAATTTTTAATGGAAGAGTTATTCTATATGGAATTCAGAAAAGTATACTGTGACTTGCCGTAGTTTGCGTCTTATTTTAACAACTTTTCACATAACAATACGTGCTAGAAGATATTCCTACACGTCGTCAATGCCTATTACAGTTTGTTTATCCACAGTTGGATCTATCGTCATACTATCGTTCATTTATCATATAGTAATTGAGTATGTAAAGAAACAAAAACAAATGCACTAAAAATAAAGTAAATCCTATTTTATTTCACTTTTACTTTTTTTCACATTCCAAAATGTGTCAACCCTTTAGAAAATAAAACATTCTAGAAATTTCTTGCGTTCTACTGCCTATCGTTGCTTGAACATTGGACGCCACTTGCTCGCCTTAGATGAGCTATTGCTCGATCGAAAATTACTTCTTTTAGGCAGACACTAGTGAAAACAGTTACTTTTAGGGAATGCATGCCGTGCTAATAGTTGTTAGTGCTAGTGCTAAAAGTGAGGTGCTGAAATGTTCAAATAAAACTGAATGCAAAAAGAAAAACAACCTCTGATCAACTACAACTGATCTTGATGTAACATGGTACTCACTTTGTAATTTGTAAATCTGAGTAAAGTCAGTAATGCTGTCTAAAAATAGTATTTGTACTCCCATTGTATAATTCTGTCATTTGATTGCTGGAACCCGTTGCATAAAGATACTCACTACTGAAACGTATTTCTAATAAATGTAAATCCCGCTAGCTCGGTCGACGGGTTCTTATGAAATATTTGTTGCTACTTACTCCGCAACCAATTACTCAATCTGCCATCCATACAGAGTGGTGAGGAATATGAAAATAATTCTGAAATGTCTACTCAAGGATTGCATGTAATGGATAATGAGAATCAGCTTTCTTTCAAACTATGAATTATAATTTATTATGCATGCCAAAGTTATCAACTAACATTGGTTATTACAATTTTTCGTTAGGTCATGACCATTGTTCTCGTTATTGCAATAACAATGTTATAGAACTTTTTATCCTTTCTTACCTCTTTGCGCGCACGTCGCTTAATGTCGCCACGTAGAGTAAACCAATATTCCTTCTCGTTAAAGCTCACGATGATTAGTGACCAAGTTGAAACTTCCTCCAACCACTTCACAAGCACTGCCTATACTTTTGTCTTGCACCTCAGGTGGGTACCTATTTCAAACTGATTACTTTTCCTAGATCGGAATAATATCCCTCTAATATCATTTTTTATTACCTAACCTAGCAATTCAAAATTTACTGATAAAATTTCTAAGTCAAGTCTTGTAACTCCACTGCGAAAATATTCTAAGTTCACTTTTCAGTTCACTCATGAAAATATTACAAGTCCGAGTTTGCAATAGTACAACACGTAAATTTTACAAGTTCCAGTTGCACACCTAATGCGGAAATATTATAGGTTCAAATTCAATGTTCACTCTCACGAAATATCTCGAGTCCCGATTTGATAATTAACCTCAAGAAATTTTCTAAGTTCCACAAATATCACTCGAACTTTATAAAACGCGCAAGCGATCCGCTCACCACCCCAACTTGATACGGAATGCCCTTATTCCCAATCTGGTTCACCCTTGAAAGCTAGCTGTGTTTTTTTCTATTGTTTTAATTTTTCGCGATGCTACGGTGCACCCTGCACCTGCCTCCAAACGAACTCGTTTCGCGTTGCTATGGTGCACCCTGCATCTGCTTCCAAACGATCTTGTTGTTTCGAGTTGCTACGGTGTCTCCTGTGTCTTTACTTTACAACTCTCCCGGTTACTAAGGTGTCTCTGCACCTGAC
Source organism: Teleogryllus occipitalis (assembly GCA_011170035.1). NCBI lineage: Eukaryota > Metazoa > Arthropoda > Insecta > Orthoptera > Gryllidae > Teleogryllus > Teleogryllus occipitalis. The sequence continues at coordinate 144,719 of BLKR01002562.1, forward strand.
TCAGGACGAACTCGCGTTGCTACGGTGTCATCTGCGTATCTGCACCATAGAAACAAAAGTCTCTTGCAATATCTACATTTTGACATTTATTTGCCTAAATAAAATGTACGACATTTTTGGTATGTCATAGTACGATACAGATTTCATTATAATACAGGTTCTTGACCAATCAAAGAGAAGTTTACTAACCAACTATTGATACTTCATTAATCACTGAGAATCGTTATAATAAATGTGTTGTTTAATTGTGTACATTAAAATTACAGTTAATATTTTATTATGTTTGTCAGTTTTAATTCCTTTTATTATCAGTAATTTTTACATGGGGTATTATTTAAAATAAGCTGAATCGTAATTTCACTTTGATACTATTTGACTTGCACAGTGGTAGTGGTAGAGGAACATTCGCCTGACGTTAAGATCAGAACACAAGTTATTTTGTATTATATGTTGCTGCCACATATTTTCCCTTAAAAACCAGACATTTCTTTAGTTTGAAAAGTCCGGTGAATCAGAGGATGAGTTGGTACCTCCAGAAATATGAGAATAAGCAGAAACGTTTACCTCGGAACTATTGCCACAACTTTTGTACTCTCTCGCAAGTGGACTGGTAAACCAAAGCCACCTGCGGCAGGTAGGGTAGCTGTTCGCTAGGTAGCCTTGGCATAATCCTGCAAGTCAACTGCCACGGAACGATTCAATGTAAAAGTTTAACTTATAAAAGTCGTAGAAAAAGTACCGTATGAAAGTCGGTGTAATGGGTATTAATACACGAGTGAAATTTACGATAGTCGTTCGTTCCTAGCTCGTATCGTAATATCACACTCGTGTGTTATGTACAGAACTGCCATTGTCGAGTCATAATAAAAAATAAGCTTAAATGAAAATTATAATATTAAACAGTACATGAAATATTATGAGTAGTCTTTTGACAGAAATGATTCATCACTTTCAATTTCAGAAACCAGCCATTATAATATTCCACATCAAATTTCAAAGTCATCTCGTGGCGCAGAGCGAATTCTCTCGCCTTTCACCAAGGAGATCCGGGTTCGATTCCCGTCGAATCTCTTGTGAAATTTGTTCCAACAAAACGATTTTGGCTGCTTCACAAGGGCTAGTCCAACCCCCTGTGAAGTGTCCTAAACCTTATTCCTTCCCAATTGTGGCCGCTGGGTAGAGACTCAGGAGCGCGTGGTGGGAGGCGCGTGCGCGGGGATGCTACCTGGGGGGTCCTCTTGACAACTGACTGCGTCGAGACGTGACGGACATAAATATACAGTAACGGAGGATTACTTCAGAACATACGTATAAAAGTAACGGAGGATTACTCCAATAGCGCTCAACACCCAAGAAGAGGTTAGGAGACGAGTTGCGTCGTGAGTTGAAGCAACAAACTTAAAAAAAAAGGATTTTTAAAATAGCAAATTTTCTCAATGTATTTTGAACATCTTGAAAGCAATTGTGTAAAACTTAAGAACGAAATTCACAACGTTATTGTGAAGATTTTTCTATTTCCCATGTAGTTCCTTATAATGGAATTGTTTCTTAAAACGCTAATGATTTTTGTTATTCCCTGACGTTTGTTAAAACATTATAATGTAATAAAAAGCATTGAAAACACTTACGCAGGAGAACAAAATATTAAATTTGAATGATTTAATGTATGTTGTTCCCACGAGGGGGTAAATCGGAAGCTTAAATTCCGTTAACGAGTGAACTAACTTTTCTGAAGAAAAAAAAAAAAAAAGAAAAAAAAGAAAAAAGAAAAAAAAAGGAAAAAAAAACACTCTGGAAAATTATTCCTGCTAAGGCTTTTTTATTCGGGTTTATGTCATCTCGAGACGTCTTTAGTGGTTCGGCGGACTCGTTGCTTCCTTTCGCTGCTTTCTGAGCGTCTGATGCTTATCGGAAATCAGTTGAGAATGATCCATACGGGGTTAGGTCATTAACCCATCGCTCGACCTTATAGGGTGGAAATGAAAACCAAATGGGGGAAGGAAGGATCGCGTGCGGGCCGTGACTCGTTGATTGATTAGCGTTTCTAGGTTCATTATAACTGTAAGTGTTGTGCATGATTTGTCGCGGGAGGTGGCATTGATCTTCCCCCGCTGGATGACAAGATCCGGCGCCGACCTGCAGGTCTGCAAGAGGGGATTCCCCAACGACCAATGGGGCACAGCCCCAACCGAAACAAGCTCTAAGCTCCCGACTGGTCCTGACGTATGTTTTAGTGCAGTACATGTGTGTTCAGAAGTAAGGGGTCAGGATAGTACAAGGAAGGGAGAGGAAAGATCGAGCGCGGTCGTTGTCCCGTTTGCTTGGGTACTGCTCCGGCATTTGCCTGGAATTCATCCGTGAAACCTCGGAATACTACTTGTCAGAGCAGCCGGTCGCTAGAATTATTTTTGCAGACAGCGGCTGAATTCGACCTAGTACCTCGCTAGGGTCGGAAATGCAGCCACCGCCGGGACTCGAACCGTAGGTCCTGCCGGTGCTCACTGCGCCGTGACTCGTATTCTTGGTGTTTCTGCCATTCGCTTGGAAGCGATCAGAGGAACCCGGAAACAACTGATAAGAGCAATCAACCAACGAATTCTATTCCGGCAGACGACACAATCGCGCCGATATTTAGCATATCAAGTAAATTTCGGCCCCGGCTGATATCGAATCCGCCACCTCCCAGTCTCTGGTACGCTCAAGCAGTATGGCATTGCCTTTACTGTAACTACGTATGTTAATGCGATTTTATTAATGAGGAGACATTTCAAATCTTCTGATCTATTTCTAGCAGTAAATGAACTGTATGCGGAATATTTAACTTTATATTTTAGTAAAATACATCAAACATTTATGAGGCAAACGGTTATCCTCTTGTTAAATGAATCATTAGAACATACTTTATATTTAAGCTGATTTTTATCTCGTAATATTGGGAAAGCCTAAACGGAATGCCTGCGTAATTCTGTGAAAAGCTTTTTAGAAAGCTCTTTCAAAAACACCATCGAGGCTACCAGACTCTAAACATGAGTTTATCGAATTTGTGTGGAACGTTGTTGACCGTAAAAAGACTTAACAGACTAAATGGTAAAAGTTTCAAAAAGTTAGCTTTTGACAGGTGTACAGCAAAAATTACCGCTTAATGCTTTCATTATGTTTAGACGATGTTCTCTCGATTGAAGCACAAAAGAAATGTTATCGAATAAATTTTATCGTGCGATGTACAAATTGAAGTTCACTGTCAGAACTATTGAACGGCATTCACATTTTGCGAACATTTCTGATTTTAAAAGACTGTTGTGGCAGAAGAGGTTTACATGTTTTGCTATTCACCGGCTATGTTACGTAAGTTTCATTTCATAAATTTCATCATAAATTATCAGTTAAACTAAACAACTTTATTTACATTGACTAAACACCGTTGAAGAGAAGATTAAATATTTATTATACATTTTCGTGTTGCTTTTACTGTAGACATTATTGTTCATTTTTGTTACTACTTCTTTCTGTACAAGTATGTATTTGTGGATTGAAAATCGTGTAGCCCAACGAAGTATGTCTGGTCGAGGGTGTTTTAATTAGCAATCATATAGGAAGTACACATATTATGTGTTACCTAGTTTGTTTCTCTTCTTCGCATTCTCTTAGCCCATATTTGCTACTTCGTTATTCCTTCAAGTACGCTTTCCTTAATATTTCTTTTAGACTGCGTGTTTCCGATACCACTCCGGCAGGCGCTCGTACACAAGTTTGCACCATCCAAAACAGGTCAAATGAGTAAATTAAGGTTAATTACTGGACTGCGAATAGTTAAGCAATTTAAGACATTTTATTACCTGGATTGACCTTAATTCGCATCAACAGCCAAGCTGACCCCTCTTTACATTATTAAAAAATCTAGTCCAAGAATCAAAACATTTTGATGGCTTTGAAGATAAGGGGACATGAATTTCACTATCGTAACGATGCAATATGTCAATTCAGTACACACAGTACTTAGTAATCAACAGTATTGTGAGAGAATTCGTTCATATGATAATCCAAGTAAGGATTCATTTAGTTTATTGCAGTGAGAAAATTTGTTTTTAACCAGTTTCAAATCTCGCGCGCTTTAACGCTATGTAAAAACGATTTGAGGAGAATCATTAAGCCTTTCCGCTCGTGTGTTAATTGCTCGTGTGTAAATACGTCGCAGGGTTCGTTCGACCTGAGAGTTTTTAAATTCAGATTTACAGCTGGAGGAAAGAAGCTTCACACTCGGCGGAGAGATTTCACACTCGCCAAGACAAGAGTGAAATGTGGGCAGAACTGCAGGCCGGTGTAATCTTACAATGTGGGATAACGGAAGTCTCAAGGTAGTCATACTGATAAATCTTTGTCTTACTCTATCACAAAACGACCTATGTAATTTAATTTGTTGTATTTTCATGTAGTTTATGCAATTGCCTTCCTCTCTCTTCTTAAAAAAAAATTCACTAGCGACCACTGTCATCAACAAAACTACTTGCAAATTGCTCTCATCAATCAACCACAACGAAAAGAGACACATTCTTCCTGGTTTCCTGGAGCCCCTTCTCCAACCAAAATCTACCCCATCTTCTACAAGAACCATCATCACGAGCCACGACTCCACCAAGCTAGACCGTTTTTAAAATTCCTTTGCAATCCAAAACTAAGCTGAACAGGAAAATAACACAGCCAACATTTCCGACATTTCATATCCATTTTTCTTTTAAGCAGCAAGAAAGAATAGAGGACAGAGAAAGAGAGAGGCCGCCACCCGTACACGACAATAATAATAACAAAAGGAGGAAGTATTTCATTTCTCGGGAGATGACGTGCGCGCGCAGCGGTGCAGAACGCAGCGCGGCTCTGCGCGGCGCAGCTGCGCTCGACAGACGAATATGTCTCGCCCTTCCGCCTCTCGGCGCGTTCGCCTGCCCCCCGTGATTTTTTCCTTCGCTCGTTCCCTCTCGCCCCCGCCGCCCCCGCCGCCCCCGCCGCCCCCGCCGCCCCCGCCGCCCCCGCCGCCCCCGCCGCCCCCGCCGCCCCCGCCGCCCCCGCCGCCCCCGCCGCCCCCGCCGCCCCCGCCGCCCCCGCCGCCCCCGCCTTTCGGATCGGCGCTTTGGCTCCCGAACTAGTCTGCAATCCCGTCAGCGGACGTCTCAAGTCTTTGCCGTCACCTCGCGTCAATCTGAAATCCTCCTCGCCCTTTCCTGGACTTCCGAGACATTCGCTTTCATTCCTATTGCACATCCCGCTACTGTTTTCCTGTGCGCCTTTTCGCCATTGACATATTTTCACTTCTTTTGTGTCAACTTTTCTTTCCCTTTCGCTTCCACCTCCCCTTTATTTCTCCTCTTGCTTGTTCTTCTTATAATTACTCTTCTCATTTTCCATCTTTCCAATCCCTTTCTCGTCCTTTTCATCCTCACCTTTAATACTCCGTTTTTTCTACCTATTCGCATTTTCCTTCACCTTCCCTTCGTCTTTTCTCCCCCGCCCGTTCTTCTCCTTGTTAATGAACTCGTCGGTTATTCTCCCTTCATCTCCCCATCTTCTCCTGTTTCTTTCTCTTTTCTTCTACTTCCAGCTTTTTTTCTTCCTATTTATCGCATCTTTTCTTCCAACTCTGCTTCGTTTTCTCGTCCGACTTCATTCTTTCTATTTCCTTTGTTTTGTCTGCGATTTGTTTCTTCTGGACATAAAGGCTGCCGGGTCTGTGACAAGGACCAATGACGACGGTACCCTTCCTTCGCAGCCCGTCAGCGAAAGTTGCGACAGCAATCGCCCATACAAATCTCGATTGTTTCTGTCCCGGGATATGAACTTGGTGTGGGCGCAGGATAAAGCCGATGCTATTATGGGAGAGGATAGTCCGCTGGTGTGATGACGAAGGACAAACGGTCCCCCGAAGGTTACATTTGTGGCGAAAATGGTGAAGAAAGCAATGTGGTGGGACATTACAATGACACAAAGCTTTGTGCTACTGTGCTTGACTGTGATGGTGACGATAGTGATGGTGAGTGTGGTTGGTGGTATAGATGTGGGTGGTGAAAGTGATGGTGATGATGTGTGTGGTTTGGTGTTGTGATAGAAATGTGATGGTGATGGTCAGTAATCCCGTAAGTATAGCGTATGTTTTCGTCGGATGGCGAGATCTGGCATCAATCTACCGTGCACTAACGGTGTTTCCCCAACCAGGTATCTACCACCTGCGGGGCACCACCCAAGGCTCTCAGCTCCCAACCGGTCACCCGACATGCGTGGTAGTGTAGTGCTTGTAATGTGTGTGTGTGCGTAAGTAAGGGAAGAGGATAGGCAAGGAACAGGCAGGAATGATCGCGCGCGGTCCGTGATCCGTTTGTTAGGGTACTGCTCCGGCATTCGCCTGGTATTGATTTAAGAAACCCCGGAAAACTACCGATCACGGCAGCCATCCATTAGAATTCTCCTCCAGACAGCGACTGAACTCGACGTAGCTGGGAAGCTAGTGCCGAAAATCTTGTCACAGTCGGAACTCGAACCTAGGACTCCTGGTCAGAGGCACTGCAGTGACATCAGTAGATGCCCTGAGCCACCTCTCCCGGTATTTTGATGATGGTAATGACGATTGAGATGAGGAAGGCAGAGGTGGTGATGATGGTGAGTTCCATTTACCTTGCTGAACTTAGGCGAGGAAATAGGCTCATACCTTCATGAACTCCCTTTAGATGTTCTCATTGGTAGTTTATCGTTACCTCTCACTTGTTGTCTATTGATAGGGGTGACCGAGACGTAACAACTCTGGTCTCGAGCCCTCAGAAATAATGAGAGATCAGTTATTGCCATAATGCATGCAATACCGACGAAGACCATCATGTTCACCACAAGCATTTCTGTTTTATGGGAAAAAGAAATGATACATAGAGCTCTAAAGGTTTTCACATTTACAATCTCCAGTCCTCTTGCTGAAAGCTGAAGATCCAGTCTCACCTTTTTGGTTACAATACAAAAATTCGGAAGAAGAGATTTCCTTATCATTGTGCTCTATATTCCATCATTAGATGCATTTGACTATGATTAGTTGATATTAATTCATGGTTATTCGTCTTTTGATATATTCATTTCTGCCATTATGTATTAATGGACATCTTTACCACCTTCCATTTCGGGGAGAGGCGCCTCACAGTACTTCATAAAGAACATCAGAATCCAAATATCTCAAGAGAATTCGGAAATAAATTATAAAAGGAGAGAAGGAAAATAGCATTTTGGAGGATAGAAACTTTCACTGCAGTAAATACCAACGATCATTTCCCCACAACGGCGGCCATCAGTGGCCTTCAACCACGGCCCTTCAACGTCAGCAAACTCAGTAATTCTGACAGTGTTGGTGACCTCGACATTATCATTGTCGGCATAGGCTTTGGGATTTGCGTGGCAATGTCCCTCCTCGCCTTTAACGTGGCGATGGAATTCGAGGTTGCGTGTTTAAGGCGTGGTCGGCAGCGTTGACCCGCAAACGCGGAATAGGCATTGTAAGTCCGCAACCCCAACTCGCAGTCGGCTCAGCAGAGTGGAGGTGAAGCCAAGTGTTAGGGGCGGGACGCCGCGGACCGCCTGTCCAGAAACTCACAGATGTTTATTTACATTTGCGGCGCCGCTTTATTTCCGGGCGAGGTGGCGCGGAAAGCGAACGCAGTCTCCCTGCCCGCCGTCGGAGGCGCCACCGTCGCGCCGCAGGGAGCAAAACGTCTCTCGGACGCAAGGGTGACGTGCGTAGCTGAAGCGTGACAGAAATGATATGCGTGTGCCATTGTTCTGGAGAAACAAAACCGAGAAGCTTGGCATTACTGAATTTTAAAAGAATGTTCATGGCTTTGTAATGTTGTGAATGTTTTATCCTTTTAAGTTAACTGAAACGCAAATATGTGAACGTAATTTGACGAAATTGAAAATGGAAGTTATGTAAAATAATATTGATTATTAATAATTGATGATTAATTAGACAAGTTCATTTGAATGTTGTAACAAGAAGGAATAGTGTTCATAATCGGGTTGAGAAATTTCGGATTGTTTATCTAATGATGTTTATCTAATGATCCAATAAAGATCGGTTACCTGTATGGATATGTTAGTTGCGCTTTCCATAAGCAATGAAATGGAAATTTCCATTATTCACTTTTCACTTTTCATTAACACTACAATAAACAATTGAAATCTTTTCACCTACGTGGTATAATATTTAAAGATGGCTTGGTTTGTCTTCTCATCTAGACAAGCAAATGTTTCTGAAACTTTACTAAACCAGCGTACTAATGTTGAAACGTGTAACCGACCTTCCGCACACTCAACTTTCAAACGCATGTTCGTGAGGGTGAGACCGCAGGTAATCTCAACTTAAGCTGCCTAACAGCGTATTCCATCATTTTATCTACCACCGGATCCGTGGCGAGTTGGTCTCGGCTGGGGTGGTACCCTGCTGGAGGAGGTAAATCCCGCAAGTTGACATGTAGATCAGCGTCGGATCTTACATTTTCCCCTGTGGGGAATAGAACATTATCGCCTCAGGGAATATAACTTGTCACTTACGTACGTCATGAGTCTAATCACCTCAGTAGTTAACACGCTCGGAACAATTACTTACTCAACTTTTAAAAGCAATCCTCAGGATCAACGACGCATTATACTCGTGTAGAAAACACTGACACGACAATAATATTCCGATATAGAATAAATTGCAAATTGCATTGTCCCTGTTTTATCCACATTTTTCGCTTCTAACGTGGGTTATCATTTATCATCAGTTTCATGTATACGTTGCAAATAAAATGAACGACATATTTTCCGAATAGCAATAACATTGTTTTCTTTTGAATGATTGTGCATTTATTCATGTCTATATACTCTTTTACTATCACACTAAAATATTTTAACAATGTAGTATTAGAAGTAATATTGTGATATACCAAAATGACGAACCATTTTTGATTATGAATGTCATTAATATGAAGTGGAATAGGGATGTCAATAGACGTTCGCGGGAGGGGTCGCTATGTGACAAGTAAACAACCGGCGTTAAAGGTAATTTTCTCTAGATGAAGAGGATGTGGATGTGTCTTTTGTCTAACACAACAATACTATTTATTGTTGTGTTAGACAAAAGACGATGACACAGAGTTCTGATTCTTTTGGGTTTTAGGAGGAACAGTGACACTCTCGCTAGCAACACGGTAGTGAGCGGGTCGGCTCCTGACATTTTACAAAGTCGAGGAAAGACTGCTGATGGACAACCAAATCCGATGCAATAACTTGTAGTGTAATTAAGTCTATCGTTTCTTATATTAGGAGAAAACGTTATTGTGCGAAAAGACGAAGGAATTCTACAAATAGTCAGTACGTGTATAGGCGTCCACCCGTGATGCGAGTAGGGGAAGTAACGGGTAATAATAGTATCGCTGGGAGGATTTGAACTTGATCACGAACATTAGGCGGAGGACTCTATGAAGACGGAAGATTCTGATGCGACGACAGAGAAGATTCTACGGGACGCCATTGAATGGAGAAGTGAAGAGCGCGCGAAGATCCGCGAATATAACAAGGTTGATTTATAATTATTACAAGATAAAGAGAGCTGGTCATGACTAAAGATAATTTCATTTTAGATTAACGATGTAACAATTCATGTTTAACTTTTATTATAATCATATTTCACATTATAATAAATTCCAATTTGTTACTTTAAAAGAAGGCTGATTATCATTATTCGTTACGTTCAATCCAGTAGTAGATATTTTGAAAAGATTTTCAGATTCCTCACCATTCCTATGGATGGCAGATTGAGTAATTGGTTGCAAAGTAAGTAGCAACAATTATGAACTTCGAACCCAATTAACTGAGCTGGCACGACATACTTTTGGACGAGAAATATTAAAATTACAGAGGAAGCTTCTGGGTTATAGTCGTAATTATTTCCTGGCGCTCAAATCAATAACTAAATTATTCGTAAAATAATTACGAGTGTCATTCAAACGAATGAGTCATGAATATAACTTAATTAATAATTCGTAAAATTACGAATTTTGCTGATAGAGAAACACGGGCTTGTTTCAATATATTTGGATGATGATAATATCAATTAATAATACTGTCTTCAAAATATATTGTGTATTATAAATGTATTTATCAGCCCTTACGTATTAATAAGATATTAATTATGAACTTCAGTGAAACAATATAATCCCATTTTCTCATTAATTTTCTTTTCGATCGAAGTTGAACATTCATTTTAAGAAGAAGGAAATTAAATTATTCGCTTCTTTGAGAATATAATGCCAGAAATGAGAGTAATTAATGCAATATTCTTAACTCAATTCTTATAAAGTATGTAAATAAACGAATTATTAAAAATTATCGCTTTTTATAAAACTAAATAGTTCACATCTTTTGTTTGTATTCGGCTGTTATTTTAAGAATTTTATTTATTACAATAAATAAACGGGGAATACGACCTTCATTTGCAAACTGTTTGTTTACGGTGTGTAGTAAACGTGTTAATTACCAGACAGTTTTCAAAACGCTGTTAGGTTTTAACAAGCAAAAATACGTTAATATTCTTCGAAATGTTGAAACCTCACAATTCTATAATGAAAACTTTTTTAACATTTTATTTGATCATTTCTTATGAGTTACATGCATACATCAAAAACTTTGGAATTTAGCTTCGAAATACTTCAAGAAACAATCATAACAAGTATTAAATCAAATGACTTCATTCCATTGATTCTAATTAGCACAATCCGATTTAATAGGTCATCCCAAACCAGGAAAGCTCACAGGAAACGGCAACAGCAACTACAAACTTGACTCGAAATGCGCCAGTAAACACGCCAGTTAGCGGTATCTTGCGGAGGCGGGCGCGTAATAATATGGCGTCGCTGGGAAGATGGCGCCGGGCATTAACATGAAATGGTGCGCCGCGACCTCCGTAGTGAACAGTGCGCTCGCGAGTTGATTGCTCCCAGCACAATCAAGCAGGGTCCCCGAATGCGCGTGTTCGCGTGACGCGGGGACAGTGCAGCGGCCCTGTTCGCTGCGCAGGGGAGGGGAGGGAAGGGGGCAGGGGAGGAGGGAGAGGGAAGGAGGGTGGCGCCGGAGGGAGGGGGTAGAAGCGTCTGCTAATTGCGCAGTCCCGCTCCCGCCACTTCGCCGCCCCCGCCGTCCTCGCCGCTACTGTTGTCCCGCAACCCCCGACGTTCCCGCCAACTTCCACGCCCCCCTCCCCCACCGCTCCCCTGTGTCCACGAATCCTCCCATGGTCCCCTCTATTTCGCTTCTCCCGCCGCCCCCGCTGTTCCTTGCCGTCCCTCCCCGCCCCCAACTCCTTCCCACCACCCTCACTGTCACCCCACCGCTGCCAACACCCTCGCCAATGCCTCCGTCACCTCACTTCCCCCGCCACTCCTAATGCCCCAACGATCTCCTTTCCCCCCTCCAACATTTCCCCCAACCACTCCCACAGGATTCACCAACCCCGCTCCCACCACCCACGCCCCGCCACCTTCTCCGTTCCTGCTGGTCACGCCTCTCCTCACGGTCCCCTCGCCACCCAGGCGGTGCAGGGCGGGGTGCGGGCGAGCGTGGGCGGGGGCCGTCAGGGTGAAGGCCACGGGCAGGAGTTGCCAGAGGGTGGGGGGGGCGGGCTGTGGCGTCCGCCCTGTTGTTTGGACGCGGCGCCCTCTAACCCCGTTGCGCTCCCGGTCCGCCTCTGCCGGCTCCGCTGCGCCGCCTCTCATCAGCGCGGGGCGACCTCGCCTGACCCCCCTCCCTCCGCCGCTGCAGTCAGGCGGTGCCAACTCCACAACAGGCTCCTTAGACGTCAAGAAGCAGGATTTGCACGAGCAAGATGGCCCCGGCCGCACCAGTTAGAAACAGTGTCACACTCGTCAACGGAGGGGAAAAATGTATCTGACTTGCTGCATTTACTACCGTGATTATTCCTTTTAACACTATTGCGGATGAAAGAACATTTCAGTTCATTTATTAACTTTAATACATTGATTTACCGGTTCAGATGTCTCAGTAAAAAACCCATTACTATTGAAGAGACTCTGGCTGGGAGCTCCAAGAGTTTGAATCCCGATGGTGGCGAATTTTCCACACTATTAACTAGATCGAATTCAGTTGCTTTCGCAGGATTCTGGCTGCTCTGTGATGTAGTTTGCCGTGGTTTCCCCAACAATGCCGGAGCAGTACCCTAACAAATTGCCCATAGATCTCGCGAGATCTTCTCGTCTCCTCTTTTTTTACTCATACATACATACATCTACTACACTTTCATTTATATCGGGAGACTACAAAGCTTAGAGCTCTTCTTCTTCTTCTTCTTCTTCTTCTTCTTCTTCTTCTTCTTCTTCTTCTATGTAGGTTGTACACCTGTTTTTCTTTACGCTTCATCCCGGGGATTCACTAGATGTTGACTGCAGATCTTTTCTCCATCTTTTCTGCGGCCTTCCAGAGTTTCTACTCCCTAATGGTATCATACCCCTGGCTATCTTCACCAGTCTGTCATTGCTCATTCGTGTGATATGGTTATTCCTTTCTTTTTTCTTCTTTCCACAAATTTATGAATTTAATAATTACGAATATAAGTTTATGAATGTATAATATGAAGGAACAACCTAGAGGAAAGAAGCCCTGCAGGTCGAAGTGTAGGTCGGCGCTGGCATTCATAGTCGAACTGGAGGGAAACACTTCCACCTCCCGCCTATAAAGTTAATTACACTCACGATCTTAATGGCAGAGGTAATTGACGTGCCCTGAAACGCCGAATTCGCACTCACTCAATTTAATGCTTTGAAATGTCATTTTCATATTTATCCTTAATGAAAAATAAAAACAAGTTACCATTATGACTAGGATGACCTCCATTGAACGTAAAAAACTCTCAACGCTCTGAAGTTTCTATTGAAAAGCTAATAAATCAACAATTTCAATTAAATAACTTTAAAACGCTATTTGGGGCTATTTCGAATTTAGTCAGGGCAAAAATAAGCATAAATCGCGACCATACAAAATAACTTCTTGTTGAGGACTATATCTGAAAGATATATCCAAAGAACTAAGACATTTTTAAAGAACGCAAGAGGCGTTAAAGAACACAAATGGCGTTGAAGTAATTTAAGTTTTTTAAAAATTTGACCCCAGGTTACTACGTAACTATTTCGTTATATTTTATTTTTATTAGTGGCTGAAGTAGATCATTATGTGCACGTTGGTTAATTATACAAGTGGGCGTAATATGAAAGGTATTGATTTCACTGGTATTTGAGTTGACAATCGTTGTCTGTTGCGAGAAAATGGAAGATATTCCTAAAAGTATTAAAAGTAAAGCTGCAAAAGCTTTAGTAGATTCACTACCCAGTAAATCTAAGGATATATATCGTAAGGAATAGAAAATTTTCAAGAAGGGCAGGAGAAAAAAATATTAAGAACGTTTGCAAAGAAGTTATATTAGCTTATTTTGCAGCGGAAGTACCAATTCTTAACGCAGGTTCGTAGTAAAGGATACTAAAGTGTGTACTGTACTTTATTTGATATGTGTCGTGAGTGTGCTATTTTAATTAATAAATAATTAAGTATAAGTCTGTTTCTATGGATATTCCTTGATTTTTCAAGAAACTAATGTTTTAGTGTACATCATATTATTCAGTTCGCTGGCAGCAGGTTTGCTGTTATTTATCGTGACAATTGATAGCTACTTTATTACAGAGATGTAATTAAGATGTATTTCACTGACTCCGGGTAAGTTAGCAGCCTACAAATGCAATCGGCTACGATAAAAATAATTTATTGGGCCATGCCATCTGTATTGTCTATTACACAACAGTAGAAATACAATAGTAAAATAGTAAAGTACTTTCTATTTTGGAACAGGCGATCGATCCTCCACATCTAAGAACGTTGCTTTTTTGCAAAGTCTCTCAATGTTTTCGAGTTTCTCCAACTTGATTACCTTTCGTTTTGGTAGGATGGATATGTGACAGAAACACCAGGCTGAAGATGAACGTTGATGTCAAAACGTAGGGATTAAAAAATGATGTTGCGGGGCGGAAAGGGGGCCAGGAGATAAAATAAGAAACAGGTCTCCGAGGCGTTTCTCGTGGTGGGGTAATTGGAAGTGGAGCCGTATCTGTTTGTTTTGATCTGCGAATGTCTCTCGAAGGGGACCGCTTTCCTATGCGTCTCAGTTTTCTCCCCTTTCTTCCTCTTAACTCGATCTGTTCTCCCCTTTTCCTTCTCGCCCTCGTCTTCGCATCGCTCCCATCCGAAGCTTCCATCAAGAAAAAGACTCGCACTGCATTTTACATCTTGGCCATAATTCTCTGATGCGGCTAACCTCGCCGGGGCTAATCTCAAACTTTCTTGCGACTACAGCAAATTATTGCTGTATGGTCACAGTCTGTGACGTAGTCATCTTCGAGATATTTGTTTTTAATTCTGCTTAAATGATGATGTCTTTACTCTAATTTTCTAATGAATGCAACCCCAAGAACTTGATAGTGTCGTCCAATAAAAAATGTTAGTGTTAATCAGAAAAAAGAATTTAATATTCTCAGATTTGTTAAATTATTACCAAAATAAGAAAGTAGGGTAATAATAAATTTTTAATTTTAATTAAATTAATATCAGTGTGAACGGGTGCAATTCCAATAATAACATTTTCATAAAGGTTTTTATAGTGATGATTTCTTCCCTTTTCAATTACAATATTTAGTGTGTGGAGTAGTCCCAAATTTGTTGTTTCAAATTTGAAACAGAACAATATTTTTGTTTGTTAGTGCATATTCACTCATTTGCATTCATTATCCTGGTCATCATCATTACCGGAAGCGGTAGCTCAGTGTATCAACTGATGCACTGCAGCGCCTCTGAGCGTGAGGTTGTAGGTTCTAGTCCTGACGGCGGCAGGATTTTCGACAGTAGCTTTTAGACACTAGCTTTTCAGCTAGGTCGAATTCAGCCGCTGTCTGGAGGAGAACTCTAGCGGCCAGCTGCTCTGATCGGTGTAGTTTTCTGTGATTTCTACGATCAACCCCAGGCGAATGCCGGAGCAGTACCCTAACAAACGGGCCACGAATCGCGCGCGATCTTTCCTTCCTCTTCCTTGTCCTATCCTCTCCCCTTTCACACACACACTAACATGCACTACACTACCACATATTCCGGGAGACCGGTCGGAATCTTAGAGCTTGTCCGGACTGGGGCAATGCCTCGCTGGTGGGAGAGTCCTGTAAGGGGGAAATCCCACTAACCGACCGTAGGTCGGCGCCGGATCTCGCCTTTCAGCGGGGAAAGGTCACCGACATCTTCCGAGAGAAAAACATGCACCACACTTACGAGACTAATGACCAAAGCAGTTGACGCGCCCGGAAACACGAAAAAATCAATCAACCAATCATCGTTCTTCAGGGAATTTATTTCTGAATGTACAAATGTACTAAGACAAAATGGTAATAGGTAGTATGTTATTACTATTCATGTATTTTCAATATTCTATGATTCGAATTCATTTAAAAAAGAAGTGTCCAACTTTTGTTTAATAAGATTGACAAACAAAATCAAGAAATTATTTTGGAGGGAATTTTCAAGAGCAATATATTTTTTCAGTAAATTGATAATTTATTTTAGGACTTCAGCGATGTAAGTATTGATCCCTCAAGTAGATATGACCCGAAATGCGAGTATTCTACCTCTCAGGGTAGTCTTCGATAAATTAATTAAGTTTTCCATTTCGTTGTAATGAATTGTGAATATATTCACGACGTTCCCAAAAGTAGGCAAATTCCACACAATAATACAATTTACCTTAAATGCTTGAATTTTAACGTTTACTGTTTTTCATTAAAACTTCTCTTCCCGTATGGATTCGCAGACACGTGTCGTCGCGTACTGCGCCACGTGCCCTCTTGAACTACGCCACGTGTACCCTCGGGAAGAAAACCGGCCTTTATATTCGCAACACACGCTAATTTCCTCTGGAGCGACCGAACGGGCCCCTGAATGCCAATACTACGCCGCACAAACGACGTCACGTAAACGATTCTTCTCGACAGCCCGACGTCAGAGAGCGGCGGCGTCGACCGCTGCGATATCTCCACGACACGGCTCCATCTTTATCGCTCGTCACTTGTTTGTCGTTTGGAGGGACGGCGTTGGCGCAGCCCGGCGGCGCGCAGACAGCAGACTCCCCCGCCCCTTTGCGGTTCCCCTCTGTTCTTCCGCGCCGGGCCTCCGCCTACGTGCCTGCCCTCGCCTCTAGCCCGCGTCCGCCAGTACCTGCGCCCCCGCCTCTGCCCCCGCCTCTGCCCCCGCCTCTGCCCCCGCCTCTGCCCCCGCCTCTGCCCCCGCCTCTGCCCCCGCCTCTGCCCCCGCCTCTGCCCCCGCCTCTGCCCCCGCCTCTGCCCCCGCCTCTGCCCCCGCCTCTGCCCCCGCCTCTGCCCCCGCCTCTGCCCCCGCCTCTGCCCCGCCTCTGCCCCCGCCTCTGCCCCCGCCTCTGCTCCCGCCTCTGCTCCCACCTCTGCCCCATCACCCCCCATTCCATCACCATTCACACCGCCACCGTCCCATCACCACTCACACCCACGCCCCTGCCCACGCCGCTGCCCCGCCACCTCCGTCTACGTCTCCGCTCCCGTCCCTATCCCTCTCCCGCGCAACGTCTCCATCCTCGCCCCTGCCTCCGTCTCGACTCCGACTCCGACTCCGCTCCTCCCGCGCCTCCACCCGCATGCCCCCCTTCACACCCACCTCCACCCGCCCTACCTCCGTCCCTGACTCCGCCCCTTCCTGTGCCCTTGCCTCCTGCCCTGAGCTCATCCCCAACCTCCTGTCCCATCCCCGACAACATCCCCGCGACCGTATTCGCGTCAGCCTCCAACGTTCTCACATTACGATGCCGAGCCTTCACGACGGCTTCCCTAACTAGCATTGACTTCCTTTAATTAGGCACAGCAGAGCCTTGTGTGTGAGTGTGTATGTATATGTGTGTGCAGTGAGCTCTGAGGGGTTGTAGAGGTAAAGAGAATCTCGCACAAGACGAGGAAGCAATGTGAGCAGCGGTGAAGGGTTGACATGCCCTGATAGATGCTCGATGTGATAGTGCCTCTTTGATTGGAAAAAATATTGCGATGGTTAGAGCGCATTATGGATTTCGGGAATTGTATAAGATTAGAATGTAGAAATAATAATAAAGACTGTGGTGGCTATATGAAAATGTCTCAAAATACATTTTACAAACTTCTAGAGAATGGGGATTGAGGGCTCTGAATAAAGGGATTGAAGAAAATTACTTTTTACCAATGAACCCGTGGCGGAAAATTTTATATAACGAAGTTACACATACATTTGTCCCTGATTAGTGGACAACATACAATGCACTGATGTTCGTCAGTTGTATGAAATTGTTTTAATAAGTCAGTACGAGACTGTCATAATAGCAACACATGTCCACAACACACTATCATTACATGCAGAACATAAATTAAAACAAACGATCTGACGTGCAATTCACTTTCGTCAGTATTTTGCATAAACGACACGAAATAACCTTGAATTTTTGTTGGATTGAAATTTAATTTTACCAGAAATACCTGTAAACGCATATTTGAAAAATCATGAGTTAAAATTATTTTTTGAGAAGGGTAAATGATTTCAAAATACAAGAAAACGGCTTGCAATGAAACAATTTTTCCCCACATGTTCTCGTACCGAATGTGAAAAGAAGCTCACAGAAACGCAAAGCGAAGCCGATGTAAATTATGAAGGGGCTGACATAACAGTCGCAGAGGCGCCGGCGATAGCGCCACCGGAAGGTCGACTCGCGCCGAGGGAGGCGAAACAGAGGTGGAAGGGGAGGCGCCGCAACCGCAGCGCTGCCTGGACGACTTCCGCAGAGATAGCTGACGAGAAGGTTCCTTAAGTCATCAAACTGGGAAAGGGGCTCCCCCTAAGCGAGACAGCCGCCTCCGCCGCCTGCGTCATCGCCTCTCCTAAGTTAGGGACGCGAAATAGCAAGGCTTGTATGCGGCGGCGGCGCCGCCTGCGAAGGCGCTGAGGACTGCGGGGCAGAGGCGCGGGTGACGGAGGCGGTAGCTGCGAAGGCGCCGAGGGCCGCGTCGGAAGGTGAAGCGGGTTGGACGAGGCGGTGGAGAAGAAGAGTGTGGGAGGGATGGATGTGTAGACGTGGTCGAAGCTTAGCGGGGCACGGGGTGGCAGAAACGAAAAATGCGGGAGTGGGGAAAGCGTTGTTCACAAACGTTGCTGGGGAAGGAGAATGGGTAGGCGGGGCGGGGAAGGGTTAGGCAGGGGGGAAGGGATAGACATGGCGGGGAAGGGTTAGGCAGGGTGGGGAAGGGTTAGGCAGGGCGGGGAAGGATTAGGCGGGGCGGGGAAGGGTTACGCGAGACGGGGAAGGATTAGGCGAGGCGGTGAAATGATTAAGCGGGGCGGGGAAGGGGTTAGGTGGGGCGGAGAAGGGTTAGGCGGAGCGGGGATGGGTTAGGTGGGGCGGGGAAGGGGTTAGGTGGGGCGGGGAAGGGGTTAGGTGGGGCGGGGAAGGGTTAGGCGGGGCGGGGAATGGTTAGGCGGGGTGGTGAATAGGTAGGCGTGGTTGAGAGAAATATATGCGAGTTTTGGGAAAAGGGTAGGCGGGGATTGGGCAAGGGGTAGGCGGGTTGGGCGAAGCTGTATGCGGTACAGGGAGGGGTAGGTGGGTCGAAGAAGATGGAAGCTGTCGGCGGGGCGAGGAAGGTATAAGCGGGACGGGCAAGACGACGTGGAAGGGAAAGAGGAGGTGGCGGAGATGAGCACGAGAAGGCGGGGACGGAGAAGGTGGTGGCGGGCAAGGCAGGTCAGGAAGGGATTGATCTGAGACAGCGTTCTCGGCAAGAAAGCACCTGGCAGTGACGTGCGCAAGCAGAAACTCTATCTTGCCTCTCACCGGGGGTTTCTTCCGTGCTTCTTCTCCCCTTGCCCTTAACCTAGACCTGTGCCTTCGTGACATTCCACGAGAGACTTCGTAGAACTGTTCTCCCAACCTACCGCACGGGCTTTACTGTAGAGGTTCTTAGCTTCGGGGTTATACTTCACCACCGCTGAAGTTAACTCACTCAGTCCTTTAAGATCAGTGAATAAAAATGAACAAAAAAATCACTATTTTTTATTCCTTATTTTATCTTACATTGTTCGAAAGTTAGAAAAGAGAGAGATTTTTACTGACTACAATAATTCTAGTAGAGTAAACAGCGTTATAACAATTTTTAACTAATTTAAAAGTAATACAATAAAGAAAAGTAAAATATGTATATGAATTGCAAATGTCGAGTCGTTCTTATTTCATCAGTTCACGCAGAGCTTTTTTCGTGTCTGAACACACTATTAATTGTGTGTATTTTTCTCTTATTCTTTTCAATAATTAAACAATTAATATTGTTCTTAGTAAATTGATTCAAAGAGCTATCAAAAACACTAGTCATTTAAGAAACCTTCTTTAGAACATCTTTTAGAACATTTAAACTCCTGGTTAATTACTGTAATTTTGACGACAGAGAAAAGAAAAATATGAATAGACATTTCGATTCTAGTTCTCTCTCGATCACTTTTTCTATCCCCATTGCATCCCCTTTACACGATTGTCACGCCATATCTAACTCTTCGCATCATTCGTTCTTATCTCTTTTTATTTATTCCGATGACCCTCGTCTCGAGGATTTTTTTTTCTTTTCCGGTGAACGATTATTTTGTGTTCGATTAAATTTTCTCGGTCCTAGCAGCAACAGCAACCTCAATCTTTTTTTGACATCACCAAATCGTTCCTTCCCTACGTCTCTTTTTGGGAACACCCGATTTCCCACTCCTCTAGTGTTGCATGTTTCGCGTTCCCTTCCATTAACGCATCCGTCCCCTCCAATTTGGCGGCAGTTCCCTCGCCAGTCGTCGCGACTGCCACAACCACCGTGTGCGGCGTTGCGCTGCATCACTCAAGTGTCGCCGCCGAATTGCAAATGTTTGCGTTGCGATTTGGCGCCCTCTGCGGGCGGTCGACTGTTTTCGCCGCCTGCCGGCTGCCTCTCCTCTGCTCTCGTCTGCGGCGCTGCCTTGCCGCCGCCCCAAGGGCCAGACAGCGGTCCAAGGGTGGATTAATTCAGAAGTAGACGAAGCACAAACTATCATCAAGTTTTCATACCGACATATGAGATTTCAACATTGATGTTTTGTCTGTGGATGAAAAATATTATTGTAATTATAATTTTGTAAATGTTAAAACAAGGATGGAGCAGATATGTTTTTGCCAAGTATTTGTAGATGTTGGAAGGATTGTCCCCCTTCACTTCTTTCCCAGTGATCTGGTTGCTACGAACATGGTTTCAGTTTTGAATACGAGGCCATGATTCTGCTCGTTGACGAATGATTTTCCTTGTGCACTGTACATTTTTGCACGCGAAGAAGACTTAAAAAGTGCTGTTCCATAACGCAACACCTGAGTAGAAAATATTTAATAACGGGCGGCCTCTTCCACAGACCCTTGTTGCCACATGTCATTTGTGTCGTAGGCAGTGAGGCACTGAGTGTGAGAATACAGTCGATAGTTGCAGTATAGAAATAGGCGGAATCGTTCAATGAAATATTTATATATTCTTCAGACAAAACCAAAAGTACGTCGTTGTTTTTCGATTTTTACCGAGTTTCTGTATATATAAAGAAACCGTAGACCGCTATTAAAGGGCTGGAGGCTGCCTCGGTTTCTGCCTTTAATTGGAAGAGGTAGATGTTTGTGTATTTCCCTGGGTTTCTGAGTATCTAACGAAACCGTAAACATCTTTCTCGCATGGAAGGAGACTGCATAGTTTTCTTTCAATTTAATGTAAAACTTTTTAATATTTCATTTAATTTTCATATGATTTTTGAATAAGCCTGTTAAATAGTTCAATAATATTAGAGAGGCATATACTTTGGTCATACTTACGGTCTCTTTGGACATCAGTGTGGAACCGACAAGTTCTCTGCCGCGGTTCTTGTCGCTGCCACTGTCCAGGGTCATGTTTATACTTCACGGGACCCTAAGCGAATATGGAGTTCCTTAATAATATTTCAATATTAAACATTAGTTATCGAAATAAATATATAAATAAAATGAATCCTTTCGTAATTCAGAAATTTAATATTAAAATAAAAAATATTGTTCACAATATTTTCGTGATCCCTTACGTGCGAAGAAATTTTCTAAAACTTAATTACTGATCTTTTAAAACCTGGATTAAATGTATTATTGCTTTATTTTTGTAATAAAAATTAAAATATTGTTTGATAATTTTATGAACGTATAAAAAATGTTATTAAAAATATTGGAAGCTCGTATCTTACGGGGGATTAATCCGATATTATGCGTATGAATTAATTTGTGTCTTTGCCTCATCAAGCAAAACAGCTTTCCTTTCTTCCATCTCTCCAAAGACTGTCGTCATATTCCGTCTCTTAATCTCTAGTTCTGTTTTTCCCATTCCACGCGTGATAGTCGACATCTTCGATTCTCTCGTCGCCTTCGTTGCCTCCTCGATTTTCTTCGATGTTCTTTCTTCACTGTCGTCATATATTGCCGTCGTCTTTATCTTTGGTGTCATTGTGATTTTGAAAGTTTCTTTCAAAGTTATTATTTTCCACGTCGAATTAGTTGTAACTTTTGGCACTGTCGCATCATCCCTTTCGCCTTGCCCATTGTCTTCGCCGTCGTCCGATCCCTTGTAGTTGTAAAATTTCTTAACGCCAGAATTTTCAAATGTCTATGTGGCGATTTCTCGCCATCGCTACATCGCCCAAGTTGATTTTCGCGTTTGTGTCGGAACGCTCATCATTATCATTGTTATCTTCTTGATGGCCGTCGTCATTGTCTTCGTCGTTTTACCTTCGTCAACCACTATATATTTTCTACAAAATTTGTTTCTCAAGAATTGCTGTCAATATGTTTCTCTTAACTTCTCCATTGTTTTCATCTTTATTATCTACCGAAGAAAATAACATTTTGTTTTTTACATTTTTTTCTACTTAGCATTCTTTTTATATATCATCGATTTTATATATCCATTTATATAATTTTGTGTGTTACTTACCTTCTTCTCCTAAATGCATTATCACTGTTGGCATTCAACTGCGGCTTTCACACCTCTTTTTCCGCACCTCTCAGAATTAAGCCCCTTTATACGAAAAATATCAAGAAACGAATAAGTTACGAAAGTAGTTACTTTCATGCAGCGAATTGCTCAGGTTCTTGAGCCATTCGGTGTTCATTGTGCTTAAAGAAATGCCCTGGAAACTCTATGAATTGTAATTTCTATTGTTAAAAATCTCGAATGATATTTTTCAAAACAGCAGAAATATTTTTTTGAAGTTCAGCATTACCTTCTCAGTTCCTGACACCATCTCTCCACCACTACCGTTTCTATCCCTGTGTTTTCGCAATCGAGCTGCAATTCCCTTGGAGCTGCTGGTGCTTGGCGGGAGTAGCAATGCGAGCGAACAGAGCAACTGCACTTGACTGGCACAGATAGGGCTTTCGAAACGGGTGCTTCTCTGTGACGCAATTTCCTGACTGCGGTTCACTGCATCTCCAGACATATGTCTGTTCCGCAGTTGGTGCGCCTTCTGAAATGGATCGTCAGAAATGAAACAAGAGTTGTACTCCCATGTATGGGAGGGAATTGTACAATGAGCTTCGACATCGTTTGCGAGTCTTGTGCGACAAACGCATTGCAAATGCCGTGGCCTTCCATTTTATGATTCTATGAAAGAGTCATTCGTAGATTTAAGTTTTTATTTGACAATTTTTATTTCGCTGTTGGATGACGCTTAAACGCGTTATTAACTTGCGATTGTGATATGACTTGTAGTACTTCACACGTTATCATTGTGTGAGATGCTGTATGAAATGTTCACAACACTATACAGTCATTTTATTGTTTAATTATTTAAATTTATTTCATTTAAATTATTTAATGTATTCGCTTTCTCGCCTAACGAAGTTCATCGTAAGAAGAGAAAGTTATTTAATTGTGCGCCTGAAAAACTCTTATTGTCGGGTTCTGATTCCAAAATAGTGGACACATCCTGTTGCTAAAGATAGGAAAAAATCCTCTGACACGTGGTGTAGCCAGAATCCATGTTTTGATGATTCTTGATACCGAAAAATTGATTGACGGCAAAACGTCTGTCCATCCGTCTGTGACAAACTCGTCTAAACCGTTCAATTGATTTTCTTCAAAATTGATATTCCCCAATTGAAGATACACATTTTGTTCTTAATGAAAATGCTCTTCCTTGAAGACGGATCATCAAATAAGTTAATGTTCAATTTTTGTAATTTACGAGTAGTTTTCATGTAATTTTGCGCTAAATATAAGCTTTTCTCAAAAACTGCTCCAAATTTTTTCTTGAAATTTTCCCCTCGTATGTAATAAGGGACGGTAAAAAAGATGGTGCTAGTCCCATTTTCAACTATTCCGTTTTGTCGAAGGAGCCCAAAAGTGGACATTTGAAAACTAAAAAATTGGATATGATGATTTTTGATTTAATAAAGTCTGTTGTTAAAAATCAGATCTTTAAAATTGGTCATATACAGTTTTTAGAGAAAACGAACCGATTCCGTTTAATTAGTGTCTGAGATCTATGCAATTAAAAAAAACTTTAAAAGCCGCACGAATTGTTTTCATTAAAGTTTTTCCTCGTATGTAACAACGTTTGGTAAATAAATAAACTAGTGGTACTATAGAATGGCAATAATTAGTTTTGTACTGTTTTAGCCTGGACTAACTTTTCGGGCCAGCCTTCTTTTGTCGCCCAAAGAACATTTTTTTTCACTTTTTTGGCAGAAATATTGTGATATTTCATTATTATAAATTCAGGATAGGAGAGGTAGCAACTACAAGTAGTTATACAATATGAATTTTAATATACAGAAAATTCTACCGTTCACGTTTTTCGGGACTTCATCCCATCATCAGGGGCTCCAAGGAACATAGATTGGTCTGTCAGTCTCTCTGTACTTCGTACGACACACGAAAAGGCGCCATCTTAGGACCTATCTACAAATTGTTTTTACTTTCATTTAAGGAGATTTTACTTTCATTTTAAGTATTTTTGAGGGTACTTCACCGTGGTCGATCTAACGAACATACTACCGTAAAGTTTTATTTTCCTGCGTTTCGTTCGAGACGGTGTCAATATATAAAAAGGCGGTAATAAATTAACTTAATATTAAAATTCGTAAAATATTAGTAATTTAATTACTTTATGAGTATTAAAGTTATTTATCAACTGTGTATTATGTACTATGACTAACCGATAAACAAGTTGAAAAAAAGGAAATAAGCGTTTTTGCAAGAAATTGATATTATTACCCAAGCGAATGCACATAGTTTTGGCAACGCTGTGCTGGCAACAGTGCGTTGCACGCTTCTTTTTAATTTACTGGGAATACTGCATCAGTCAAATATATTTCTGTTTGTTTCATATGTCATAGTAAGAAATGATTGCTACTCTTGACTATAGAAATGAATGCGGATATGCACCACAGGCGCTTTGTTTGAACTGGACGTTTTGAAGTAATAGTTGGAGGTGTTACTAGCACAGAAAATTTAATATGTCAATATTACGTAGCGGTTTCCAATAACGCAAGAAAATATGTGCTCTTGCAGTACCACTAGTTCTTTATCGTAATTTTGTCTCTGTTTCCAAAATTAATTGCCTCCTGTACATCGAAATAACATTTAGGCATTCACAAACTCACTTTTCTCTTTACAAAAGTTAAATGCATTTTGTACCTCGAAATATCTCAGCAAATTTTCCAAGGCACACCTAATTCTAGTCTACTTGTCTACTACAAAGCTAGTTGATCTGGAATGCAGGGTATGAAAATCAAGTTTGCCTTATCCGTTGGAAGTCCAGAAATGTCGAACGCATGTTAGAATCTTGAAACTTCCTCTTACTCATCTTCTATCACTGCAGGCAGTATTATCATCTCAAACTCCAATATTGGAGCCTAAACTCCAAGTTGAGGGCGCATTCATCGTTCAGATGTAAACTCTGTGGAACCTCCACTTCTGTGGAATGATGTGGAAGCATTTCTGAGGAGGTTCAGCGAATAATTTACTCAATTACTATTTCCAAAGACCTCCAAAATGCGTTGTCATTAATTCAAATACTACTTTATACCTCAGGGTATTTATCATTATGTACTTGGCTGGAAATTATTTTTAAACTGTAAGAAGTGATTTCAGATGCAATAGAGTGGCACATTTTTATTCATTTAGATGCCTATATAAAAAATTAACAAAACATCTTACACAATATTCCTTCAATAAGTATTGATGTGGGAAACAAGCATAAAACAATGTCATCTCTTGCTTGAATAAAACTATCAATATTTTGCATTATTTTTTCGTTGTTTCACATAGTTTAATCTCAACTGTTTCTTCAGCGGACTTAGCAGGTCACAGATATTTGTAAACTGTCGAAACGCAAGTATATTTTATTATTAAGGAAATCCGAAATACAACTTGCATGCAACAAAGGTGCGGTGGAAAATTTATTAAAGTATTTGTTGCACAAGCAATGTAGTAATAATTTCCCTTCATTTGTCCCAATTTGATGCTCACCACAAATAGACATTTGATGGTATCATACATTGTGGCGATAAACGCAATAATTGTGTCCTTAATGCGAGGATGAGAATACAGACTTTTTCCAAATTTCAATACTTTTAACAGTAACAGTAATGGTGTGTTAACTTTTACAGGGTCACTGATTGACCATTTAAAATCTTCATGGAAGAGCATTTGCAGAGCGCATTAGATATGCAACAAATATGAGAGAATGTGCGAGAAGTTGATAAGTAGTTAGAAGTTCCATAGCAGAAGGTTCAAGTCCAGAAAAATGTTTGGAAATAAAAATGTTGATTAGACCACTGTAGAACTCAGGTGTGAGGTGAAAATATTTAAATGCATCCATCCTCAAAGAGGATGTTCTCACCTCGATCGACGGTAGCAAATAGTAAGTCACTGACTGCGGTGTGCAAGGGCAGTGGCAGCTCTGTGTTAAGGGTCATTCGCTAAACTGTGCACAAGTGTGGTAATTGTATGAAACACCGCTCCATGCCTTCTCACGGCAGAGTCGGTCTCGTCAAGGCCTTCTGCGAATTCTCTGGCCGGTCGGCTACGCCACTGCTTCCGCGCCCGCCTCCGCCATCGTCCCAAGAGAACCCGAGGCACCATCACTCCCGCCAACCCCGCTGCGGCCTCTACCACCTCCAGTCCCCCCAAACGCTTCAACCGTCCCCTCCACCCGTCATCCCCGCCCTCTCTCCCCCCCGCGATCTCTTCACCCCCTAGGCTACGCCGTACCGGGAGAAGTGGCTCAGGGCATCAACTGATGGCACTGCAGTGCCTCTGACTGGGAGGCCCTAGGTTCATTCCCGACGGTGGCAGGATTTTCGACTCTAGCTATAATACAGATAATATAATACAGACAGGTCGAATTCACTTGCTGTCTGGAGGAGAATTCTAGCGGCCGGTTGCTCTAATCGGTAGTTTTCCCTGGTCTCTCCATTCAATATCAGGCGAATGCCGGAGAAGTATTCTAACAAACAGGTCACGGAACACGCGCGATCTTTCTTTCCTTTTTCTTGCCCTATCCTCCCCGCTTACTTACACACTTACATGTACTACAATACTACACATGTCGGGAGCCTAGTCAGAAGTTTAAAGCTTCTCCCGGCTAGGGTGGTGCCACGCTGGTGGGAGGTTTCTGGAGAAAACCCCACTACCTGACGTGCTCAAAACCAAAAATAAATAGATCAGCTAAATTACCCTACAATACTGCCGTACTTCTATACAAAATTATCATACGACAACTATTATTATATGTATGCCCAGTTTGGATCAGCGCAGCTAAATCAAACACCAAAAAACTTTAATTAATCCAAAATCAGTTCCTGCGCACCATCACGAATACCCCATGGTACATTTCCAATGCACAACTCCATAAAGAATTTCAGTTAGAGCCGATTACGAACCACATTATTCTTTTATCTACCCACTTCTTCCAAAACATACCAAATATACCCAAACCAACCCCGCTAAGATTCTGCCAAAATCCAGCTCACAGAACCCGCATTAAAAATAAATTTCTTTACCATACATTCCTAAATAAATTCTCAGATTCCCCTACTGCTTTTTTCGGATCCTCTACCTCCATCACCTCCGCCACCATCTTAGTCTCTCACATAGCCTTTCCACACTTCAGTGACGTTGCTAGTGTTAACACACCATTAGTTACTACTGAAATATTACAATAATATTGGTGTATTCGCATCCTATCAAGGACAGACTTTTTGTGTATTAAAGTAATCTTGAAGGAAAGATGCAGAATCGTCTAACTAGGCAAATAAACGAAAGCAAGAAAAAAATTAAATATGCGCTTTCCAGTTTCTACTTCCATCTCCGCCGCCGCTGCCTTCTTCGTTCCTTCCCCGGCCTTTTCCCCACCTGCCTCCGACTTCTTCTGGGTCTTCACCTCCTATTACTCCTCGGCCACCACCACTATCGTCTCCGCCCCTCCTCCTTTCCTCTCTTCCTCCTTTTCACCCCTCCTCTTTCTTTTCCCACTCTTCTCCATCTCCCCACCTCCTTTCCTCATCACCATCAAATCCTTTCTCTCTCCCCTCTTTTTCACTGCCCTCGCCTTTCTCTACCCTTCTCTCCACCGTCCCACCTCCTTTCCTCTCCTTTTCCTGCTCACCGCCCCACCACTTTCCTCTCCACCTTCTCTCCACCACCTCACCTCCTCTTCTCTTACCTTCTTTCATCGCTTCCACCTCCTTTCATCTCCCTTTCCTCATCACTGCCCCACCTTTTTTCCTCTCCCTCTCCTTTCACAGCCTCCACCTCCTTTCTTCTCCCTTTCCTCATCACCGCCTCCACATTCTTTCCTCTCCCTTACCTCTTCACCGCCTCCACCTCTTCACCTCTCCCCATTCTTTTCACAATCCTCACCTTTCTTCTTCCCCTTCTCTCCACCGCCTCACCTCCTCTCTTCTCCTCACCCCTCCTTTCATTGCCTCCACCTCCTTTCCTTTCCCTCCTTTCATCACCCCCACCTCCTATTATCTCCCTTTCCTCTTCACTGCCCCCACATCTTTCCTCTCCTCCTCCTTTTCACTTCCCCACCTCCTTTCTTCTCCCCCTTCTCTCCAACGTCCCAACTCCTTTCCTCTCCCCTTCTTTTCACCGCCCCATCTCCTTTCTTCTCCCCCTTCTCTCCACCGCCTCATCTCCTTTTTTCTCCCTTTCCTCTTAACCACCCCACCTCTTTCTTCTCCTCCTTCTTTCACCACCCCACCTCATTCCCCTCCCCCTCCTTCCGCCCGCGCCTCTGCGCGTCGTGTGCATCTGCTCCTCCACCACTGTCTCCCCCCCCCCACGGCAGCGGCGTTGCACTGAGCTTCGTGGGAATTCGCGGTTAGCGGAGAGGCTTGAAGTCGGCGTCGGCGTCGGCGTCGGCGTCGGCGTCGGCGTCGGCGTCGGCGTCGGCGTCGGCGTCGGCGTCGGTGGCGGTGGCGGGAGGGAGGGGATGGCGGAAAAGACGCGGCGGGGTTGATGGCCGTGGCAACGGTAGTAACGGAGGCGAACCGGATCACACTGTTACGGTTGCAACGAAGTGAAATGTATAGGAAGAACAACCTTTCAAAAATGACGAAAATGACTTCCCGAAAATGCTATGTTTTAGTACAGGTGAGAAAATGTATGGTTCACGACATGGAACGGCTATTGAAGTAACAGAAAATATAGGACAGCACGCAAGTCGCTTCCAACGCGGAATGACAATATTTTGAAATAATTATGAACAAAATGCTGGAAATAATACCTCCAAGGACATTCTTCGTAAAACTTCACGTTTCTTTTTCTGTGGAAAATGATAGTAAAATAGTATTATGAATGAAGTTCAGGTTCCTCATCGTGAGAAAGTTGAAATAAAGCAACAATGCTCACTTTTATTAATTTTTCAATATTTCTAATTTTAAGTGGAATATTTCAATATTATATAATATTAATATAATTAAATATTAATTATATCAATATTTAATATATGTATACACATAAATATGCTGTTTGATTTCTTTAAATATCCTGATGATACCTCCCTACGGAGTAGAGAGAAAGTTATTTAATTCTGCGCAAAAAACGAATTTTCGGCAAAAAAAACTCTTCTTACAGTGCTCTGGTAACCAAAAAAATTGATAAATACCATCGCTAATTTAGAAAAATATTCCATCACCGTGATGTCCAGAATTTATGTTTTGCGAGTCTTTGATACCGAAAAATCGAATGACAGCAAAACGTCTCTCCGTCCGACCGTCCGTCCGCAAACAAATCCAGCGGCTAAACTGTTCAGCCGATTTTCTCCGAAATTGATATTCCCCAATCGATCTGGCTAATGTCGGGGCTCTTTGAATTTGAAACCAAAACTTTAATTTTGGAGGGTTCTTTACATGAAGCTCCTGGGACATTTTCAATTTTTTTAGAGTTATGGCTTCTACGATTTTTACTAAATTTTGTTGTTCTGTAGTGTGAAGGACGTTTAAAAAATTGTGTAGATTTCATGTTTGTTGAAAATATTGTTTTTGAAATTTGTAAAAGTTGAAAATGTTTTCGAAGACTTCCTACAAATAAAATATTACAGATAGAGATTTTTCCCTTAATGAAATATGTTTCTTTAACAGATACATTGAAATAAGATCATGTACAATTTTTCGAAAATTTGTGTACTTTTCTCGTAATTTTGCGTGATAATACCGGCTAGAAAGTACGTGCTGTTTCATCACCACTAGTTTACTAATGGCGCAAGTAGTTAACAAGCTAAGAATTAGTATTCACTCGATCCAGAATCGGCCGGGTCAAATAAGTTTCATTGATCTTGCGCTTTTGGTGCCCTCACTGTGGGCTGCTTGTTTCGCCTCACTGTGCGGTGGAGGAGAAAGAAGAGGAGAGGGTGGTGGTGGTGGTGGTGGTGGAGTACGGAGAACGGGAGGGGCGTTTTCCAAGCAACCTCACCCCGCTATCCGCCTTTGCTTCTGACTTGCTTTAACGAATTACGTAACTAAGAGAATGTCGCCAAGTTCGACTTGCGGAAGATGGAAGTAAAATATCTTATTTCGAGAGACGGCCCAAAGCCTCCTTTGCCGTTGGAGGTCGTAAACTTGTGGAGACGCTTGAAATGTGTTTTACGTATCTCACGGCACAAGGAGCTAAGATAACGATGTTCGTTGTTTGGTTCATCCTTCAGAGCATCCAAGCTCGATAACAGTAATGAATTTTGTAGCGTGCTCATAATTTCATCAATACAACACGCAAACATTAATTTTACAATAATCTTCGTTTTATTATTTATTTATAAATTTTAAAATAAATTCGCGTAGTCGTTTTTGTGACTTCCAGACAGCAGAAAACTGATGATAATGGCTAAGCCATCGAAATCTGCTCTTATTGAAATAAATAGTATTGTTGACAATGACAACGCCTTCAATCATTTCAACCATATTTTCTACTGGTAGTCTTTCTCTGAAAGATCTTCATACGAGAGACTCGGATTGCATATTTTCTGATTTTCGAATGAGTTCTTGTTGTAATTCTTCGTTAACTTACGTTTCTGTACAAACATTAACTTCACTTGTGATACTTCTAACGTTCACTATCAGAAGTAAGTCTCTATTCGTTTCCATATGAGTATTTTTCAGAACATCGATACCTTGATCATCTTCATGAGTATTCTAGGACGTTTTTCTTATGTCATATCCCATCTTCGATTCGTCGAACTCCACGTTCCTGCTTTCCTATATCTTCATGTCGTTCCCGTCGTAAATTCTATAAGCGCGTCTATTTTTCGCATACATCATGAAGATTCATATTTTACTTTTAGGATCTAATTTGTGACGTCGAGAATTGTTATCAGCATAATATGCAGTACGTCCAAATATTCGAAAATGCGAGATATTAGGTTTTCGTCGGGACCATATTTACAATAGAGTAAGATCAGGATTTCGAGAAGAAGGTAATACGTTCTTTACATACACTGCAGTCAATGCCGCTTCTCCCCAGAATTACAAAGAAAGATGTGAATCTATCAGCAAGGTGCGTATAGAATCGAGCAATATTCTATTGCCCCGTTGTACAACTCCATTACTCTGAGGTGAGTATGGTACACTATATTCGTGTTTTATTCCTTTTTTTGTACAAAATTGTTCCATTAGGTTGTTATTGAATTCTCCTCCGTTATCCGATCTCAGACGTTTTACTAAACGACCTGTTTCTTTTTCTCTGCGGGATATGAATTCAATTACTTTGCTAACACAGTCGGAGTTGTGTTTCAATAACTTAATAAAGAATCTCCGACTGTTATAAGTAGAAAGTAAGAAAATCCGTCGTAAGTTGACTTCACAATCGGGCCACAGATGTTTAAATGTAAGAGTTCAAGAAAATCGCTTGTACTTGTATTATTTACACTTCGAAAGGGAGATCGAGTAAATTTACTTCGAATACAAGATTCACAACGTTCCGAAGTTAATACCTTTTCTTCAAGCCCTTGAACTTACCAGTTTCTTGTGCATGTTCTCAATATTTGCCTTGTTCACATGACATAAACGACAATGCCACATATGTTGGACTTCTTTTTTTTTAAGACATATTTCTTTTATAGGTTGAGCAATTGTAAGCGAATCTACGATGTCTTAATCAGGAGTCGTTTTCTTATCTATTTCGATATTTAAGGTAAAATTACCCCGTCAAAATCACCTGTGGCGACAAGAGATCTGTCTACTACTATTCTTACTCCCTCTTTTATCGAGAGAAATACGTTTACCTGTTTTGACGATACTCGAAACCGAAAGCAAATTGGCATTGATTCTAGTAACATATAATACTTTCTTTAATTTAATTTTTCAGAATTATTGTATACCGAAAGACTTCCGGCAAGATTTAATAAAATGTTTTTATCCTTTTCTGCTGTCATTATGTCTACTTTATATCCACGCGTGTCATGAAGTACGTTTTCTCTATATGTCATGTGAGAAGTATATCCCGAGCCTAATAACCAGGACATTTTTTCGTTGTTTTTGACTTGATTACGAAATTCATCACGAAAATCGACCTTACGACAACATTCTTCATTGTGTTTGCGATCCTTTTTCAATAGTAATACATGTTCTTTCTTCTATTATAGTCAGATCTGTTCCAGTTTTGATCATTTAAAATATATTGTATACATTCTCTCTCAGAACTCTTCTCTGGTTGCCATAATTTTTATTAAATTTCTAATGCGTTTCTTTATAATCTTGGAAGTTACGTGATTTATAATATTAACTTCCCTGATTTTCGCCGTAATGTATTTTATTCACAGACGTCTTGTACCAACAGTTCCGAGCAATATGTCCTTGTTTTCCGCACACATAAGTTGTCTTTTGTTCTTTAGCGTTGAAAACAACATTAGTTTCTCTGTGGAAATATTGCGTTCCTCATTTACTTTCGAATCTAACTATAGGTTATTTCATTTGTTCAAATGAAATATTAGGATTCGCAAATAAAGCTGTAACTACTTCATCGTAGTCATTTGGAAGACCATTCAATATGTAATGAATCATTACACTGTCGTCAATACTCGGACCACGTTCTTGTATTTCACATTTTATTCCTTGAATTTGTGTCAAAAAGTCTGTGAGTGTTTCTCCTCTCTATATTACTATTTTTGCGAGTTTAATCCTCAAATCAATTAATTTATTTTTCAGATCTTATCCGTTATACGTATACCTGTTCACTAGGTGAGAAATTCAGGAACCTTCAAACCTTACTTCACCTTAAAGGAATCGATTCTCTGTAATGTGAACAGAGGATGATATCAATCAACATTTACGCAGTACATTTAAACATTACTATTACACAAAACACACAACAGAATTATTAAAATTTAAGAGTAATTTTATTAATATATTACAAATTTATTAGTGCTCTATTGGCCACTGCTGCTCCGAAATCCCTGCTAATTCACAATACGACTAATTTTATATTGCTAATTGATAAATCGAAAATTTATGTTGGGCACACTTCCTTTGATCCACATCCCTTTTGTGCTAACGCACGTCGCTACCCGACGGATCCGATGTGCTACGTTCGCGAGGGTCTACTGGCCCTCGCTCCCGCGACCTGGTTCGCGCCTCCGCTCTCGCTCCGGCGCTCACACTGTTTTATAAACCTCTCTCACTTTCAAAAGAATTTTGAAGAGAACACTCACTTTTAAGAGAATGTCTTTTAAAGGGTGTCGTAAATAAGTAGACAAAAAGTAACTCGCCTATTGATTCGCATTATATATTTTTGCGATATATGGTAGGAATTGTTCATCTCGGTAGACAATACAAACCCATTTAAAAGAATTACTGGGCGATAAAAAACACACAAATTCCACTAAAAAACACGAACTTTTACGCCGACACAATGAGAAAAATGTATCGCGAAACGTTTCCACGTACAATTAACTTTTGATAATTCAGAAACTAAGTGAACAACACGAGAAGTGCACAGAAATATTACGTAAATAAATCAAAGTAGTCATAGATTCTTTAATTCATTTTTTCCGTCGTTTTATAGCTTCTCGTAGAGTGGTAGGTGGCGATGTAAGTGGTGTGGTGTTCATTGTATTAAAGATCTTCAATGTTATAAATCGTAAAATCAGTGACAGTATTGTGAAGTGATTTGCATTAAACGAGTCGATGATGTAAAATCAGTGAAATATTGTGAAGTGATAATTTAAATGTTTTTCAAAATAATATAAATTTTTCCCACCAAAAAGAACCATTTCTAATAAAGAAGGGAACCGAATCTTTCGGCTAGTGAACTGGTATACGTATAACGAAAAAGATCCAATTTTTCTGAATGCCCTCGTGACGTTTGCGCAGATGTTCCCATAAATCCTTTGCTCTATCCATTCCCCGGCAAGTCATAAGTTGTTGGTCCGACAAAGCCATAACCAATAAACCCATCGCTTCGTCGTTCTTTAGGCGCCAGTTTAGCCAGACTTTCAAGCGCACCTCGTTCTCCGCAGTATATTTTGGTTCTTCCACAAAAATTATTTCATCATATAATTGTCTGGAACGTAGCAGTGTAGACAGCCGCTTACTCCACATTATATAGTTACTATTGGTATGCGTACCAATTTTTCCCAACGCCATCGTAACGTTATCCATCTTTATTATTGAACCACGTTAATCACACAAAGACGTAACTTTCATAACCGCTTAACCACGCTCTGCAACCAGTTTGTTGATATTACTTTAGCGTGGATCTTAATCTTACATTAAAAGACGTGAGTCCTTTAATACACGATTTATTTATTCGACTTTCAAGATTCAACAACTCACTTATCACTAAGATACGCGGCAATACATTTACTATAAACACCCTCACACGAAATGCAAAATATAACAACTCGTCCCGTAAGTTTATGGATTGTTTTATCTTTGGAGGTGGCGTTGATCTTCTCCCTCTGGCTAGGAAGATCGCGCGCCGACCTCCGTCCGCTTATGGGTTTTTCCCCAACCTGCTATGTCCCCCCAGCGAGGCTCCGCCCCAGTCGGGACAAGCCCTAAGCAACTGACTGGTTTCCCGGTGCGGTAGTGTAGGGCAAGTAAGAGTGAGTGTTAGTAAGTGCGAGGATAAGTCAAGGAAGAAGAAATAGATAGCGCGCGGTCCATGACCCGTTTGTTAGGACATTGCTCCGGCATTTGCCTGGTATTAAAATGACAGAGTACGGATACCGATTAGAGTATCCAGCCGGTAGAATTCTCGTCCAGACTGCAGCTGAATTCAACTTAGCTGACAAGCTAGTGTCGAAAATGCACCGTCGGGATGCGAACCGTTAGATCTTCCGGTGAGAGGCACCGCAGTAACATCAGTAGGATTCCCTCCAGAATCTGGAGATCATCAATGGGGGAGTAGCGATAAGGGGCGATGGACTCCTGAATAAATTGCAATACATTTGAAGGATATTTTTTATATTTAACAACTAATGCTTCATATATTTTAACAATCATTTTCTGGAAAATTTTGTTCAAAATATTTTCAGTTTTTGAACTATGGCAAGAGCGTACTGCTTTGTACGGCAAATTGCTTTGTAAAAATCTGATAAACTTTAAAAAACGTGACTATCACTTAAGGTTACGAAAGGCTCTAATAATAAAAGCTCAAAACCTTTAAGCAGTAACTTCTTGTTAATTAAAAATGGAGAAAAAAGTACATTGGGATCCATCATTATCCATTGATACGCGACTGATACCAGCGAAGGTGGCTCAATGCATCAGCTGATGTCACTACAGCGTCTCTGACCTGGAGGTCGTAGGTTCGAGTCCGGACAGTGGCAGGATTTTTTACTCTTACTATATAGCTAGGTCAAATTCAGTCGCTGGCTGAAGGAGAATTCTAGTGGCCGGCTTCTCTGATCGGTAGTTTTCCTTACTTTCTCCGATCAACACCAGGAGAATACCGAGCAGTACCGTAACAAACGGGTCACGTACCGCGCCCAATATTTATTTCTTCTTCCTTGTTCTATCCTCACCCCTTACTTACACACACTACACTTACATGCACTACACTACCACATATGTTGGGAGGTTGGACGGGAGCTTACAGCTTGTCTCGGCTGAAGTGGTGTCCCGATGGTAGGAGATACTTGGTTGGGGAAAACTCCGCTACCCGACAGGTAGGTCGGCTCCAAATCTCACTATCTGGCGGTGATCACCGTCAGCTCCGAGGAAAAAACACTCTCTATACTTACGGGACTAATGGCCCTAGCAGTTGACACGCCTGAAATCACCAATCAATCAATCGAACGGCGTGTGTGCGTGATCTGGAGCAAGGGATAAACATGGATCCTTGTTACAACCTGGCAGAAGGGCCACGGACAAGCATAATGTTGGCGCAATTGCGAGGAACAAACGCAATGAATAGAAAATGCTTTCACGACTGATTTAAACGTTTTCGGGAAGGACGGTCATGTTGTGAATGACAAACCTCGATAGGGCTGCCCCTTACCGAGAGTGACGAAGTGGGAATTAGCAAGTTCAGTGTTAGCACCATCATCATTCACAAAGACTTGGGTAAGTGCATGATCAATTCCCTTTTAGGCCACACTCATTGACCAATGAGTTCAAGGAAACACGCTTGCTCACTACAAATATTTCCATTGAAACGAGTGATTACAATCCGACCTTTCTTCTTACCATGGTTACAGTTGTTGAAAGCTGGTGCCACAAGATCGATCCGGAAATTGTGGTGAAATTGTTGGGATCATGAAATGGTGGTCCCCGGCGTACTCGCGCTCCAAGAGAGACGCCTAGAGTTGAATAAGGACACTCTTGCTAATATTTTTCGACGGTAACGCCATGAGCTATCGCGTATTTGTTCTGGAAGGAAAATCCGTCAGTAGTTAATTCAACGCAGCGGGTTTGAAGAGCTTGATGCCACACATCCAACGAGCTCGCCCACAGGTGTGCTGACCTGTGGCAAGTGGAGCCTGTTGCTTGGCATTGCACGCACGCGTACTGCGAATCGTGTATGCAATTTCTTGACCTGACGCAGTATAACGGTTCCTCACATCCACCGTACTCACAACTGGGAGCGCTGGCTCAGTGCATCAACTGATGTCACTGCCTCTGACCGGGAGGTCCTAGTTTCGAGTCCCGACTGCGGCAAGATTTTCGATACTAGCATTTCAGCTAGGTCGAATTAAATCGCTGTCTCGAGAATTCGAGCGGCCGGCTGTTCTAATCGGTAGTTTTCCGCGGTTTCTCCGATCAACTCCAGGCAAATGCCGGAGCAGTACCCTAACAAATGGGCCACAGACCGCGCGCGATCTTTCCTTCCTCTTCCCTGTCCTATCCTCTCCCCTTACACACACTTACACTAACACGCACTGCACTACCACACATGCAGGTCCGGTCGGGGACTTGGAACTTGTGCCCCGCTGGTGGGAGATACCTGGTTGCAAGAAACCCCGCTATTCGACGGCAGATCGGCACCGGATCTTGCCATCCAGTGGGGGAAGATGACTGCCACCACCCGATGAAATGCACGCACTACATTTATGGGACTAATGACCTTAATAGTTGACGCTAAAAAACCGGCTGCGCTCTCATCGGTAGTTTTCCTTGGTTTCCGATCAGTTCCCAAACAAAGGGGCTATGGACCACGTGCGATCTTTCCTTCCTCTTCTTTGTTCTTTCCTCACCCCTTACACTTACATGCAGTACACTACCATGCATGCCGAGGGAGCTCAGACCTTGTCCAGGCTGGGGGGAGCTCCGTGGGAGACGCCTGGTTAGGGAAATCTCGTTAGCAGATAGGTAGGTCGGCGCCGGATCTCATCATCCAAGGGGTAACATAATCGCCTCTTCCAAAGAAATAAACTTGCACTACACTTACGGGACTTATGATGTTAGCA
The DNA here is from genome assembly GCA_011170035.1 of Teleogryllus occipitalis. Classification (NCBI taxonomy): domain Eukaryota; kingdom Metazoa; phylum Arthropoda; class Insecta; order Orthoptera; family Gryllidae; genus Teleogryllus; species Teleogryllus occipitalis. The sequence continues at coordinate 182,288 of BLKR01002562.1, forward strand.
ATTGACGCGCCCGGAATCACTACCCATTCAATTAATCGATGGATTGCCGAGTTCAAGAAGATTTGTCAACATGAGCCGAAAATGAAACGGCAATTGTCAATGTGAGTCTTCCCAAATGAGGATATTCCAACAATGTGGCGAATTAAAATTTTGGCAATATTATGATTTGTTCTTCTCGGCTAGTGGCCATATTTCGACAGTGAAACTCGAGGAACAAAAGACAGTCTATGCAAGATGGTTCATCACAATTTGAGGCCCAAATTGTTTAAAGAGCTGAGAAAAAACATCCAAACCCTGGCCTGCGCGGAATCCCCTCCCACCACGACGTCTCATCCTACACAGCTGGAGAAACAATTGATTGTCTGAAAATCAATTACTAAAACTCGGTCTCATCTGGCCTACAGTTCAGTTTTGGTACTTTGTAACTTATTTTACCTAGAGCGAAAGAAAAAATTCGTGGTCATCAATTTTAGAGTCAGCTGGAGCCGCAGTAATTAAAACTGAAAATCAACTTCACATCACCCCAAGTATGACGACAAATAGTTTCATCCGTTGAGACGTTTTAGAGTGTGGGGGAGAGTACTTCGAGAAAATGTGAAGATAAGAACTTATCTAGATTTTGAGTATATTATTCTCAAAACTTTTTAGTGTTGCCCTCACCGATTCTCTATTGTGACTGAAATATTTACCCAACATTTAAGGAAGATTTGGGGTTTCAAATGCTCATTAAATTACCGACAATACACTGAATCATTGTTTTGAATCCGTCTACTACATATGGAATCGTACACCACAAGTTATAAATGTCCACAATGCGTATTGCTATACGAACATTGCGAAACCCTCTTCACCATAATTTGCACTCATGTGTACTAGAGGCTGAAATTTAAATTTCGCAAACACTGTAATGCCCCATGTAATTATCATGAAATTGTCTTTACGCAAATAATGTTTCTACATGAGTAACTGCCAACCATGCTTATTGCTACCGGAATGTAGTAAAACAAACTTGATTATTACACGTCACTGAACTGGGAGAATGAAACGAAAAAAGAAGTGAAATCATTTCAGTGACCGTATTTTGTAATGTTTTCGAGACAATATAAATATATCGTACTCTAAAAGAACGTAATAAACAAGTGTTAACATTTCTCTTACTAACAATTTGTTTGTTTAATAGAAATATCAAGTATTTTATATATGTCTTTAAAAATTTGTATTTAAAATAAATTCTGAATAAGATATAACCATGATTTTTTAATAATGGAAGACTACGTCTTTTTTCGTACTCCTGATGCATATAAATGTATACAATAAGTAACTGAAAATATTATGAAACTAAAAGAAACGAGTTCGGAATTTTTTGGAAATGTATCAATATTTCATAGCTTCACCTATAAAAAATGTCCGCAAAGGTCGTCTGACGCCTCTGCACGAAAAATAAAATTATCTGAAATACCATCCATCGCGATCGTTAAATTTTTTCGTTGCAAAACTCGCCATGTACGCTACGTTCCGTGCGGTCCGCATTCCGCGCTAGATTGTTTCATCCCGGTCACCCGCACAGCTAGACTCGTACCCACACACGGGCTCTCCCGAGCGCCAACGATTTTTTCCCGCTCGCCGCAAACAATTGCCAGACGAGCAGGCGAGCGTCCTTTGTCGGGCGGCCGATTTCGAAAACTCGTGCAGAAGCCTCCACCCGCTCCACATATGTTTGAGCGGCAAATACCGCACGTTATCGCTAATGAAATTTGATTAATGCTATTCAATAATGACGTAAGGGATAGACAATGGCAGATCGGGCCGCGTACACGCGAGCCGGCCGCCGCGTTGCGAGGTCCGTGACAGACGCTGGGTGAGCGGGGGGGGGGGGGGGAGTGGGGGAGGAGAGGAAACTCAAACAAAAGCGGCAAACAGCACGGATGCGATTTATTTCGCTGCTTCGTCGTGACGGCGCTTGATAGCGCCACTGTCGGCGGCGGGCGGCTTTGATTGAAGCGACGTATCGGCACCCGCCATCTTGGTTTCCGGATTTATGACGAGCATCGGGTGATTCCCAGTGACCGTGAGGCAATGAAGGCGGTGAAAGTCAACGACACCTGCCCCTCGGAATACCAAATCTACGAGATGGAATGCTTAGGGTAATAAAGGAAACGCGAATTGGGAAGAAATTTGCTCCTTGGAGCAGTTATGTTTTCAAATTATTTGTTACAGGTAGCTCGAACATAACATGGGGTAAAAGGAGAACTACGTTATATCATAATAAATATTAATGAAGATATTGCTGGAACCCAAAAATGGAGATTAGTATAAGTGTGTGTGTTTGTCATAAAAAATATTAGCAATATATAAAAAAAGTGACTGTTGAATTAATGTCTTAAATGAACGATATTTTCTAATTAATGAAAATATAATGTCAATTATTATTATTTATACGATGGTGAACCGACGAAATGAGGCTCAGCAAATATCTTCAAAACTGAGATTTCGGAATGACGATTGCCTCAAGTTGTCACAGATAAAGAGGAACGTTTCTTTTTCTTGTTTGTTGCTTTTGAAATGTTTCAGATATTGGTATAACTACGAATTTTTAATTGGAAGTGTACATCCACCACCTAAAGTTTTCAGAGAAAGAAATAGAATGATACAAGTATTGTTAGTACTAGTAAAACTAGAACAGACGCACGTTCTTCGTTTCGTCAGGAGTCATGTCTTTCATGCGTTTTCGTAATGGTTTCCAGCAGGCAGAAAGCATTTACTTCCTGACGCTGGCACTCCATTCTCTACGGAGGAATCTAATTAAATTTTGGATTTTCAATAAAACTTTAATAATTTTATTGCAATGTTGAGTTTCTCTCATAATTTGCACAAGTTTATCTGGTTCTGTATTGTCTTGAAGTACAGATAATTCTTTGTTAATACAGCAGGTAACAAAAATAACAAAATTTGTTTTCGTTAAATGCATTTATTATTTAATAAATCAAGATAATTAGCCATAATATGTACACTTTCCTCAAACTTATTCATATTTTTAAAATATAAATTAAGCTCAAATAACATATCGACTCCTGACAGTTCGTTTACCTGCCAAATATCATTGCAGGAGGAGTTATTTATCAAACAGGATGTTTTCATAAGTATTTACGTGTACTGTTCTATTAAATTTTCCTCCACTTGTTATTGGCAAAATGTGATGATCATTGCCCCTCCAACCCCATACACGCCAAAATGTGTAATATTTGTTCTGAACATTCCTGAATTGCAACATTTCTTTTAAAAATATCGACAGCCAGCATCTTTTGTACCACTATTTATCCATCGAAATTAAACGAAATAAGCCGGAGAGGAAACAACCTGTTAAAATGGCGTGGGCCACAATTTTAATTTCAATAAAATAATAAATTGTTAGCTCGAAATTAGAACAACAAATTCATGTTAGAATCACTTATAAGAATATATTTCGATCAATACGCCAATAATAATTGTTTCGAGTAATACCAACAAAACTACCTTTCGTTGGAGGAAATGACTCCTTTGCTCCACCTTCCTTGAATCTGCTCCGAGGAACAGGCGAGTTGCGTTTCCCGATCTCGCGAACCGCGATAACCCGCGCGAGATCCGCGAGGCTGCGTACATCGCGAGCTTGACCGTCGCGGCGTCGGCGTCGTTCTTCTTGCAGGATATGGCTTATCGCACGCGCGGGCCGCTACGAGAATGGACGGCGCCGGCAAGATAGCCCTCCACGACTCACGCCGGATCGCCACAGCGCTTGCGCATCGAGGCTGCATGAGTTGTGGGCTGATTCCGCGGCCGCTCTATCTTGCTTTCCAGAGGCCAAATCTGGACTTCGTGGGGGCGTCATAACTCGCCATTCGCTTGTTCCTACTGAACGGGTTCGCTCGTATTTTCGGGATGCTTGGTTATTCATGTGCACTGTGCGCGATATAAATAAAGCGCGCGTCAATCAAGTATTAGTATCAACAAAGATTTCTTTGGAGAAGCTCGCGGAAATTGCTAGACATTTCTCAATGTGTTAGAGACAATATTGATGAATTACTTCTGTTGGTCTCTATCGGCAATCGTAAATCAAATTTGAGGTTAAAATGTTTGTTTACGACTAAATGTTGCATATTTGAAAAGAAAATGTATTGCAAGTTAAGTGAGTGAATTATTCAAACATTCTCATTCACTTATACAATGTATCATTAATTACATCTCCATTTATACAGTCTGCCTTATTTTTATCAATCGTATGGAAACGATAAAAGCAGCAGTAACCGTAAGAGAAAGTAAAAACAACTGAGTTCGACACAGACGCTTTTCTCTTCATTTTGTCCAGGACGAGGTTTGCAGACAGGATTTGTACGGTAGTATAAGCAAGAACGCGGGCGGTTTTTCGACCTGGGCAATCCGTAGCATTGCGGCTAGCGCGTGGGCCTTCCATCTGTAGTTATTGTGACGAAACCCTCTTTGATGTTCTACACCGGGCGCCATTGTGAAGAAACACATTTTTTTTAACTATTGTGTCTATCTGCTATGTTCTTACAGCCGATGCAGTATACCGTTGGAAATCTAACGATCTCTAATTCAGCCATAAACTTTGTTACGCTTTTTATGAAGTAGTGTTCTTGCAATAGATGCATTAAATAGGGAAAATATTGCCATTAAATAGGGAACGAAAGTCTTCTTTTAGCAATGAAGGGTCAGTATTATGCTCTGAGATGACGTTAAGGTTTGACGTTCTTTACAAGCCGTGAATATGCGCTATGGACGGCTTTACTTCCCTTACGAAGGAATTTTTGGCTCTGACAAATTCAGGATCTCAGCCGAGTATAATGATCCAATAGCATGATCAAATGCGCTGACTCTCTATTCCATTATTTAATTATTAAGTCCTACACCTTTTCTCAAGGGATCGGAACGTTTGATCACTCGACAGATGCACTTGTGTTAGGATCCATTTAGGCAAGATCAGGATAGAATAATTAACACCATCAAATTACCAAAACCAAAAAATATTTTTGAAACACGATTACCTTGAGATTTGGAACAGATTCTAATTTATACATGAATTTCTTTCACTTCTGCCAATACTCTCTTCTTGGATACAGTCACTTGGGGGGATTTTAGACTATGGAAGGTGGCTTTGCACCGTCCATCACTTTAATACTTGTTTGTTAAAACTGTTAAATAAACTGCTGGTATGTAAAAACATACTTTTGGAGATATCTAACACATGTACATTTTTATCAAAAATGTGAAACAATTATTTTGATTTCACAAATACAAAAACATCGTTTTCTGGTGAGTTTCCCCAAATGACTGTCGTTACCCATATGGATATCCTCAGTTACCATCCTAGGTCGGCATTGTTTTTATGTCAAACTTCAGCTACTTCCTTTCAATCCCGCATTATGCTTCCAAGTCGCTCTTCTCCTTGAGAATTATGATACAATTGTTTCTTCCGTCATCTGGAGGCTCGTAATATTTCGTTATTTCGTATCTGGACATTAATATATTTCTTTTAACAATTGGTATGAAATAAATGATGGGCAAAGATATTTCCCCGCAAATCTTCTCAGACTTCTCGTTTTCCTTAACTCTCGTCACCCCGTTCATATTGTAGCGTCGTGTCGCTAAAACCAACGTGGACACGCAGCGTGGTGCCCACCGGATGCAGAGACAATAGCAGAAGCTATGACGCACGGTTTTTTTCCGACGGGGTATGCGGGCGTTAGGGCGGAGGCAATGGAGGCGGCGGGCAACGTCGCGAGGGCTATTTAAGGGCTGTGGAACAATAGCTCTTCCTTCTTTGAGACAGCGGCATCGGCAGCGTAGGTCGTCGGTAAGAGGTGCGTGCGCGCTGGAAGGAGCCGGCAGTTATTGTCGTGACTAGTGAGACATGTAGTCGGTCTCAGGGCAAGTGGTACTACGCACGGCGAAACATTAGGTAGCATGTTCGGTGTGGTAGCCGTTGTAAATCTCTCTCCTAGCAGTGGGGTCTATTTAGTTAGTTAATTGTATACAGTGCATTGGTTATTTGTGACTACGGTCTAAATTGTAAATAAACCTGCTGTTATTACAACCCACTCTCGTCTGTGTACTGATTACACCCGTATGACGCCACAATATTCACACCTCATCGTGTTTCGTATCACATTATCAGCATTGTTAGCAAAGCATCAACTCCATATGCTATTTCATGTGCTGCACAGGATCAGGTAGTGGAATTCTTATGAAGTAGTCAAAGTGTCTCGGAGTGAAGCAAGCGCCGGGACGCGTGGGTGGCGGTGTGGCCGCGGGGAGTGCGGGCGGGCGGAGGCAGCTTTCAGTCGCCAAGCAACGCTCCTTAGCTCTCCGCCGGCGTCGCCGCAGGGCGTTTCCGCCGAGGGGCGGGGCGGCGGGTGCAATTATGGAAATTGATGGAAATGGCCGCCGAGGAGCGACGCCCGGAGGACGGGGGGGCTAATCTGGGCGCTCTCGATTTGATTCCTGATGTCGCGTCGCGTCGCCGCGGCGGAACCGCGCGGGAGTTTCGCCACTCGCCACAGTCGCCGCCCACGCCCACTCTCTCCCTCCCCTCGCTGACACTGCCGTCACCTCCGCCATCTCTGTCGCCAAGCTCCTCCTCTCCACTACATCTGCTTTCGCGCACGCTATATACCCCACCACTACTGCCGTCGCTCCTGCTGACCCCCCTCCCCTCCAGAGTCTCTGCCACCGGCGCCACCACCATCCCCGACACCACCCACGTTCGCCTGTGTTTAGCCGCTGGTGCCGCAGGCCCCACGTCGCCACACCATTGCCACCTACGTGACCGCTCCAGCAACTCTCGTCGCTCACTTTGCTTTCTTTGCCATCTCCCAGCTATAGCTACGCCCTCGCCCTCTCGCGCCCTCGCCCTCTCGCCCTCATGCGTCCTCGCCTTCTCGCGCCCTCGTCCTCTCGTGCCCTCGCCTTCTCGCGCCCTCGCCCGTTCGCGCCCTTGCCCGCTCGCGCCCTCGCCCTATCCCGCCCTCGCCCTCTCCCGCCCTCTCCCGCCCTCTCCCGCCCTCTCCCGCCCTCTCCCGCCCTCTCCCGCCCTCTCCCGCCCTCTCCCGCCCTCTCCCGCCCTCTCCCGCC